>VMDR010000017.1:0-442213 GCA_007922815.1 Macrotus californicus
TTTTAGAAAAATGTTCAACCTTTGATTCTTCTAAATTTCTTAGGCTGTGAACTTTACTCCAAGACTGTACCAACAGCTACTCATTCAAACTACATTAGTCCAATACTGTTCATCAGACACTCAGTTCTTAGGGAAGTTGCAATATTTTTCTGGAGTGTGTGTGTCTGCCCACGATGCTGCCACCACCTATTCCAGAAATAAATGCCATGGGGTTCTGATGTCTGTCACTGCACAGCATGTTGTACCGTATGAACAGCAGTAACCATAACATGCTCACAACATTAATATTTTATACCACCAATTCATTAAGACCTACGAAATATTTCATGAGAATTTTAATTGGCACATATAAAATCTATATAAATAAGCGGTTGCTATAATTTTTATTACATATATGTAAACTCAGAATAGTGTATTTCCTTCCATTTCTTCTACAAAGCTATTTGATTTTGGCTAATCCAAGTAAGAACTGTTTTACTATATTCATTTTATTGCATACCATGTATCTATCTCTCTCATAAACTCCTTTTCTGGAGAGGTAGAAATTTGTGAGGACTCACTCATATCTGAACAAAATAATCCTTTTTCTAGACTATAAACTCTAACTTAACCGGGGCAGCTGTGCCTCACCCATCCACATGAGCTGGAGGTGACACTTAGCTGCAGGCCCACTGTTGAGATTCTTCGGGTTTGCACCGAAACAAAAAAATGGAAAACCAGAAAGTCACCCACCCACTTTGGATTCACTTTCAACCCAGTATCATTATTGCTGAGTGTTGCAACATAAGAAAGACATGGTGCCCATTTCTCTTGCATTTCCACTTTCCTGTTTTCCTGATCACCTGTCTCCCGGATGCATTTTATCTGCCGCAAGCTTCCGTAACTTCCCTCTGCCTGTTGCGCTTCTGTCTTTAGTCTCCTCTGCTTTCACTCCTCTGCACTCTCTCCCTCTGCCTCCCAGGGCCTCGCTGGGCCAGGACTGCGTTTAGTCGGGAAAATGGCGAGGTCAAACAGTGTAGGCTCTTCTTCCTCCCCCCACAGGCCTTCCTGCTGGAAGGGGCCTTCCTCAGAGCAGAACTGCCTTAGCTCCAGCCTTTCTTCAGGCAGCCTGCTCTCTAGAAAAGCCCCCTTGACCTTCTCCTCCCAACCCTGCAACTCCTTGGAGTCCCAGAGCCCAGATCCAAATTCTGGAGTCTGCCTGGCTTATCTGAAATCAGGGCTCCTGAATGAAACAGATTTCACAGAGAACTAGATTGCTTCTCTCACTATGGACAGAGGCGAGAAACTGCAGTCGAACTAAACATGGCGAAGGGAGCACTCAGACCAGGCCGTGTGGCAGAGGAGAAGAGCCCCGGACTCGCCGCAGGAGACCCCAGCAGCCGCGAAGACCCTGGCAGCCGCAGGAGACCCCAGCAGCCGTGAAACCAGCTGGACAGGCCAGGTGAGCTCAGCCCCTTTGGGACCTCAGTCTCCTCACATGTAGCTACGAGACAGTACCGTTGCTATTTCAGATACTTATTACAGTTCTTTTCCTGACCAGCCCATAAGCCTACAGATAGAAAATGTCCTACAGAATGTACGGGAAGGTCGAAATGGAAGGCACACTAAAATCTCTAGGTTATGATGTTGCCTATGTTTTGGTTAAAGTTTCCATGACCCAGAAACAGCTTTGTACTGGCCAGTCAGGTCTGGCCCTAAGGAAGCCATGACTCATGAGTATCAGTAATGCCGACTGCCTGAGCGAGATAAACAACCGAGTCCTGAGACACACTCCCTCTTTGCCACCCCTCAGAGTGAACCTTGGGGATACGAAGACCCTGAGTCTGATGTTACTGCTCTAGGGGAGAGGTCAGTGAAAGCTGTCCCTGGAGGAGAGGAGAACAGGCCAGGGAGAGTGAGGAGGTGGGGGAGGGGGCAGGAGCTGACAGACAGGGGTGCTGTGTTGGCGTCAAATCCCAGCTGTGGGATGAGGCTCTGAGTCCAACTGTGACCTGCTGGTAAAGGTCATCTACCTATTCTTTTTATTATTATTTAAAAAACATGCCCTGGCTGGTGTGGCTCAGTGGACTGAGCAAGGACTGTGAGCCAAAGGGTCACTGGTTCGATTCCCAGTTGGGGCATGTCCCTGAGTTGTGGGCCAGGTCCACAGTAGGGGGCCAAGTGAGAGGCAACCACACATTGATGTTTCTCTCCCTCTCTCTCTCCCTCCCTTTAAAAATACATAAATAAAATCTTAAAAACAAAACAAAACAGAAGGGCAGCATCTAGTGACCTAATGATGAACACAGCACTCACAAAGTTCAGTCAGCCAGTCGTTCACGTCTTCCATGGTGGCGTTCACTCTGGTCTCATCGTGGGGAAGGGTAATCCGACACCTCGGGTGGAATATATACGTGGGGTCAACCGTCTCTAGCTTGATCTTTGTGCTGAGCTGCTGCAGCACCCAAAGGAAATTCAGCATGAAGCCATCTGTAGAAACCAATCTATCATCTGTCTGTGAAACAGGAAAGGAGGTCCTTAGAATAAGGCTTTGAACAGAAATTCTAGCACAACTTTACGAGAAGGGTGACCACATGTGCATCTTCAAGTCAATGACAGGACGTGTCTGTCACGTCCCCACTGTCACTCTACGAGCAGCTGCTACTGGTTGAGTGTTGTACCATATGGGAAGCATTTTGTACCTTCTCTCACTGACTCTTAGCACAATAGCCCTTGGAAGTCAGTTATCCTGTTATTCACATTTTGCGGAGAAGGAAACTAAGGCTCAGAGAACGTAAGCGATGTGCTCAGAGCTTCAAAATCAGTGAGCAGGAACACTAAAGGTCTCTTCCACGCTCTCCTTCGTTCCCCTCAAGAGCATCAGAACAACTCGTTTCCCGGTTCCCACTAGACTGAGCGCCTGTGGCCGACAGCACCAGCATGTTCCTGCGACAGTCACACAACTGTGACGACAGTCAACCAGGCTGAGTGTTCACTACGCAGCAGGCACTGCTCTGACACAGCCTTACGCACAGGAAATCCACATGCTCAGTACCACTGCTGTCTCCACTTACAACGAGGCAACGGAGACACAAAGATGGAGCCAAGGCCCTGCTGTTCGAAAACGGTGGAACCGCAGCTGCAAATCCAGACAGTCTGATATGAGGTCCACGCTTTGCTATACATGTTTTTCCATCTTTTGAGTACAAGGGTCACGGCATTCATCAGTAACACAGGAAGCATGCCCCTATAACTTTTCTGCTCTGGCAAAACAGACCCAGCCCCTGGCCTCCCTCACCAGGGCCGGGACACTCGGAACCTGTGTCTGGTCCCCTCGGGTCTGCTCCTGCCCCTCCTCCCACTTCAGTCCACTATCTGCACAGCAGCCTCGGTGGGGTCCTTGCCGAGACGCCCTCCGACGGCTCCTCGCTACAATTCTTACCACATAGACCAGACTGATGGAGCCTCCGTCTGCGCCCCCAGCCCACGACCCACCCTCCTCTTCCCTGTTCACTGTCCCCCAGCTGCACGGCTCAGTGTGGGGGCTTGCTCCAAAGCTAGTTCATCCCCACCTGCCTCAGGGCCTGAGACGTACCTAGAAAGCTCTTTTCCCAGCCTCGAAACGGCAGGTTCTTTCCTATCAGTCAGGTCTCCGAACAAAGGTCACCTCCTCAGGTCAAAGGCCTTTCTGCCACTCAGCCAGAAATCACCCCGGAGCCCCTTTCTGGTACCTCCACGGTTGCTCTCAAGCCCTGTACCTTGCTCGACCTGCTTCCTAGACGCTGTGAGTGTCTGCAGTAACGTCTGCGTGTTTACCCAGGTGCCCTACACACCACGAGCTGATTCCTGGAGCGCCGTCGGGTCAGCCCCGAGTACACGGGAGTTAGAGGAATGAGTGGTGTGAGGAAGTAAAAGGTGCCCTACCTGCATCTGGGCTTTTTTCATGTTGGCATTGACGACAGCGGCCATGTAACCCAGGGCAGCCTCACGGGTTTCACCATTTAGCAAAATACTATGCAGAATCTTGAAAAGCTCTTGCTGAAAATTATTTTAAAAACAAAAAATTAAAACTTTACCTTAAAATTATTCCTTTCTGACTTAAGCACAGCTAGCTTGCTCCCCGTGTTCTCCCCTCCCCCACGTTCACGCACTCCAGGAGAACCGGACCACAGAGGAACAGAAGAAAAGTCCACACTCAACTGTGTCAACATAATTCTCATAAAGGTGGTGTGGAGCGGAGCGGGTAAGTCGTTACAGTTTTAATAAAATAGCCTTTGCTACTTCCTGTCCAGGACAGGCTCAAAATTACCTTCATTACACTATAATGAGCCTATAATTTTGCTGCTTTTCATTTGAGAACTGAAGATGTTTAACCTACATTTGGGACAAATGTCACCGACTAGTGTGCATAGACTGACGGTGCTCACACTCCCCCATAGGTTAAATGTTTTACACGCCTGAGAGCAAGCTGGGGAGAGAGCCCGGCCTCTCAACTCAGGACCGTCCCCAGTGATGATGCCTCCTAACAAGGGCACACAGTATTCGTGCGCAGCTACTGTTCAAGACACAGGTCACACACAGCCTCTCTGATTCATCCCCTGGGTTCACTTTCTGAGCACCTACCCTTCCCAGCTCCAAGTAATGCTGCAATGATTGGCTAACCACACGAGTGTTTTCCAGGGTAATGGCAGGCCCTGAGAAATACTTTTCAACCACTTTAGCCTGGAAAGAGAAGGAACAAATTCAATCGACAAATAGTGTATGTCTGAGTAGGAATCTGGACATAAGAGCTGCAGGGTGCAAACGGCCACTATACTTACATCGTCTTCGGCAAAGACGGAGAAGCTAAAGAAAGCCCCCAGGTAGGAGAGTCTCTGTAGCTCCCGCCCAGAGCCGGGGCTTAGGGACTTAGGCAACCACAACGGCAAAGAAGCAACCTGTGCAAAATGGAAGAGGCCAGTCAAGCTGCGAAATCGGCACGTGACGTAAGAATGTCATGAACAGAAGAGTTCACCAGCCAAGCTCTTCAGCTGGTGTGAGCCACCGGCGCCACGGCCGACCCGTAACATCCAAAACACAGACTCACAGACACGTTCGCATCCCTGTTGGTATTTTTCTCGCCCCAGTCAGAGGAAAGCCCTCCAACTCTTCCACATTTTTCCAAGATATACTTCTGAGTTTTATGTTTCAAGATGCTTTGATGGAATTCAAATGAACTATTCTTATACTATGAAAGGGTTCCAGTACAGTTTTTGTAGGACTTGTTATTCTAGAGGTATAATAATACTTATGAAAAAAAAATCACGAGAAAGTAAATAGCTTCATCCCAGGAAATAATGACTGACATCAATTTAACAGTTGAGAACCACCCACACATGCTGCTGATGTCTAATCTAAACGTCCTCCGAAAGACATCTTCCAGACAACGCTACCTAAGGAACACCTGCTCGGGTACACGCCCACCAGCGACGTGCAAGCCCATCGGGGAGGCACTTACCAAATTGCACACAGGGTGTGTCTTCCCAAACTTGGTCTCACAGAGCTCCCCTAGCGCCTGGAAACCAGAAAGTCATTTAAACATACTTCATCTGCGTGCAAGGTGAACACTGAGGAACAGCTTCAATTGCTATCAATACATAGGCTTTCCTTCCAAACACGAACAGCTTCACTGGTTTTTTAATAATAACATATCACACCATAAAACAGATAAAACAGAAATGTAAGATGAAACTAAAAGCCACTCACAAACTTTACCCTAAAGTTTACCCTAATCTCTACTGACATGTTAGTTAACAGCTCTCCAGGTATCTTCTTGTGCACATACACATAGAGACAACTGTGTATATTTTTACAAAAAATGATTTTTTCACTTAACAATTTTCCACGTCAAAAAGATATGCTTTGCAAACTTTGGATGGGTCTTGCCAGTGCCAAACAGAACTATAAGTAATTAAAATTTAATAAGCTATCAAATCCAGGACATATTTAAAGGTATTCTGTGATTTCAAGATCTCTGGTATTTTTGAGAACTCCATATTTTTCTTTTGGAGTGCCAATCATTCTCATATTAAGGCATCAGGAAAAGGGAGTTTTCAAGGACAAACGCAACTCCGTGTGCCATGGTAATCCAATCAATGCTATTTAAGCAGTGAGTTTAGTTTTCTCTGTGATGTGGGCGCAGGGCACTGGTGCATCTTTGAGGAGCTCTGAGGCCTGGGGAGCCAGGGAGGGGGAAGAGTCCCGGCTGCCCGTGCTGGTCCCCACATTTCGCTGTGCACTCTGATCTCCTGGGCAGCTCTGGAAATCTCAATGCCAGGCCACACCCTCACGAGCCACGTGATGAATTTAAACTACAGTGTCTAGGAGGCAGGCGTCGGGATTTTTTTAAAGACCCCAGGGGATTCCAAGGTATGGCAGAGTTGGGACCCACTGACCAAGAGGAGGGTCACAACAGTTTCTGATTTTGGCTCCGACGGACTTCCTCTGCCTGCCTCTCACCATTGTCCTGTCTCGAAATGCACTCTCACTGCTGTACAAGCATCAATAACGGTGCAGAATAAAGCTATTGTCTCTCATAATGAAGGCCTTTGTCTTCGGACCGTGAAGAACATTTTGTTGAGATGTGACACTAAAAGTTCCTTCCTGAAACATCAAGCTAATTCAAACCACCACGGGAAAGTCAGCAGTTCCGTGAAGGAGTATCTACATAATGCAGTGATAAATGGCATGCACTGAAGTATTTCATCACTGAACTCAATCAGATTAGTCTACTGCCTTTTATCTGCCACGGACAGAACACTGCATAAGGATGAATGGACTTTACTGGGAACCTGAATAACAAGTGCAAGGAAGAGCCCTGTAAAAACCCACTCAAAACTATTTTTAAAACTAAGAGTTCCTGTTCTCCGGCAGTGTCTTTAATGCTTGGCCTTTTGGTTCGATTTTGACTTTTTAAGTGACAATTGCGCTCTTTGCGCACACCTCTGTGCTGGCATTTGTCACAGTGTAACTTCCTGACTGTCTCATGGTCCCAATTTTTGTGAGCGCCCTGCGGAGAGGCCCTTTGTCTCATCAGCTCCCGGGTCCCTAGTGTCTGGCACAGAACGGGCCCACAGTGAGTAATGAGTTAATGGTAAGACACAATGGTAAGTCAGCATAATGATGAAAAGGAACAAACGCAGTAAAAAATATCAATTTCACCAAGGCCTCAATTTACACAAGGTTGTATTTATACACAGACTTAATGAATTATGTTGACATCTCCCTTCATATTTCTAGAATGAGAAATACCCAGGAATACTTCAAAGTATGTTTCTCCCCAAATTTCAAATAAGGAGATGTGGAGAAGAAGAGAGCCTGTCGTTTTGTTGCTGGCTCCAGTGTTTTCAGGACAGCCCGGGCGCTGGGTAAGAATCTGGCTGACACTGCTGCCCAGTTTATGCTTTTGCTCCCAGTGCCCGTGTCGAGTAAAGCTTGAAGAGAAGCGCACAACCTCGGACACAGGGAAGGTGAACGAGAAAACGCGCCTCAGACTTCCTGTAGAAAGTCACTACAGGATGGTAAAACTGTGAACTTTCCTGCGTATGACCTTGCCTTGTCATTTGCATGTGTTATTATTATTATTTTTTTTAACAAAGTTTCAACCCCAATAGCATGGTATGCTCACTGCTAGGAGACTCAGAAGGATGCCACCAATCGTTATTGTTTCCATAAGCTACCCAGCGAGGAGGAGCATTTTAAGGACTGAGTCACTGACTCCTGTCTAGGTCTCGGGCGGGTGGGACAGGGACCGGGCGGCTAACTGTCTTCGCTGATCCCTCTCACTGAACACCAAACACTGCACGGCCAACACAGTTCCCGTTCTAAATCTGAAAACAAGGTTGATCACGGACCTGAAAGGAAAGTGCACGTTAAAATAATCCGGAAGAAAATGTCTACTCGGTGGGTTAAAGAAAAGAATGAAGTTTTACCATGAGGGGATATTTAAAGTAGTCGCTGTCCAGGGAGCACTCTTTGGCAGCAAGAGCCAGGCCTTGTAAAATAGGAATAAAGATCTGGAAGAAAAGAAAACAAAACAAAGTCAGAAATACAAGTCTAAGGAAATTTCAGAGCAGGAAGCGTTGCAAATAAAGGGCTGAACCTGAGTGCAGAGGCACTGTCACCCCTTCCCCGGGAAAAGCTGTTTTGTGTGTGAGGAGCCCAGAACCCGGCCACAGAGCGTGCTGCCCTTTGACAAGGCCACCCGTACGGTAATGCGGCTGAGTCCTCCAGAAGCGACAGGATCTGGAGAACCCAACAGTCTGGCAGGACGCCCGGTGATTTGATAGAAACTCATAATCTGGGAGCCTGCTACAGGACTCTCAGGCCCCTTGCTTCCATGGGCTAAAGGCTGCACATCTCAGTGATACGCTTCTGATCACTAAGCATCTGTAATCTGCTAAAAAACCCCAAACACCTGGACTAAATGTTCCGGTACCTTCTCTATCAATATTTAAAAAAATTCTTTGCTGCCACCCAACCACCTCCATCTAATTCCTTCCATCTTTCCCTGTTTATTTTGAAGAGAACAAGAAAAACAGACCGATAATGGGCGTTATTATTACATTAACTTCAATTACGTAGAACAGAGATAGCTGGTAAATGTTGAAACTGAAAAAGAAAACTCGATCAGAATGTTTCACCTCCATATACGGTGTAATTGACACGGCAACCTGCCATCAGAGCCGCAGGGCGCTCAGATCACTTTTACAAGTTTGCCACAGATACAAGGGCCCCGGACACTGCGCAAGACCAGCCCAGCACAACGCATCCTCAAAGTCTGCAGCGCGCTCCCTGATCGACACAGCCAGGGATTTCATTGTGATTCAAGATTAATAATCACATTAAGCAGAACAAGTTGTAAACAACAGCTGACAAGCTGAGTGCCAACAAGCTGAAAAGGGAATGTTCTATGAAGCCCCCAGAAGCCCTGAAAATCCCCTTTCCTGCTGATTTCTGCCCCTTGCATCAAGCACCGCCATCATTTAAGAAGCGCAGTATTGCCAGGCGGTGCCCTGGAGCGTCTGGAGGTGTCAACAGAGCTCTGGAAGAGATCACTTTGGTTTTCACAGCCAAGCAATCAGGGTAGAAGTAATGGGCTTGCATAAGCCAGCTAAAAATGGAGAGGGCATGCTCAGGTGTGGAGGTGGGGAATACCAAAATTGCAATTAAGAAAAAAAACAAACAGAAGTTGCAGAATCACCAAAAATAAATGTCATAAATGGCCATCTAGAAAAATCTCTAACACAGTTTTCAGGAATGCCATAAAGTAAAACATCTTTACTCTTTCTAACAGAGTTATCCTCTTTTGTAAGTAGAGTTTAATTTATAATAAACTGACAAAATATTGTGAAGCATAATATTTTTCCAACAGTCAAATGTTATACTATTTGTGTGACTTACACATTTTAAATAATCCTCTTACATTCAAGTAAATAGCTCCCAGCAGTGGTAAAAAATGCTACATGTATTCATCTCCAATCCTAAATTCTAGCGGCTATTTATTTCTGTTCATCTGTGAATGTCTGTCTCAAATATTAAAAGGAGACTGAAATTTCAGGGAACAGATTCAATGCTTTAAATAAGACAAAACGGGGAAGTGCTGTTTTCCACTTGACCCCTCCCTCCTGAAACACACACACACACACACACACACACACACACACACACACACACACACACACACACGGCGGTACTCAAGAGACAAGCCGTGCCCCACCCACACTGAGCGGTGGGAGAGGCACCAGGCTTCTGCGATGGAGATGTTCAGGTCTGCGGTGGCCACACAGCACTGCCAACATGCCGAATGCCGCGGGGCTGCACGCTTCAGAACGGCTAAGTTTATTATGTAGATTTCACCTCAATTTTGCAAAAACAGAGGGGGAGGGCATTCATAACCTCTGTGTAAGTTTCCTTATGAATTAAAGAGGCAAAACAGACTCCTTTCAGCTGATCACTGACTGACTTTATATAGTTGAAGCTACTCTGGGTTCCTCAAATGATCTTTTTGAACAGAAGTACCCTAATTAATGCACATTACACATACAATATAGTGTATCACTTAAACCTTTCAAGGCAGTTACTTATTTTCATCAGAGTTCGCTTTTTCTTCTAGAGAAGAAAAGCTCACTATGGTACCCTAAATATTCCCACAACCAACAAGACTGCCATCTAAGACAGGCAGCTGATGAATTCCAGACACGGAGCACATGACACTTACTGGGGTTTTACCCCTGGGCTATTTTTTTACTAATATTTTAAAGACACAATTCCTGGAAATTCAAAGACCTTTAATAGTTACAAATAATGTTAAGTATAGGCCCTAGCTGGTGTAGCTTAGTGGATTGAGTGCTGCTGGCCTGTGAACCAAAGGGTTGCCAGTTCAATTCCCAGTCAGGGCACATGCCTGGGTTGTAGGCCAGGTCCCCAGTAGGAGGCGCTTGAGAGGCAACTACATACTGATGTTTCTTTCTTCTTGCCTTTCTCTCTCTCTAAAAAAATAAATAAAATCTTTAAAAAATATATTAAGTATAAAAACAGATTGAAGTAATCATACCAATTTTAGCTCTGTTATTCTTCCTAGTCACACAAAAAAGAAAAGATCATACAACAAATGGAGACAATGTCATAAAAATCCTTCATCAAGGGAAGCAGTCTGTGCGAAAGGTCATGTGGCAAAGCACCTACTTTACAAGACAGGCCATAAAGCAGCAACTACAATGTAATGCTAAAAACCCTGCAAGACCAAGTTTATTAGTTATTATTATTATCATCATTAAGCTTTGTTATTAAATATTGCATATCTGCATTTTCACTTGATTTTACACAAATGAATGAATAGTTAACGAATGGAGTAATCAGTGAGATATGACACACCATGCCACTTTGCCAGGAAGAAGACAAAGATTCTATGTGGTGTGCAGACTGCCACTGAGCTAATTTGGTCATCAATTTACTCATCTCCTTTTTGTAAACTCAGAGAACTAATTTTCAACACTACCCATCTGGCAAATGCACGCCACGCCTTATGCTATCTCTTGGTATTCCTGTATTAAAAGCTCCTTAAAATCATGGACAGGGCTTTATAATATTTCTTATCTCCCGCAGCATGTAGCATGAATCCTGTTTAAAATAGTGTCTTGCTGATGAGCTGAAGTGGCCCATGATTTGAACAGTACAGCTGTCAACCTGATTTCCCTAAGAAAGGAATCTCAGGTAGGTCTTCTCTCTGAACAAATAATGCATGCATAACAAAACTCAGGATCAGACATTATCAATACACGGTGCATCGAAAAATCAGCCTCATCAGAAGCTTCTCAGCGAAAATTTCAGCAGCAAATTCACAAAACCATACCTGCTTGAACACTTCTTCATCCTGATGAGTGGTTCTCACCAGTTCCTGAATGAAGCCATACGGGAGATTCCTACAGAGCATGTACGGCACCAGGAAGGACGGCTGCTGCAGGGACCTGCGGACCCACGAGAGGCAAGAACTGCAATGAACCGGCGGCTCGTGGCCACATCTCAGAACACAGTGAATGCCCGCTAGCAGCAGCTGCCCAGGCAGAAGTCAAACTCAAAAGCCCCCAGATATTCAACACATTAGTTTTGGGCAAAAGATCACCCTTCTTCTCAATAATAATCCCTTTCTTTGTAAAAAATGAAAGCTGATCCCCAAACTATCTATTCCCCACGATTCTCTATTACTGAGTAACAAAAACTGCTTGTGTGATCCGTGGGAAGGGATGATCGTCACATTTCACCGAAAACCTCCACAGATTTAAAGCAGCTGCTTTTAAGCTAAATTACTGATTTCCTGCCTGGATGTCAAAGTATTCTAACAATGGTCTACCTCAGTGAAGCACACAAGGAGGGTGTTCTTTTCACAGTACTTTAGAGAAGGAAAGGGACCTCAGAGACCACCTAGCCAACCCCTTTGTTTTTACAGGTGAGGAAGTGAGGTACTCAAGGTGGTGCAATGTGGTTGGGGATGGGCAGGCTCCTCCCCTTGCTAACATCAAGCACACGATGGTTTTCCCTACCTTGGTTGTGTAAGGGAACCTTGTAGTACTAATGCAGTATGGGATATGCACTGGGAGCGGATGTTGCTCAGAAGCTGGCTGACTGCTGGCTGGCTGCACATCTGAAAAGAAAAGCAGAGGTCAGGGCTACGAAGACAAACAAAATAACCCCATATTGTTGAAAACTGACAAGCATCAGAAAAGACTGAGCTCCAGAAAATGGCATGCTTTCTCTTCTTTGATTCATAACAAACTAGAGTAACTCTATTATCCAAGCATGCTGGCTCTGCTGAAGCCTGCAGTTACAGAAGAAAGAAGTACCAAGTTTGAGGTGACCCCTCAGGAATCTCAGACACGTGCCCACTCTCTGCACCTCTGCTAAGGTTAAATGCAACAAACCCCAAAGAGGCCCTTCACAAGTATGAAACAGGTGGACAACCAAGTTAGCTTCTAATGGAAAGCTAGAACAATAAACTGAAGTAGTGATAAAATAAAATAATAATGAAGTCAGCACAAAAGTGTAGCTTCCTTAGTGTAAACGCAGTTTGGTAACTTATTATTGATGTGAATCTGGACAATTACTTAATCCAAGAGGTTCATGTGCTTAATCATACAATGTTACAAACAACACCTTCCTCACACGGAGTCACACGGGGCCAACTGAGCAACGGAGAGTCTGACCCAGCCCCAGCCCCGTACCACATGGGTGCTGCTCATTACCACAGTGGTGATGAAAGACCATCAGAAGCCATCAGGGCCACGTAGGTTGCTAGCGGCAATGGCATGGGCCCTGTCACTTCTTCCTTCCACTGGGATGTGAGCTCCCGGGGGGCAGGGACCTTCGTCTGTCTTGTTCATACCCTGAGCTCCTAGCATAGTGCCTGGCACATAGGACGTGCCCAACAACCACTTTACTGACTGACTGAATGAATGAATGAATGCTGAGTAGGGAGTGGAAACAATTGATCAAACAAATAACCAAGTTTTTGTGGGTTCTTTTAAGTGAGTCTATTTCTTACCTTTGGTGCTTTCTTCCCCTCTATTCCAACCCGGTCGAAACACTCGATGAGGTAGTTCAGCATGTCTGTCTCCTTGCAAGGCTCGATGGCAAAATGGTCACTGCAGGGGGCCCACGTGCTCGCCCCACCAGAGGCTCCCAAACTATGGGGAGAAGAGAAAAGCGATGAAGGCCTCCCTCTCAATGAACTGCTTTAGACAGAGTTCACAGTGCAGCAGCAGTAAGCCTGCTAGGACCTTCCCCCGGACCACGCACAGACACCCATGCAGCCGCGGTGGGTGCCGACGGCATTTCGCCTGCTCCCAGTCCAACGAGAGGGGTTTCCAGTAAACACTGCTTTCTGACTGAGAAGAGAGTCTGACCAGACACCCAGCATCGTATCTCCTTGGGAACGGCAACTTGCAAAACCAGGAAAACTAAGAATGGCTAGGCATTTGAGGGGATGTCACATGAACTTATACCAAGTGGCCAGGGTCACTCAGGCACCCTTGGAGGTTAGAGCCAGACCATGCTACTGCCGTCATCGGACGCCTCGGGGTGAAGTTTTAAGGGACTAACACCCCCCACCAATCACTTCCATCACGGATCTCACAGCCCTCACCCAGCCTTAGGCACCCAGGCCAGAGCCTAGGAAAACTGTCCGGTTAGGAGGAGACCTGAAAATACTTGTTATCAACACAAATTTTCTAAAACTCTCAGTGAAAAGAGCAGAGCAGTACAGTAAAAACCAAACCAAACCCTGGCATGAGGAGCATCCAAACTTGGGTTCTCTCCCTAGCCCTACTCCTTACTTGTGGCCTGAACCCCAAACCTCCCGTTGTGGGCAGCCAGGGTTACATGGAATCACGTGAAGGGCCGCATAGAGTACAAGCAGGAAACAGCAGGAGGCGTTGTTATCAGTAAGAACTGCTCTCTGAGGCCAAAGCCAAACGTTATCGCAAGGGTTAGGTGTGAGGGGGTTAAATAAAGCTTAGATCAACCATCAGTAGTCAGATACCAGATCTGATGTTAAGTCACCAATTGATTTGATATGTGCAAAAGATACAAAGACAGTAATCATAGCATAGGAAGAGATCAAGAATTTTGAAATGAAGATAAAAATGAGAAAATACAAGCTTAGCAAAAAAAAAAAAGACATGTGAAAGGTAATAAAGAATGGGAAGACTAGCCGGAGACCCGTTCCTACTTCAACGAAGGGCAAAGGCTAGAAACTAAAAAACAAAGAGGAACTGAGATGTTAACAATATGTTATATTCACAGCTTAGTAGATATGCATTAACTCATTTTGGAATATACACATAACTGACCTTAGAATTTTAGAAAAATATAGTTGACCTTGGAATGAAAGTATGGTATTGAAGGATTTCAATCAAAAAGGTGAAAAAAAATGCCAATTTAAATCCAAGGCTTTCAGGCCGGAGCCCAGTACATCTGAATTTCTGCAGCGCAGGGCATCTGTGCTGCAGAACTTACCAGGCAGGTCTTCCTATATAGGTCTGATAGCGATGTGAGGCGGGCACCAAGGCTGAGAGGCGGTCAAAGACGCAGGCAGCCGCCGCCCTCCTGAGCAGACAACTGAGCCACCCACCCAGGGCCCCCACAGGACCATGAAAAAGAGGGGCTGGCCAGTGTGGGAAGCCTCCAAGAACCAAAAACAATGAATTCATCTGTCTTATCAGTCAATTTTGGGGCACACAATCTACTATTGGTTAATTGGCCTGACAACAGAGAGAGGCATGTTGCAATAAAGCACAGGAAAAAAAACTCGTAAGGACAAAACAGAAAAATCCACCCACAAATGTAAATGTGGTGAGCCCCCAAAAGTGGACAGGGGAGAAAGATGTTTGTGTTTCCCTGTGGCAGTCTTAGCTGCCTGCCACCTGCCATTCCTCCCTCAGTGACTCCGTGGCTGTAGTCCCTGCACTTCTCAAGGATGGATGTGGCCAGTGCAGGCTCACGCCTACAATCAAGGTTGACCTTCCTTTGGGCAGCTCTTGCAAACCGATCTTCCTCAGTTTAAAACAAAGTTTAAAACTGCATTTCCTTGATGATTAGCCCCCAATTTCTCACATTTTTACATTTCTGAAATGAAAGGCACCTTACACTGGATGCTGGAGTAGTCTGATGCAGTGCCCACAGCCAGCGTGTGACCGTTGGTGCGACGTTGGCACGCTTACATGGTGGCCACCTATGCACATCCACTGGGCTCCACTCTGAGCCAACCCACTCACTGCATTTTAACTTAAATTTGAACACCTCAAAGTCAATGGAAATATCTTCACAAATATTTCATGAGACCCGCAGAGTGACAGCGCATGTAGGACATGGCCGGCAGGTGCCTGGCAGCGCAATGAAAGGCACTCAGGGTCCATTAGGGACTTTCAACGCCAAGAGGATGGCACATGCTGGTGACCACGTCAGGCACCAAGCAGTACTCCCAGGTGATTTCAAGAGAAGAGAAAGAAAAAAACAGAAGAAGCAAAAAATTTAACCAAATAGGAAATGCAGTGTAAACCCTAGTATTTGTCAATATATTTCAAAACGAGAGAGTCCGTCCTGAAGGAGCTAACCCACGATCACAAGTCTGAACACCAGCCTGTCTACCAACACTGTGCACACACACCAGTGGTCCAGAGTGCTTTACAAGGGCCCATGGATTCACGCTGTGCACACACGCCAGTGGTCCAGTCCTTTACAAGGGCCCGTGGATTCACGCTGTGCACACACGCCAGTGGTCCAGTCCTTTACAAGGGCCCGTGGATTCGCACTGTGCACGTGCACCAGTGGTCCAGAGTGCTTTACAAGGGCCCGTGGATTCATGCTGTGCACACACGCCAGTGGTCCAGTCCTTTACAAGGGCCCGTGGATTCACACTATGCACATGCACCAGTGGTCCAGTCCTTTACAAGGGCCCATGGACTCACGCTGTGCACGCGCATCAGTGGTCCAGTCCTTTATAAGGGCCCGTGGACTCATGCTGTGCAGGCGCACCAGTGGTCCAGTCCTTTACAAGGGCCCGTGGATTCAAAGTGAAAGGGCTGGACTCAAATTGTAAATGTGATGCTGAAGGAGAAAGTGGTGTGCAGTTCATATAAATTCATGCTATCAATAAATCTTTTAAATGTTTTAAAACATTTCATTTTTTTCCTGAAGAAGTTGTATAATTCATGGTGGTTTTACAACAGCTGACATGAAATATGATACTGGAAATACGTCATATTTAAGTCCTAAGAGTCTCAAAACTTCTACCTCCCTCTGGGAGAACCTCTGAACCATTTTCTGACAATATCAGTCCAAGTTAACAGCGTAATCGCCTCACATAGCAGAATCACAGAACAGCTGAATCCTTCTGAAAACAATGAAAATATTCCTGGGATTATACATGTGCCAGGTGCAAAGCGAATCCCATGATTAAAACTTGTTTCTTAACAAGGCTCTGCTGTAGTTTCTTCTCTTCCGTAAAAGGGTCAACCACCCTCCACCCTCCATCTTTCTGCACACAGGTTCTGGAGTTCTGCATCTTCCCAACGCGAGGCAGAGTCAGAGCTGTGCTGTTGGAAGCGACACGCATTCCGAGAGCAAAGGTCCACGGCGCGCCTGCGGACTCCAGGCCTCGCCAAGGGTCCTGGGGTGACCCGCTGAGTTGAAGAGATGCACTTCCGTCCTAGAGGAGGGACACTGAAAACTGCAGCGCTCTGAAGAAAAGTGAAGGCCCAGGATGGGGAGTGTGTGTAACTTCTACAGAGTTTAACACAACAGGGTGAGAGACACTCTGAGGACATGGCCTGTACACAGACCTGAGGGATTCAGGCAGGGGCCAAGGGCCAAGCCTACGGCAGGAGGAGCCTACTTGTTGAGTTCAGGAACAGGGTCGAGTGTGTGCGCTGGAGGGTGCAGGCCAGCGGGGGCAGGTGAGGGGATAAAGGAGTATGACTGTGTGCACTGGTGTGTGTGCCCATGTGTGCACACAGCCCACACGGTCTTGCAGGCCAGGGTGACAGGCTGTGGGTTTCACTCTGTGTGGGAAGGGAAGTCATTGGGAGGCCTGGGGACTGACACAGCAGAAAGACCTCTTTCTGACTGCGTCCACGGTTCCTCTCTGGGCAGTGGCGACCGGCAGCAATCAGAGCACAAACGTCACCTCTCACTACCTGCTCACGTTTCTCTCACTGTCCACGCCGGCTCCTGACTGCCAAGGTTTGACCTCCTTCACTGAAACATCTGAGCAGTAAAAAACCAAAAACCCGTATTTCTTTCTGGTCATCCACTTCCTAGGAAACAGCGAGAAAAGGTTTCCTCAGGGTAAGCCCGATGGTGTCATGATCACAAGACAGCTCTCTCATCTCTACCCTGGAAGGAGTTCCTCCCGATTCACGCGGCTTTTCCACGGGGGAGCACTTCCACCTTCCTGAAATCAATGCTCACCACCTCCACTAAAAACTGTTCACACGGGAACACGTGTCCGGACTGCCTCCAAGAAGGTGTGCCACGTGTCAGCCCCACGGAGCACGTAGAGGGGGACAGGCAGAGGGGGACAGGTACGAGCCCTGCTGATTCCTTCCTCCACGTTCATCTCACAGGCAAGAAGTGGGTGTCCAGATCATTGCCTTCAAAGTAAATAAACTGTAAACAATCCACTGGAAAGGGGGAAAGAAAGGAGCGCTTTGCCGCGCGCTCGAATGAACAGGGCTCTGCTGCCTCTGTCCGGTCCGGCTCTGCCCACACTGTCAGGTTCCTCTCCGCTTCGCTCATCAGGTATGTATTTTTACCCATCATTTCATATTCTTTTTGATATCTGCTCAGAATCTATAAATTGCCAAAATCTGGATAGATCAGATTTCATTTTAGCAGCCAGCAAAGGACCTGGCAGCTGACTGGAAGGGAATTTTGTAACGAAGGAGTAAAACGTTCTTGCCCAGGAACAGAGGAGATGCTCTCGGCAGCCGCAGAACCAGTTAGAAATGCGAACAGCACAAGTCCTGTTGGGCGAAGATAGACGAGCCAGAGGCAGGCAGCAAGTCAGCTCCGGATCGGGGCTCTGCAGGGACCAGTCTCGTGACTCGTCTCCCCGTGGCCCAGTTCTGTGGCTAAGGGGATAATGTATGCAGTGTCAACTGTCTGGCACGTGACGCTCAGTAAGCATGCAGGGCTATTCTTACACAACCACTGAGCTCTGCTTCTCTGGGTAGATGCAGAATCTAGATCGGAGACAAGGCCGGGGTGTTGTAGGTCCAGAAAGACAGGAGTTAGTGACTGCCATACATGATCTGATAGGTCTGTTAGAGAAAGTTGAAACTAAACAGGCCGGGGAGAGACAGCATTTCTCCCACAGGCAATTTAGGGCAAAACAAGTAACAAAGCACTTGGATCATGCATGGAAATTGATTCCTAACAAGGACGTCTGCTGCATAAGTACAATCACGCACCAGGATTTTTACCTTCATGAAAAAGGCACTCTCACCTCTGGGAAATCTACTTGAGAAAGAGTGATACAATGTTCAGCCTAATGCAAATATCAGCCTTCCTGAATCAATATTCAACCTTGCACCGACACCCCCCCCCCCTCTCTCTTCATATACTTACTCTCCAATGAGTCTTCCGCACACTGTCAAATTTAATGAAGTGTACCTAACTCTTACTGCCTTCTCTATTTATAGCCTGGAGTTATTTTTGAACAGTGCTGGGCACAAATACCAACTCAGACCACAGGAAACTTCAATTTAAGAGCAAAACTGTAAGACAATACATCAGAGTGTTGAAAGACAGCGCTATGACGTTTCTTTCTCAAAGTCACCTAGAAAACCCACATAGTCTTTTTCAGTGTTTTCAGGGGTGAACAACATCATGAACTGTATTTTAGCCTCTGCTGCCATTCCAAAGGCCAACTAAAGCAGGGCTGAGCTTCACTGAGGTCAAAGGGACGATCAGTGAAATTCAAGGTCAGAAGTGAAAGCAGAGTTGCAATTTCACCGGAAGTACGACCCCATGTGCTCCCCGATGGGCACACACGCATGCATGCGCACACATGCGCACCAGCCCCTCGCCATCCCCAGAGAGCAGGGATCCATGCAGCCGCATGTAAAAAAACAAGCCTCAGGGAGTGCACAGTGCTCACACCTGTCAGCTCACAAGAACGTCTGTCACAACAGAGAAGGGAAGGGTTCTTCATTTTAGATCTCAGGGTGGACGCCCTTAATGAGGACTGATTAAAGCTGCAGTTTGTTCATGTTTTTGACAAATGAGTGTGTGTAAGTCTTCTCCACACTCACCAGGTGACAACTATGGAAATTTCCCCTGCACACTTCACCCCACGAGAGGATCCTAACACTTCAAGTACAGGCAAGTGTCTCACGTTTTACTCTCAGGTGGTCTCATCTGACCCTGTCCTGTTTAGATGCAAAGCACACCCGTCATGAGGGCTGATAAAGGTTAGTTCCTATGCACATGCAGGGGGGAGACTCCATTCCTCTGATACCTGGACCCAAACTGGACACCAGAAAACTCATCACCACCACCACCACCTTCATCATCACCATCATCATCTTCTTCTTCATCTTCATCACTACTGTCCCCAGAAAGTGCGAGGAAGAGGAAGGAGAAAGGACTGTCGTACATACTACCACAACAAAAGCAAAGAAAGTCATCAGGGAACAAAGGAAAACAAGAGGGACAAAGCTTTTGCAACTGCTGTCCTTTTAATTCAACCTTATGCTACAAGTTTTACCTGCTGACATGCCGCAAAGTAATTCACCTAAGTTACAAGACCTCGCAGGCACGTGGGAGAGAGGGCGCCCTGCCTCGGGGACTTCTGAGACTTCCTCCTTCCAAGCAGCTGCAGCCAGCATGTCAGGCAAGGACACTGGCCCGGCCCGGCCAGCAGAGGCAAGGGACACCAGACCCAGATCTGCTCCCACCACCCCTGGGTGTGACTGTGTTTCAACTACGATTGACCACAGTGTAAAAAGTCAAAGGTGGTTCTGTGATCCCCAACCCTCACATACAAAGTGCCGACAGCGCCTGAGACTCGTCTGTAATAAGGAATGCCATGTGAGTGAGATTTTAAAAACTAAGTTACTTCTTTTTCTTGTACAGGACAGAGGAGAAGTGAGGGAAGGCAGAGCCACCCATACTCCTGAGGTCCCCAAAGCCAGGTGGCAGCTTGGACCCGGGCGTGAGCCTCCCAAGCAGGGAGACACACGGGTTAGCCTCCCCACACAGCACCCCGGGACGGAGGCCAGTGTCGCCCAGCCGTTCCTCCAGACCGCGGGCACCTCCTGCCCCTGCACTGCAAACACGCGCCCAGCTCTCCTGCTGCATAAATACCTAGGAGAGGTCCTCAGGGAGGAGGGACGTCTGCGCACGGCACTGGGTGAGGCGGGCAGTAAAGGTGGCCCCGTGCTGGTGGCTCTCAGTCGGGAAGAGCTGGCCGGCACTGCTCGAGGGCTACTAGCGAGGGCGGGGAGGCTCGGTGAGCTAGACAGAGTGGAGCAGCCTGAGGGCCTCAGGGAAGGAGAAGCCGCAGCCCCCCCGGGGTGGGTGACAGTGTAGGGGCGATACCGCGCAGATGAGGGCTGGCTTCCCGCCGCAGTCCCGGAGGAGGCCGCGCCGTGGGCGCTGAGGGAAAGGGCCGGCACAGCCACGCGGCTGGCTGCACCGGAGGGGGAGGCGAGAGGCGGGCTCGTCCTCGGCACAGAGCTCCAGAAACTCGCGTGGGGAGCTGGACTAGTTTCATAGAGGCTACATTAGTTGAGAAAGGGAGGAAAGAAGAGAAAATTGAAGAAAAACTTGAGATAAATAACCAGAATGGAAAATATCAAGCTTTTAAAGAATAGAATATTCACACTTCGTATCTCTAAGCATTCCAGTATACACATCTTTCAGATACCTAAATAACTGTAATCTAATTGCTGTAAAGAACTAGAGGTTTCACTTACAATGCTTTAAAGCTCTCTCGTCAAAGAATAATGTGCAATATACAGCCATTTGTTTCTAAGCCTTAATTCACCAATAGCCAAGCCACGGAAAGCCAGAGAGACCAATCTGGAGAAGACAGTACCTCCTGCAGTGACCACTCCATCCCCCCAAATGTGATGCATGCTACAACCCGCACGACACGGGCCCACGAAAGGACGCTCTCTTCTCTTACGTACCCGTGGCCACTTCACTGCCCACTAGATGTGCAAAAGAACACACTGACCTAGACAAAGAGCTGGCACCGAAGGACCCCACACTGCAGAACATGGGGCTTGTTCCTGGATTGGAGCCAGTATTTAGCATGAGGTTTCTGTCTGGTGACCGAGCTGCTGCTGCAATTGGCTGTGACGTGGCTGTCAGACTGGCAAAGGGGTTTTCATCTCTGGTCTGAGTAGACATCATTAGCACTTCCATTAAGATCTGGCCAATCAAGTCCTTAAAATCAGAGAACACTGTTGGAAAGGCAGAATAAAAAAGCGGTTACACGTGGTTCTTCACATGCACAGTCCCTGAACAAGCCAAAAGGAACTGGAGAGGCTCAGTGCGGTGCCCGGGCTTGGACGGGGTCCCGGAACGGCAAAGGGGCATTATTGGTGGAAAACCTGGAGAAATCCAAACAGGGTCCGGAGTGTAGCTAATAGTACCATCTTAGTTCTCACGTCTACTGTGGTTATGTAAGAAGTTAACACTAGGGGAGAGGCTGAAGTGGATACAGGAACTCCCTGTACTATCTCTAAAACTTTCCTGGAAATCTAGAATTATTCCAAAATACAAAACTTATTTAAAAAAATTGGAGTGCAGTCAATGAGTCACTACTAATATATATTAACTGTAAAAACAGCAGTTACTCCCAATGACAGACGTTAGTTTACCACACTAGAAACGCAACTGGGTTAAAATTTCTTCTCGTATGGGTGTTTTATATACAGTAAGACTGCCAAGCACAAAGTTCAAAGTATTGTAGGAAGGGTCTAATTTCTAGTTACCATCTGGCTTTCTGGAGCAGATCCTACTTCCTGGCTTCCTTCTTACTCTCTACAGCTCCTAATTGCTTTACTGCAGGTCTTCAAATACACTTTATAAAGATCACTATATAAATAAAAGTTCTAACCATGTAAGTCTTACCTGATTTGGTTATTAAAAATTACCACTTATATATGCACAAGACACTTGAGAATCTCAAGTGGGAGGGTTTTGAAACGCCTAGCTGCTAAGTTCGTCTCTATAACCGGAGTTAAAAAGATGATCAGAAGTGAACTATCCATCCTGCAGGAGGCCCAGCGGACACTTTGTGGGGAGGACAGGCCACACAGGAAAAGGGAAAGACAGACGATCTCCCTAATATCCATTCACTCATTTCAAATACATCTAATGAGGGATTATTCAGTGCCAGGCACCCTCCTAGGCCCTGGGACTACATCAGTGAGCGGCCAGACCAAAATCGCTGCCAACCGGGAGGTTCTACTGCAGTGCCATGCAGGTGGACACCCCGGCGCCCCTCCCCTGCCCCTTCTGTATTCCAAACGACTGCTGTGAAGAAAAGGGACGGTGCCCTGTCTTGCTGGTACACTAAGTTTTAATACTTTGTCCTAAGTGTGGTTTTAGTGTAGCTTCTTAAAACAGAATCCTGGAAATACAGCAAAAGCTCACTGCGTCCTGTCTTGCTGAGTGAGTGAAGCCGAGGTACACACAGGGCCCGGCAGGCTCCTAAGGCAGGTACAGGTCACACAGGGCCCTCTCGCAGGGTCCCTGGAGACTACCCCGTATGCTCCTGCTTTATAAGAGGTGCTAATGCTCTGAGCATCTTCTTATCACAAAGGAATAAATTTCAGCCCTGAGACAATGGACATCATTTACTTACGCAGTTTTCTTTAGAGAATCTTAAAGGTAAAAATGAGTTTGTCAATAAGACCAGCGGAAAGTGGCCATACGTCAATGTCCTCATCAAGAAGCATCCCTGTCATCAAAAGTACTCCCCAGAGCGGGAAAGAGTGTGCAGAGGGTTCTCTCAGTCTTGTTTCTCTTGAGGACAGCGCTCTGAACCAGGACCGCTGAGCAAGACTCCTACCTTCTTTTGGGTTCTGCTTAAATTGTGCAGAAAGAGAGGAAAGGAAGATGACGTCTCTGTCCCGGTCCTTCCAGGAGACACGAAAGATCTTACAGACCAGCTGTAAGGCCTGTTCTTCAGACACCTCAGAACCCGAGGGAGGCTCCTTGTAAGGAAGAAAACATGGGGGTTAATCTCAAGTGGTAGGAGGTCTGAGTTAGACTTCAACAGAAATACTTAATTCTGATTTAATTCACTTCCAAATGGCACGGAACTATTCACCCACTGACTTAGGGAAAAATAAACTTGTTACTATGCCTTCAGAGTTACAACTTTTCACAACACTCAAGAACTATACAAAACAAAGCACCACGCTACGCACAGCCCAACTTCTAACAATCATCAACACGTGTTGCACGCACTAATAACAAACTGCACAGAGAGCGATGTGATTAGCCATGCCTGCTCTACACTACACCGAAGGACCCCTAACCATCCCCCACAAAACCCAAAACATCCTTTTCCCAAATACAGGAATGAAGCTCAGATGATTAACAATATATGAAGACCTCATGTTTTCAAAAAGCTTCTAAGAGCTGCTGGGTCCCACATACTGTATTCTGGCTTCCAGTCCCAGGATTTTCCCCAGAACAGTACCAGAGGTGGGATGATGAGCTTCTGGCTTAAGCTGCACACCAACAGAACAAAAATCCAAAGTGGCTCTAAAGGCATTCCTCTTACAAATCAAATGTACTGGCAGAAACATGGACTGAGTTGTACTTCCATTAAGAAGGGCGAGCTGGACCACCCACTTTCCCTCACAACAAAAAAAACAATCAGCTCAACGGGCCCTGCTGGTCTGGGGCAGACGGCGCTCTCAGACCCCCGGCTACAGGACGTGGGAGCGTCACCTACACGGAAAGCAGGGGCCGGGGCTTCATCTCTTACCAACCTTGTCGCTGAGGCTCCTTTTTTCTCTGCGATCATTTTCATCGACTTCCATATTTTCAATTCCTGAATCCACATCCACCTGGGACATGCTTTAAGTACAAAAGACAAATATGTCTTTTACCTTTTATAAATCCACCCAATGTCCTAACTGCTGCTTGACGAAGTTTTAAAATATCAATCAAAATCAGCCAGGAAAGCGACATTCATCAAATTAATTTTTTCTATTAATCTTAAGAGCTCTCCATCTATTAAGATATAAACATTTTGTTATAATCTTAATATTTTTCCCAAGTTGTCACTTTCTCAGCCTCCCTTTCAAAAAATAATTAGAGCATATTTTCTATGCGTACTATATGTTAAATGATACATGATCATTCAGAGCCTGATTTCAAAACCGTGCTAAGTACATATAGCACTTCCCCCTCATTGAATAAATGTCTCACCGCCACTTACTGACAAGATCATCACTGTCACATTAGCACGAAATCCCCTACTCCTGTGTCCAATTTTCATCTATGTGGGGTCTGTTTCTGGACCCTCACCTCTGTTCCATTGGACACTCTGTCTGTCCCCGAGCCAACAGCACTCCGTCTTACTGCAGCTCCACCCCGAGTCTCCGTGCCTGACAGGCCAACACCTCCGCCTGGCTAGTCCGCTTCAGGGCGGTCTTGGCCATTGCTGGCCCTCTGCTTTCGCACATAGTGAACGGTCAGCCTGCCAGGCCCCTTACAAATTCTCCTGGGATTCTGACTAGAATTCCACTGACTTCAAAGGTCAAAGTGGGGGGGAAACGGCACCATCATGTTACTGGGCCTGCCCAGGGTATCTCTCTCCAAGTATTCAGGCTTTCTTTAACGGCTTTTTGATACACTTTATTATTTTCTCCCTAAGTCTTTCACTTCTCTGGCTAAATTTATACCTATGTAACATATACTTTTAAATGAAATTGTGAATGGTACCTTTTTTAAAAATTAACTTTTCTAAAATTTTTTGTTGCTAGTACATAGCATTTTAACTGATTTTAGAAATAGACCTATTTTAAGCAACTTGTTCATTTTTACTAGGCAGATAATCATTTTATCTCTGAATGCAAGTGTTTTGTTTCTTCCCTCCAATCCTTACTGGTTTACCGCACAGGGTAGGACCCCCGTGGCGAACGGCAGCAGAATTAGTAGCCATCCCTGTTCTTATTCCTGATTCTAAAGAAAGTGTTTCTAATGTCTCACCACGAATATGAGCATTGCTGTCGTTTTTGGTAGATGCCCTTTATGTTAGTCAGAACGAGACAGGCTATGCTATGGTCGTACACACACTCTGAAATCTTAGAGGCTTAACCCTACGAGGGTTTGTCTCTTGCTTACGCAAAGTCTGATGAGAGTGAGGCCCCCTTACTCCGTCTTTCATCTATGCCGTCGGCAACACACAGCCTGCCAGGCCACTGGAGCGAGAGAACAGAGGGGCGGAGGAGGGACATCGGCTCGACTGCCTTTGCCAGAAGTGACACATGTCACTTCCACTCACAGTGTACGGACAGACCTAGCCACCTGACCCCAGCCCAGCTGCAAAGGAGACTGGACACGCAGGGGAGCACGCAGAATATCGGGTTAGCCTTGTCTCTGCCACAGTCAGTTTAACGACGCCCATTTCGGTTCCATTTGTTAAGATTTTTTGTCAGCAACTGACGTTGAAATTTTAGCAAAATTTGCAACCATCAAGATTATATGGCTTTTCTCTTTCATAATACAGTGAATAATATGTATAGATTTTCTAACGTTAAAGCATTCCTGAGATAAAACGGTTGATCACATTATAGTGTAATTGTATCATTATCATGTATCACATTATTTTTAACTAAACATTGAATCAAAGTACAAAAATGTGCATAGACGACCATGTGTTTGCTGAATAGTTTCACAAAGGAAACGTACTAATGTGATTAGCACCTAGATCAAGAAATATAACATTATCAGGCCCCAAAGCCCCTCTTACGACCCTTCCAGTGACTAGTGTGCTGGCCTACAGTAACCACTGTCCTGGGACCTAGCCCTGTAGATGTTTTATCTGTTTTTAATGTGTTGCAGGATTCGATTTGTCAATATCTTAAGATTTTGCAAATATGTTCATGAGCATGATTACCATGTAACTAATTTCCTTCATCTATCGGGGGTGTCCAACCTGTGGCCCACAGGCCACACGCAGTCCAGGATGGCTGCGAATGTGGCCCAACACAAAGTCGTAAATTTTCTTAAAACATTACAAGGTTTTTTGGTGATTACATGTTGCAATGTATTTCATGTGTGGCCCAGGACAGCTGTTTTTCCAGTGTCCCAGAGACGCCAAAAGGCTGGACACCCCTGGGCCATTATTCTCATCTGGTTTTGATATTGAGGTCATATTTCATAACGGCCTCACAAATGAGTTGGCATGTGCTCCTTATTTTTTTAAAATTATCTGAAAAATTTTGTGTAAACCTGGAATGGTGGAATTACCTATAAAATCAGATGAGAAGGTGGTTTCATTGGAAAATTTTAAAATACCAATTCAATTTATTTCATGGTTTTTGATTTTTTAGGTTCTCCTTGAGTCCATTTTGGGAGTCATGTTTTGCTAGGGATTTGATTTTCATCCAATTTTTCAAATTTATTTGCATTTGCATGTTTACATTTTTCATGGACCTCTCCCTTCCACTGACAAATACTACTGACTGCCCACTCTACGCAGGTCTTGTGCTGGCTGTCTGAGATGTCAGTGAGCAAAAAAGACAAACAAAACCACTGTGTCATGGAGCTTACACTCTAGGTAGTGACAGAAAAGACAATAAACAGTAAATATAATAAATAAGCAAAGCACAGAGTATAATAAATGCTGTGGGAAACCTGAGGAAAAAGGGCAGAGCTTTCTCCCTCTGAGACGGGGTAAGCCCCCCGGAGAAGTGTCAGGCGGGCGACCATACGCAGAGGCTGGCCTGTGCACACCCAGGGGAAGAACGCGCCACAAAAGGGTTTTCATCCCCAGTACCTATTTGCGTTCTTTTTTCCTTTTCAGTATATTACAGCCTCAAATTTTCTTCTAAAGAGCACTTCAGTTGCCACACGCAGATCATGACTTGTAGTACTTGTCACTGTTCAGTTCTACATATTCTCAAACTTTCGTTATGACTTTTTCTTTGAGGTGTATTTGTAGAAGCATGCTTTGCCTCTAAAGTTTCCAGATGTGCGAGAGTTGTTTCTAAAGTGTTTTTCCTTGTATCAATATCACACCTAATGTACTAGTGAGGAAACATGACTGACCTGTATGATTCTGACTCTTGAAACTTTTTTGGCCAGTGAGTAGTATCAGAAAAAAATATAAATTCCCCAAGTGTAGAGTGCGAAGTTCTGTATCTTTCCATTAGATCAAGCCTGTTAACTGTGTTGTTTAATCTGTCCATATGCTCACCGACATTTATTCTCTTTGATGTTCTGATAAAGGCAACAGACACATTAAAAAACTCCATTATGACTGTGTCGGTTTCTTCCAGTTCTGTCAATATTTACTTTATTACCTGTACTGTTACAGTATTAAGTACATATACTTTGGAAACTGTTATACCCTACAGATAAACTAAGCATTTATTGTTATAGAGTCGTTATTTCTAGTAATACTTTGTACCTTACAGTCTAATTGACTAACATGCTTACCCCAATTTCCTTTTGTTTAGTATTTGTCTGGTGTATCTTTTTCCTTTATTTTCAACCTTTCTCTGACCTAACGTTTCAGGTATTCTTTCTATAAACAAGGATAAAGCTGAGTCATTTCGTTTTCCATCCAACCTATACCTTTTCACTATGATTTACTGTAATTTCTGACATATTTTCACTGTTTACCATCTTATTTTGTGCTATTTATCTCTTTTAAAAATTTGTGTTTCTTCCTTCCCTTTCTTTGAATTAACTTAACTCCACCCTCCCACCCCTCACCTGGGTTCCGTATTTTCTTTTCACTGGTTTGGAAGATATACTCTATTTCCATTCTTTTAGAGGCTTCCCTTGAAACTTCATCAAGTATTCTAAACTCAAAATAGAAAAACTGACCAGTATCTTTACCCCTTTCTCAAGTATGCAAGGGCCTGAGAGCTTGCTCGAATCGCCCCCGGGGCTTCTGGCTTACCTGCTACTGCTATGTGCTTTTTGTAACCCCTGTATTATTTTCCACATTGTTATTCTTTCTTCATACCAACAGTGTTTGTGTAGATTTTACCACGTTTATTATTTTCTTCACTCCATCCTTCCTTCTTGCACCTCAGACATTAGTCCTGAGGTCATTTTCCTTCTTCACTACATCTGTTCCGAGTTGGGGGTCTTTTAGTGGCAGGCTATGAGGTTGTATCTGGTTGGTTGGTTGGTTGGTCGGCTTTTAAATCTGTAAGTGCCTTGATTTCACCCCTGCTCTTAAAAGAGAGTTCCACGAGGGTGCAAATTCCCAGCTGACAAGTTTTTTTCCAGCATTTAATGCTATTGCTCCACCCCCTCTGGCTTCCATCATCGAGACTTCTAACCGCTGTTCTTTTGTAAATAATCTCTTTCCCCTCTGACTGCTTTAAAGGTCTTTGTCTTCGATGTTTTGTGATTTTACTCAATGATGCCTACACATGAAATTTTTAACCTATTTGCAAGTTGCTAGACTTCCTGAACCTGAAGACTCATATCATTTATGAACTCTAGAAAAATTTTCAGCCACTTACCTTTTTTTTTTTATCAATTAGAGTTGACATTCAATATTGTTTTCTGTTTCAGCCATTTATCTTTTTGATAATGGCTTACAAACCAGTACGGGAAACATGTGCAGTGAGGAGAGGAGTGAGGAATCTCTCCAAGTCTCTCTCTTCTCTCCTTTTGATATTTCTATTAAAAATATACTGAATCTGTATCTTCTATATCTCTATCTTTCATGTTTTTCATCTCTTTTTTTCTTCGTGGTGTACTCTGGGCAATTTCTTCAACTCTATCATCCCACCTCTTAATTCTCTCTTCAGCCCTGTCTCATTCTCGGTTTAACTCCTTTCAATGTAAATTATCTTTTCATTTCTAGAAACTGTATTTGGTTCTTTTTCAAATGTGCCTGGTTGTTCTTATAGTCCCCTTCCCCTTTCTGTTTTTAATTTATTTAAATATACACACTTTCTATTCTGTATCGACAATCCCAAAACACGAACATTTCTAGGTGAAATAATCCCGCTGTTACTCGTTCTGTTGACTGCTAGTTGTGGTGGCTTTTTTCTACCAAGGTTTGTGAATCTTGACCATGAGCTCCTAATTCTGGAAAATTTTTCTGAGGACGTTTTCTGAAGACATGCCGTTTTATGTTTGCTTCTGCTAGAGGCCTGGGTCCAGTGTCTGTAACAATTCCTCGCTTGGGGCTTTGCAGACTACACCAATAGTGAATAGCGTTAATCTGGGTGTGAAATCCACAGGAAACTTACCTGTCAGCCACACATCAGAGGTGACTTGATTTTTTTCAAAAATACATGCATCCGCAGCAAAGGTGGTAAGTACACAATTGTTTTTACTCTATGAACTTTTTCCTGCTTGATCTTTTCCTGAGGGTGTAGTCCTTCCTGAATTCTTGCCTAATACGCGTGATCTCTGATCTGGCTCCTCACCCCAACCCCACCAAGACGCGAAGCTCTATTCCAAATAATATTTGTCTGGCCCACTGACATAAACCGAGAGGCAGCCTGAGGGCAGAGGTGACGGGTCTGGCTTGCCCGAGGAATAAAGACCAACACCTCGGCCATTCTGTCACCTGTCCGTGGCATACTGCAGCACCGGAAGGCTTTGCTCTAGGACACCCGATCCTTCCTCAGCTCTTGGGGTATTTGGCTCACTTGTCTTACCCCTCCCGACAAGTGAAAATTTAAATTTTCACTGACCAGTAAAACTTTGAAGAAATGTTTAGGGGCCAACAGATGATGCCAACTACATATCCACAAAGACATTAAAAAACTGAAAACCTTTTTTTACTACCTACACCATAATTTCACAAAAGACGTTTCAGGAGCAGAAACATAAAAAGGTATAAAGAACACTTAGGAGCAGTGCAAAGACCTTTAAATTTAATCAATCTGCTGTAATTTGCTACGGGACCAGCACGGATCTCTGGGCTTGCACTCGAGACTCACGGACGAGAGACTGAAGTGCACAGACCTCTCCCCTTCCGTAAACAGAAGAGTGTATGGGAAATCGGCTTACTTTACCTTTTCTCACAAGAGACGCCATCGATGTCCATGCTCTGGGAACGAGAGAGGGACTGGGACTGTGGTTCAAGGCTGTTGGAGGGCGAGCTGCTGAGAGAGCTGACTCCTTCGCTGCTCTGGCTTCGATGGGCTGCTCCTGATCAGCAAAGACACGGAAGACGGGGTCCCGTGAGAGAGTGCCGCGGTCACTTGGAAAGACAGCAGTAAGCGTGCCCTACGGGTGTTCATGCCATTGCGACGGTCGGCAACGGAACAATTTCTATCAGAAGATTACACTAAACGCGAAAGCAGCATTAAAATCATAGGAACACTGGCAAGAAATCATAATTTATCAATATATGTCATGTGAGGTCAGTAACGGAGCCACATCTAATATCCAAAACTGATTCCTCGTCACCTTCTCTTTCACCAATTTAAACGATGATCTTGGAATACATATGAGCCTCCGTAACAGGCCAGAAAAATCCTTGAAATGTACCAGAAATAAGATGCATTAATGAGTGCATACAGAGACATACATAATAAATGGAGAGATGTGTGATAAAGCACATGGACTCAAATGTTAATGGTAGAATGTAGGTGGCAGACATATAGGTGTTCACTGCAAAATTGTTTCGACTCTGCTGTATGGTTAAAAACTTCACAATAAAATGCTGAAAACATGCAAACAGACCCATCTAAGCTACGTCACACAGATCAGTCCATTTACTGAGTGACCACGGTATCCGAGAGAGCTGGCAAAATAGAAAACCCAGCACTGTCCTTGCCCTCCCCAAGCTCACGGACGTGAACCGCGGCCAAGTGCATGCGTGAGAGTTCTCTCCGAGGCCTTCAGAGCCGTGCTTTCCACAGAATTTAAAAAACTGCTTTAACTGCGTGAGTATCCAGACATTTACAACTGCTTTTAAAACTATACACCTATGTCGCGAAAAGGAAAATGAGACTTTCGTTTTTTTTTAAAAAAAAGACAAAACCACTTGCATGACCAGCTGTAGCTGACACTACCAAGTGGATAACATTTTCAACAGCCCAGCGTTCCGAGAACATGACCTTGCCACCCCTCCGTGACTCTTCACCGAAGAACATCACAAAACATTTACCCGCTCCCGAGAGCAGGTTTTAACATGTACCAGTTTACTAAAACTTCTGTACTCATGAAGGAAGAGAAACTAAATTTTCAGTATTTCTAAGTAGACTCAAGTGACATACAGACAACATTTAATGTAGGGAAAATTCTGAGAGAAGCTGTGGAAGACAGTAAGACTTCACATTAATTCACGTGCAATGCAAAGTAAGTTTTCAATAAATATTTATTGAAGGATTAGATAACAGAGCACCAATGAAGTCCTCAGGAGAACATGAGTTTATCACGATGAAAGTTCTGAAAATTTTTTAATGAAAATGAAACAATAATAAAGTTCAACAATTTTTATGGGATAGCAATTAAGCAGCTTACAAATGTCTACCTGATAAAGTCAGTTCTAAAATTAAACTGATAATGATAATAGTTTGAAAACTGTATTTTTAACATAGCATACTATAGCTAGTCTATGTGTAAAATAATCCGATAGCAATATAGTGCCAAAGTGTTCCACATAGTCTGATATACTGTATCTGCAATACTTTTATAAGACTTCAAGGGTATCACCGGAATTCTCTCTTTCCTGACCTCTCTGTGTGATCCTCATGTTCTGGGTCAAGTGGGACAATCCCCCCCAGAATTAAGTAGGTATGCCAGTGTCCCTCCATCTCTATAAACCATGTGACCCCTCTCCTTTTGGAAACCTAAAAAGCAGATGGCCTCTCTGACTTTACTGAGAATCGACATGGATTAAAGATCATGAGTAAAAACAAACCAAAGTGCTGTACAAAACACCACTCTGTTCTCAAACCACACGCGCACGCCGGTGTCTCCACCCTCTCCCACCCGACTTGAGAAATCACTGCCAGGAAGCCAGGCTTTAAGGAATACAGGCCCCTCCCCCTTCACATCCGTAAAGCCACACAGTAAAGAATTAGAACATAGACAAAACTCCTATCGTCTTTTAGAAGGAGTGAAATCTCTTCACACCAACTTAAAAACAAATGTTTAAAAACTGAGGGTATAGATAACAAAGAGTAGAGAAAGTATGTCTGCTTAATAAAACATGAATTACAACTTTCAGGATGGCAGCTTTCCAAACTTTTATGACTAATAAGAGCTTGTTCAAGGTACATTGTGCTTTTCTGTGTGGGAAGGCCAGAATTTTTTTTTTAAATAAGGATTTTTTTTTCTGTAAGATTTTCCTCCTAGCAATGAAGTATTTCCTGAATGATATCCCTTTCGGGTATAAGGCAGACCAATGCCCACTGTTGAGCTGCAACAGCAGCCCTCTCTCAGTGCTTCACACGCGTGCACGCACACACGCACACACGCACACGCACACACGCACGCACTTAAATGCTCAGTTCTGGTGTGAAAAGGGCAGAAATGCCAAAGCAGGGCCGTAGGGCCTTGATCGGCTACATTAGGAAGGAGGCAAGGGGTGACTAAAGATCCTGTCCAAGCCTCTTCGTTTCCAGGTGAGAAGGCTCAGACTGATGAGCTCTCAGAACCTGAAGGTCCCCTGCAAGTCACAAACAAAGGACACAACACAGGTCTCCTGACACTAGAGAAAAGGCTGCTCTCTCCTCTCCCCCGAACTGCCGAGCAGTTTCGCGATCACAGCCACTTACACCGAAGCTGTGTTGTATGCATCCTAAAATTACAAAAACAAAACTTCAAAAGACACTGTCATAAAAGGAACCATTCATTCTCCTAGTACTCAAAATTCTGAAGTCCTTGATCATGAACTAAGCTAAAGGGTTAACATTCATGGAAAATACAAAATATCCTTGCATTTTCTTTGGCCAATACCAAACCTCACCCCTCAATGCTACTTATAATGAACATAACAGATGAACAGATTTGGCCAGCAGCTAATTTCCTGGTGAAAGCATTTTGTTCTTGTGAATAAACACCAATAAAATGAGATTTCAAACCTGTAAAGAAAAAAAAATGTTGGGGTAATAAAACCGACAACCTAAATTAGAAAACTGCTTCCATCTTCGTGTTTATGGGACAGAACGTCCCTCTCCCTTAGTGACAAAGTGAGGGCAGTACAAAGAACCGCACATCTGGAGTCGGACGACCGTGACTGCTCCTTGGAGGAGCGGCTGCTCCTAGGGCCGGGCAGGGAAGTGCTAGATGAGCCTGGAATATCTCATGGTGCCAGAAAAACACGCTCGAAAGAACGCAAGCACGTGCGTGTCGGCCAGACAGAGGCGTCAGCCTGAAAAAGCTCCCAGGGGCCAACGCTGGAATCATTGGGAAACATAAATAATGAAAAAATAAATAACACTGTTATTTGGGTTATGACTCCAAGTACAAAATGAATATACATGAGTTCATACTGACATAAGCAAGGATTAAATAAACACCTGGGGGAAAGGGACAAACGCTCCTCACAGAAGAATTCCAAATAATGTAGGCAGACGCCCCCCGCCCAGGAGGTAAAGCCACAGCTTGAGTGGCTGAACTTAGGAACTGGATCCAAAAGAGCCGAGCGCAGAAAAGGGAAACCCTGACTTCACAGTGGGAAGACCTGGAGAACACCAGCTTGCCCACGTGCTGAGGGTCAACACCCCCAGGGACGTCGTGCGGACGATGTGCACCCTGGAAATGCAAAGGGAAAGGCACTTCTGTGTGACAGTCTCCCTCCAACCCCGTCTAATCACGAGACAAACACCAGACAAAGTCAAATTAAGGGATTTTCTACAAAGGCCTCTTCAAAGCTGTCAAGATAACAAAAAACACAGAAAGACTGAGCAGTGTCACAGACCAACGGGGAGCAGGAGCCTAGTGTTTAGTTTTAGTGCAAGAGGAACACACCACGGCTAATTTCTTAGTTTTAACAAATGTACCAGATATTAGCACGTGGGAAAGTGGGTGAAAGGCATGTGGGAATTCTCTAGATTATCTCTGTAACTCTTCTGTAAATAAAAAAAATAATTGTATAACTTTTGGGATAACCAAAATAAATGTTTAATTTACCAAATATCTAGGACTAGAACCCTGGTCTCACGATTTCTACTTTTGCGTCCCTGAGCAAGTCACTTAACATGTTCATATATAAACTGATAATACTAATATCTGTGCAGCCTCCTTCACAGCCCTGCTGTGAGGTTCCACTGAAATAACTAACGTGAACGTGTTTATAAGCAGAACAGACAGACCTACATGTGTCACCTACGAATGAAACGAGAAACAAGGGCAGAGGCCGGGGTGAAAGAACAGATTGGTCTTTGTTAATACTTGACCTGGCCTACTCCATTCTCAGCGTGTCTGAGGACTAGGATACGGAACAGGCGAACTTACTCTGCCAGCCTTCAGTGACGTCTGCCCCCAACCCATCAGTTCAAGTAATCACACAAATGCTTCTTGATATACAATGATACTTGCTTAAAAAATGCAGAAGGAGCAAACAACTGCAAGTTATATTCTACCTCTTGTAGCATAAAAAGAATGTATGTGTACAACTGGACTCTGAGTTCCCTAAAAACGGTCACCACCTCTCAATACCTTTCATATCTAATACATATTCACTTAATACGCCTGGGATGTGGGGAGGCTTCCCAAACTCAGAGTTGCAGCATCGTATGGGAAGGATGCTGTTAGTGAACTCTGTAACCTGTGGAAACAATAGAGCTTCTTTCCGAAGAAGGAAAAGGATTTTAACACAGAATTAGCAATCAACCGATAGGACAAAGGCTATAATTTTCCTGTCATTCCTGACAGCATTCTTAGCCAAAAACAATTCACTATATAAAAGAATGACTCTGATTTTGTTGAAACTCTTACAAAGGTACCACAACGTAATAATGGTGCCTCCTTATCAAAACTAGAGAAGGAAACTGAGGCTGAAGGTGACCGGTCCCCTACAGGCCTTGCATCACCCATCGTAAGCTCGTCTTCTGCCCAGGACCTCTGCATCTGCTGTCCCTGCTGCCTGAAAGGCCACCCTGCAGAGACCCACTTGGTTTGCTCCCTTGCTTCATTCAGGTTTCTGCTAAAATGGCCAGGTGGCTCGGCTGGGGGGAGCATCATCACATACAAGGAAAGGTCATGGATTCAATCCCCGGTCTGGGTGTGTATGGGAGGCAACCAGCTGATGTTTCTGACGTTTCTCTCTCACATCACTGCTACTCTCTGTCCCTTCCTCTCTCTAAAAGCAATGGAAAACTGACCTTGGGTGAGGATAGGGGAAAAAAGTCACCTCCTTAATGAGGCCCATAGTCAAATATCTTATTTTAAATGTCAATACCTTCCTCCCCCAGCAATACTTACTCCACCATAGTTCTCTAGTTTTCTCTACAATTATCACCACCTGATAGATTTTATGGTTTAAAAAATCATTTGTTTTCTCTCACTAGACTATCAGCAACGTTGCCTAGAGAAGAACCCAGTAAACACACAGGAGGACTGAAATGAATACGTACTGAACGGAGGCCACGTGAATTTATAGTGTTCAATAGGTCACTGGTAACAATCAACATAAACTAAAATGTAAAACAGATAATAAAACATATCGCGCAAATCTGGAGGGATAAGAATAACCAGCCTTCATGGGATATTACATGGGCTATTGATATTACCTGTTTTCAAAAGTAATAATCCTGTTTTTCTTTAAAGGCAAAATGTTCAGTCAGATAAATATCTGTGTGAAGACTCTCCCCTCCAAATCATCTACCCCAGCCCCGAGAGCCTGGGGCGGTGACAATTCTCGCCCTGCTGTGTCAGGTGCCAGCTCCAGCACGGAGAAGCCCTTCCCCAGCCCACTTCCTCCTGCTGGAGGGCGGGCCCCCAGTGAGCGCTGCCCCTCTCAGCCTCCCTGGCTCCTACCACAGTGCCTGGCAAACAGAGGGCACTAAACACGTGCTCAAATGCAGGAATGGAAGCAGGATAAAGACCATCTGCAAACACAACATTACAGAAGAATTTAGGTTAAGTCATTATTCAGTATATTAAAGACCAGCAGACAGAAGAAATGGACTCTGTGTTTGTATCCCAGGCCCCAGACCTAGCCCAGAGGCAAACATATCATTTGGCCTCTTACCAAACATGTCCTGTTGTTCATTTCTGCCCCCAGGGCAGAGGTCACTTACCAGGAGATAGCACTCAGGGGTCAAAATTGCAGTAGCTACTTGATTAGCTGCTAAATCTTTTATTTAAAGCATTTAATAAAGAAGCACATAAATTATAAAGCACATTTAATAAAGAAGCACATAAAGGTTGTATCGCAACCTTTAAAAATATTTTGGTAACTATACAGGGTGGAGCAAAAGCAGGCTTACGGCTGTGAGCACGTGAAACACAGCTTACTCTTGTGTTATTATTAATTAATTGCTGCATTATTTCCACACGGACAACTGTAAACCTACTTGTGTCCACCCCTGTATTTCTGTGTAATAGGTTTCCTTGCTAACCCTGCAAGTTTTAGTACGTGCATTTAATAATGTACTTTGAGAAGCCGAGGGCAGTGCAAGACGCTGGAGCTACCGGTAGGAGGGGCAGCTTCCCGGCCGGTCTCTTAGTTCCGTGCATCTGAAAGCCTGTGGGGACTGCCACGTCACTCCTGGATGAGGGACCCCTTACGATGGGCAGCAGCCACCCAGTGTGTGTCTCTGTTAGAAAGCACTTCTTGGTTCTAGAACAGAGATCTACCCTTCACGCTCAGTGGATAATAATTCTACCCACTGGTCCCACGTCCACCACCGAGGACCACAGAAATCAAGCAGAAGTCATCATCTTCTCATGGCAACTTGTCAAGTTGTTTAATGAAAAGCTATCATATCCTTTCTTTTTAAAGACTTACCTCTTTTTAAAAATTTTTTTCATGATTTGAGAGAGAGAGCAATCAGTTTGTCGTTCTACTTATTTATGCATTCGTTAGTGGCCTGACCAGGGACTGAACACATACCCTTGGTGTGCTGGGACGACCCTCTGATCAATGAGCCACACAGCCAGGCCCTCATGTCGTTTTGAGGTTCCTTTTCTTTAAGCTAACGTGCTTATGTAGTTTTGGTCATTTTCTCTCGTGACTGATTTATTAATTCAGCAGGTCCTTCTTCAGTGCCCATCATGTGCCAGGCACTGCTAAAGGCAAGGGGGATAGAGCAGAGAATGGAATGGACTCCAGTCCCCGCCCCATGGAGCTTACACTCTCGCAGGGGAGGCGGGGGCAACAGGACATACAAGTAACACGTGTGCTACATTTGCTGGCAATAAGAGCTCAAGGAAAGGTACCCACGTCAAGACAGAGGTTGTGCTTTTAGCAAGGGCGGCCAAGGAAGGTGTTGCTGAGAAAGCAGCCGACATCTGAAGAGTTAAGCAAGAAAGTCTTGCAGATTTTAGGGCATGGGCATTCCAGGCACATAAATAGCAAATACAAAGGCCCCAAACAGGGATCATGCCTGGAATGTTCCAGAACAGGAGGGAAGCCAGTATGGCTGGAGCAAATGGAGTGAGAAGCGGGGTGGTGAGGGAGGAGGTCACAGTGTCACAGGGTCAGCTCGCACATAGCCTGGGCCGTGGTGAGGACTCTAACGTCCACTCTGGGTAGGGCAGGGAGCCAGGGGTGGGAACAGGGAACCAACGTGGCCTACCTTGTGAGGGGTCTGCTTTCTGTTTTGTTCTGTTTATACTTGTTTCCTTAATAAGTTCATGCAAATTTGTTGATCCAACCTGCCAAGAACATGGCTAATAATATCTACCTGCCTGTGATGATGAACAATGGTGACCGTGGGAGTACGTAACTAGGGTTTCACAGCACAGGAGCGCACTGCCAGGAACTCACCACCTAGAGGTGTCCGGGTCTTTCTGTTGGTGTGTGATGGCAACCTAGCGAGCCTGCTGTAAAAACTGGCATTGCTATCATATGGTATTGTACGCTCTGGTGGGACCCACTGGCTCAACCCTGAGAACACACTGCAGTGAAGCCAGAAGGAGCCTGGGGGGACCAGTGAGGAGGCCCCTCCAGCAACCCAGGCAAGACAAGCTGGTGTCCTGAGCCAGGTGGCAGCAGGACAGGCGAGTTGAGGAGAGGTGGTGAGAATCTGGTGAGGTTCTAGTTTGCAGATGGACCTGGAGCAGGGGCCAGCAAGCTGGTCCACAGGCCACATTTGACCCCACTACCTGTTTTTGTAAATAAAGTTTTATTGAAACACAGCCATGCTCCTTCATCTACATATTGTCTATGGCTGCTTTTGAGTCACAGGGGAAAAGAGGAACAGCTGTGGCAGAGACCCTGATGGGAGAAGGAACAGCATGTATAATGACTGTTAAAAAAAATGTTTTCCACTTGAGCTGGAAAACCTGATCAAGTAGGAGAGATGGGACAGCTAGGACAACGGCTCTGAGCCGGTGACAGAAGCTGGGGCCTAGGGTATAGCCTGTGACAAGGGCAGGACAGTGCGAGCGTAACAAGAACTGGCCACACATCCGGGCAGGCAGGGAATGCAAGGATGGGAGTTTCAGGAGGCCCCTTCTGCCAATTGTTTCCTCCACAGACAGGAAGGCGGGCCATCACGGAGCACGTGCGTGGACAATGAGGCTGCAGGCTGGAGAAGGTGTACAATAATGAGCAGAGTGGGAGAGGAGACCAGGAGACGTGGTGCAACTGCCTCCCACTGCAAAGGGTCCCCTTGAGTCCCCATGAATCTTAAATGAAACAGACAGCAGGGTTCCGGGTTTTCTCTCACTCTGTTCCACTGCATGAAAGGGATGCTGCATTGCCCTGGTGGTCCCCACCAGACAGCCTGCAGCGGCCAGGAGTGTGCAGGGGCTTGCCAGGAGCACAGCGAATTCTGGGTCTCCTGCCTGACCTTTGCTGGTGCATGGAGACTCCCCATCTCACCAGGTCTCCGGGGACAAGCTCGAGTGTTCCAGGAGGGACACAGCCATGGTGAGCCGGGCAGCACTGTTTCCGAGGAAAAGGTAAACTCACAGCTGGAATCTTGAGCCCTTCCCCTACTGCAACCAGCTCAGCTTCTCAAAGGCCTATAGAGGAGACACTTTAGGCAAAGGCACTGTTTACCACTCCCTGATGTTCTGGCCTGACTTCTCTCACGTCTATGACTAATGGAATCAGGCATCAGCATTTGTATTTACATGGGGAGGAAGCTACAATGATGTCCAACGAGTTACAGCAGCAGAGACTCTGTAAACACTTTTAATCACCAAGTTAGCCAAGATCAAGATGGGTTCCTCAGAAGGGGCCTGAGGGAGAGCGCGTTAAGTGACTGCAGAACTAAAACCAGCATGTTCGATTCATCACTAGATGGCATGGTGATCGACACAGGTCCCTTAGCACCTGCCTGTTCATAATTAGAATCTTAAGTACGTATAATAATTATTACATTAGTAAAATTAGTATGTTTGATAGAAATGTTCATTTAGAGAAAGGACAGATATTTTCAAATCTATAGTGTGAGTTAATATCATTTCCCAACAAAGATGCTCCTAGATTATCAACCATAAGCTCATTAATTATACATAAACTTTCATGACGGTTAAATAATTGTTAATGAGACGGCCCTAAAACATCATACCAGGTGAACTTTCATACCCTGAAAACCCAGAGAAAGAACTCTGTCAGTGCAGAAGGCAAGCGGGGGAATACGTAATTGGAGGCTTGTTACTTTGACTAGTACTCCAATCTTGCATTTTTCAGATCGTTTTATCTTAAGAGAAAAGTATCAACCAAACTTATCAAATCAGCAGAACCAAAGATAAGACCTGACCCTTTTTAGACAAAAGGGTAAGTTATGGAAAGGAAACAATGAAATCTTAACAGATCATTATCAAAATGAGTATGAGATGTGTCTGGAAAAAGTCTAGCCTTTGTTAATACGACGAGAACAGTGTGCACGACATCCATGTGCCTGGCAGCCGAGGTGAGGGGACTGGAATGCGGATGCGTGAACAATGACTTCACTGTACTAGTCGGTGGGGACAGCGACAGACGCCATTGAGTGAGCGTGTGCACTATGTGGCTGTTGCATTCAAAATGACTGAGTTAGTAGAGCAATGAATCTGCATCAAATTTTGCATTAAGCTTGAACATTCCTCCATGGAAACTATTTAGATGATTTGGAAGGCTGCAGCTGTGGGCAACTGGTGATGGGCAGCTTCATCACAACAACACCCCCACTCATGCATGTAGAGTTTTTTGGCAAAACATCAAATCACCCAAGGTGACTCAGCCCCGCTACAGCCCAGATTTGGCTCCCTGGGACTTCTGGCTTTTCCCAAAACTAAAATCACCTTTGAAAGGAAAGAGATTTCAGACTGTCGATGAGATTCAGGAAAATACGACAGGGCAGCTGATGGCAACTGGGAGAACTGTGTGAGGTCCCAAAGTGCCTACTTTGAAGGGGACTGAGGCGTCACTGTCCTGTGTACAATGTTTCTCGTATCTTCAATGAGTGTCTCTGTTTTTCATGTCACATGGCTGGAGGCCTGCTGGACAGGCTTCGCAGGCACTGACAAAACACGCTGTGATGATCTTAAATGTTAAAGTACTGCTTACAGGGTTTTAAAAAGTTGCTGTCCAATTTATTTTACCCTGTCGTGGAAATGTCACAACTGCGAGCTTAATAATAAAAAGCTATGGTTAGAGTTATAAACACGCCCCAGGTATGAAGAGAAGGCTTACCTGATGCACCGATTGGGGAGGTAGCTGGGGTCATGTTGTGGACATTGAGACCAAGACTCTGGGAGGGGCCTGGGGCCGATGCTGCGATAGGAGGCCCCGGAGGGCTCTCCCTCTGGGGAGAGGTGAGCGGGGTGGTCGGTTGGGAGGTCTGTCCACCAGCAAGTCGAGCAAGGCGCCTCCGTCGGATCTATGGGGGGAGAGGGTATGCTCTAAGTAAAGAGCAGAAACGCCAGTCTGCCCAAGAACAACATTAACGTTATCAATAACCGCACCAGAGCTGAACAACTCGATCTACCTGGAGAAAGAGAACCCATCTGAGAGACAAGTAATACTTGGGGAACAGTATTTTTGCAAGCTATCACTTCACTTTTTAAAAAGTGAGTCTTAAAAATTAATTTAAATCCTAAATTCTTTCCCAAATCAAAATTCAAATTAGATGTGGAGAGAGAATAAACACATTTTCTCGCACACACAGACACAAATAAAAACTGCATCTCTGTGGCCTTAACCATCTTATCTCCATTTATCACACTTTCCTGATTGATACTGGAAATTTGCAATTAGCATACCACACTTTTAAACACACTAAAGTCTGTGTTTTCAATAAAACTACCTAACTTGGCCATTTTAAATAGGTGGTACTAAAAATAAATATCCAATTTAATTCACTGAAACAATACAGAAAGTAACAGAAGTTATACTAAGACATAAATTTGACTGTCATTTTCAAGAGCAATACAAATAAGAATATAGTCTACGACTTCTTCCTTACACTAACATCCCAGTGCTACGAAGTGATTACAAAAATGTACCATAAAATCCCAGGGGACTGAAGAACTGCTTCCCCCCACACTTGGAGAGTCATTAAACTCATAACCAGTGAGTCACCTCTCACCAGCCACCTGCTGTCCCAGGCCAGGCATCAAAGGAGCAGACCAGCCAGGCTGCTCACACTCTTGCCACTCCGAACAAGGAAGACGACAGCTTCAGCCATTACCAGTGTTAACAGGGACGGGCCTCATCTGCAGAAGAAGCTGCCTGTCATTCTAACATGGCGGAAAATCTGCTCCTTTATTGTTCAGACGACCAAGAACATCATGTTTTTGGCCCCGAAGTTCGGCAGCCCCTCCTGGGGTCCGTGCTGCACGTACACCTGGGAATGGATGGACGCAAAAACCTGAAGCTGTTTGGGTGTTTATCTACTTGACTAGGTTTAACCCTCTGAAGGAAAGAACTGGGTCGTGTTTATTTAGTAAACACTGTTGTAGCACTTATCTTCTAGCGATGATCTAAGAACTTTACAAATATATACTCATTTAATCCTAATAACCACTGAGGTAGGTATCGGTACTGATATCATGTCCATTTTATATATGAGCAAACCGACGCACAGGGAGGTTAGATATCTTGCCTAATGAGTAACTGGCAGAGCTGGGATTTGAACCCATGCAATCTGGGTCTGGTGTCTGTGCTCCTACCACTAAACCAACAGTCTGGGGACCTCGGGGGGGTCTCCAGGGCCTTTTCAGAGAGTCTGCGAGGCCAAAACTACTTCCCACAACGCTAAGACATTTGCCTTCTCACTCTCGTTCTCTCACAAGGGTCCAGCGGGGCGTGCTAGAGGCTACATCACGTGACGCTACAACTTCTTTAAAAAACGAAGTTAACAGAACTGAGCTGTCTTCTCTAAAGTCAGACAATAAAAAGATTGGGAAAGGCAAAAACAATGCCACTCATTAAGTTTGTTTGTTCTGGAAAATGTAGTTATTTCCATTAAAAACATGTTCTTTTATTAGCATACAATGGCTTTTATTATTTTTACAGTATTCATATTTTTTTAATTTTCTCAGTTTTCATTTCTAATATGGTAACTAGCGACAGACAAAACCCACTGGAACAGAAGCTCTTTGGCCCCTCACCTGCCCTCCCTCCCTCCCTCCCTCCGGTCTAGCACGGCAGACACCTGGCCTGTCACAGCCCCCCTCCCCCCACCTGGACTCGCAGACCTGAGCTGAACAGAGGGGGAACTGAAAGGCATCGCAAGTCAGCCAAGGAGAACTGGTACTGTGACGAAAAACACCCTGAAAGAAATGAATGAAGCGTTTCTCTCGTGAACACTTAAGCGGTGTGGAGGGTGGCGGACCAGCAATGCTCACCCCAACCCATTCTCAGTCCAGTTATTCAAGCCAGAGACCCAAGATCTGTGCTCGCTGCTCCCTCTGCTCCCTTCGCCTCCTCAAACACAGACCAGGTGTCACCCAGTCTGTCCCTGAAACCTGAGTCTGCCCTCTGCTCTGAGCCCCTCGGCCACCACGCTCGCTATCCAGGCCACCAGTCACACCCTCACCAGGACCTGAAGGGTCTACCCGTGTCCCCTCAGGCCCCGTAAAGACAGAGACCCCATATCCCTTCCTTTGAACACTTTCAAAGTTTCAGACTTCTGAAATGCAAACCAAAACCACAATGAGGTAGCACCTCACACCCGTGAGAGTGGCCACTATAAAAACACATAAAATAACTGGCGTTAGCCAGCTTGTGAGAGGCTGGAACTCCCGTGCACTGAAGGTGGGAAGGAAAACGGCGCAGCCACCACGGAAAACACCATGGCAGCTCCTCAAAAAAGTAAAAACAGAATTACCACATGACCCAGCAACTCCACTTCTAGATATAGATACCCCCAAAAATGGAAAAGCGGGGACTCAAACGGACATTTGTTCATCTGTGTTCACAGCAGCGTTACCCCCAACAGCCATGAGGTGGAAGCAACCCAAGTGTCCATTAGAGGGTCAACAAAGTGTGGCAGATCCACACAACGGAGTATTTTTCACTTTAAAAAGGCAGGAAATTCTGACATAAGCCACAACATGTTGAACTCTGAGGGCATTATACAGGGTTGGCCAAAAAGTCTGCTTAGCCTTTTTTCATAAAATAAAAGACGCAGTTCTCGTTCCCACCAATACCCTCGTTGCGTTGAGTGTGTTGTTGCATTGGGTGTGTTGTGTGTGTTGGCTCTCTCTGTGCGGGAGAAGGCTGGCTGTCCTCATTCAATGTCTCGCTTTGATCGACGTCAACCTCACCGGTCTGCCCGACCCTGGAGCGCCGTCCAGCGAGAAACCTCCAGCACGACACCCGTGGACCACTCTGACACGTCTGATGAGTCACAGAGCCTTCTCCGCACACCGCACAGATCTTTTCTTGTGTTTCAGTTGCGTTTTTACCTTTCTTGAAATACTAAAGCATAATATGCCAAAAATGTTGCTGTTCTTCCACCTTCAATATTAAAATGGCTACACAAAAATTCACCAATTTTGATCAGTTTTTTAAAAATGCAGGCTGATAGGACTGGAGCCATCTTACAGGATAAACCAAACCAACCTTTTGGTCAGCCAAGTACTGTGTGAAAGAAGTCAGTCACAAAAAGACCAGTGTTGTAGGATTTCACTTACATGAGGTACCTGGACGAGCTGACTGCAGAGAGACAGAGAGCAAAATGGTGGTTGCCAGGGGCTAGGGAGATTTTTAAAATCTAAGTATAGAATAAAACCCTAAGTGACTCATTCTCTGCACAGCAGTCACAGGAATTCTTTAAAAACGCAAATCACTCTCCCCTGCTGAAACCTTCGAGGGCTTTGCACTGTACCTGGGCTGCAAGTCCTCAGTGCATCCTCCAGAGCCACTGGCTGCCTCTCCGGGCCCCTGGTGTCCCGCCCAGGTGGCAGCCACATGGCCCTCTAGCAGTTCCAGAACATCTTAAGCCCTATCTTATCGCTGGCGCTTGCAGTCCCTTTCGCCTAGGGGCACTTTCTCTAGTTCTTGGCATGGCTGGTTCTTTCTCTCCCTTCCATTCTCAGCTCGAGTGTTACCTCGTGCAGGACGTCCGTGACCACAGGATCCAGCACAGCCCTCCTGCCACACTCATTGATTTTAGGGCCCTCTGTTCACATTCTTCGAGCATGCCTCATGGTCTATGAAAAACTTATCTTTCTTGTTCACTGTCTGACTTCCTGTTTCCCTAGTGGAAGGGAAGCTCCACGAGAAAACCGTGGCTGTCCTGTTCACTGTCCTGTCCCCAGCTTGAGCCCAGTGCCAGGCACAGAACAGCCCTGTCCATACTGAATGATGGGAGAAACTAATACATGGATGGGGCGGGGTGGGGGGCGGGCAAAGTACTGAAACCACACACAAGAATGCTTCGCTGAATATGGAGAGCCCAGGCAAGGTTTCAGACTTCTGGTACAGACTCCCCTTCAGATACCCACACGTTCAACAGGTGTTTGCCGAGCCCCACAGTAAACTGGACACTTCCGCTCCCTTGGAGCTCAGATGCTAGTGGAGGCCAAAGGATAAGAGCCAAATGAACAGAAGTGATGCCAGGTGGTTATGAGCACCATTGGAGAAAAATAAAGCGGGGGTAGAGAGAGCAGGGCATGCTGGGGAGAGGGCAGGCACCACAATTTCTGTGTAAGGTAGACTGAACAGCCTCTCGGGTAAAGGGGCAGCTGAAAACACCTGAAGGAGAAGAGGAAGCCGGCCATGCGCGTACCTGGGAAGTGTGGTGGGCCTATGCTTGGCATGTTCAAGGTCAGGAAGATCAGTGTGGTGACAGCAAAATGAGCAAGGGGAGGAGAAGCAGAAAATGAGTTCAGAGATGAGAAGGGGCCTCAAAGGCACTGTAAGCTCTGGCTCTGGGAAGCCACCAAAGGGTTTTGATCAGAAAATGATGTGACTCACATTTTCAAATTTTTGTTTTCGCTGCGCGGAGAATAAACTGTAGGGGAGACTGGGACGGGCAGAGATCCCTCAGGCAGCTACTGTGATGACCTGGTCCAGGGCGGGTAGCTGTGGAGTGGTCCATTTGGATATACTTTCAAAGCAGAGCTACGGGATTTGCTGCTGGACTGGATGACAAGGAGGACAGAAGCAGAGGTGAAAAATGACACCAAGATCTTGAGCCTGAAGCAGTTTATCAGATCAGTGTGAGAGGAAGACAGTGAGAAGAACGAAGGGGGTGGAAACACAAAATTCTTTTAGACGCAAACAGTCAGCGGGGCTGCCAGTAGATACGTGATCTGATACGCAGGGCAGAGGGCAGGGCTGGATGAGAGCTGTCAGCTTCCAGAAGGCGTTCAAGGCCACAGCAGCGGGACCACCTGGGTAGCTGAGTGTAGGCGGAGGTGAAGAAGTCTGAGGACTTGAAGCAACACACACCAACAGCTGAAGTGGGGAGAGGAGGTGAAACCATGGAGGGAGACTGAGAAAGTCCAGAATTGAGACGGGCTTCCTAGAATCCATCAGAGTTTTCAAGAAAGGGGGGCCGACATTATTTACAGGCTAAGAACTGAGGAGACCGAGAGTTGCCACTGGGTTTGGAGATGAGGTGGTGGGTGAGGACCTCGTCAAGAGCTGTTCCGATGGAATGTTGGGGACAAAGGAGAACGGGAAGGAAAAAAGCAGAGGCAGGGAGTACAGAGGGTTTTTACTGTAAAACAGAGTAGGCAAATGGTGGGGGGCGGGGTGAGATTCTAAAGGTGGGAGCGGGGCAGCAGGACTGCAGGCTGAGAGAGAGGTCTGGCGATGCCAAAGAGAGAAGGGACAGCACTAGACGGGATGGTGGCAGCCGGCAGAAGGGGTCTGCTGCCAGCCTTTATTTTCTCAGCGATGTGGAGCACAGGCATCCGCTGAGAGCAGGGTGTGGAAGGAGGAGGCAGGGGTTTAGACAGAGAAGGTGTAAGCTGTCACTGAGCGTACTAAGGAACTCAAGGAGAACTGCTAGGCAGCGCTATGCAAGCTCATGACTGCTTGAGACTGGTGGTCATGAATTCAAAATGAAACCATTCAACCGACGGGCTATTTGCCTCCAGCCACGAACAGCCGCACAGAGGAAGAGCACACCGAAAGTTGGACTTACCCCTCCTGGGGTACTGCCAGACACGTAGGTCAGAGGGAGAGGGGGATGAGGGATTATGATGGAGCAGCGAAGTGCGGAGGGAACGGAGACAGACTCTAGGGGACAAGGAACGTGGCCCAGCAGAGAGAAAAGAACCTAGCATGGGTTGGGAACCCTGCGTGCTGAGGCCCCCATGGCCTGGCCGGGCTTGTTGTGACGAAGGGCAGCACACTTAACTCACAGCTCTCCCCGGAAGGGCAGGTGTCACAGGTACAGGGGATGGTGCATGTAAGAGTGATGTAAGAACCACAGGCGAAGGTAAATTAGCTGCGGTGTCTGCCCACACGGGAACGTGCAGAGCAACCCCAGGAGCGCACGGTGCTCTAGAGAACACGCAGCTGACACAGCGCTGAGCGAAAGAAGCCAGCCACACGTAGACTGCATGATTCCATATAAAGTTCAAAAATAAGAAAAAACACACTGTAACATTAGTACCTCTGGGGGAGGAGTACAGGGAAGACGATGGGGGCAGGCGTGAGGGAGCCCCTAGGACGCTGGCAATGAACTTCTTTTTGGTGGAAAGCTAGTTTCACAGGTGTGTCCCCTTCGTGAAACTCCACTGAGTTGTATACTCACAACTATGGGTAGTGAGTTCATGGGTATTCATATTATTCTCCATAGTGTATGTGTTAAATATGTTTCAAATAGGGTATAATTTAAAAAATAAATCCTGCTTATCCTTCAAGGCCCACTGGAACCGCTATATTCTTTATGAGGATTCCATAATTGTTTTAATTTAGTGTAAATTAAAGTGCCTTACACGAGCACTGCACTCACTGCCCGACGCCAGAATCAAGGCGGCGCTCTCGTGCTCTCCAGTGTTCACGTGCACACGCCAGTGCGACCGAACGCCTGGGGAAGAGAGGCTCAATTTCCACGGACCCCAGCACCTGGGAATTTGCTAGTCCAGTTTCATTTACCTTTACAAGCAGCTAAATTTAGGAGCCCATGCTTGATTTCAAAGTCAAATTCAACCGTTACCACTTACTACGCTGGTAGGGTTGGGATAAGTCGCTTCAGCTTTCCACACGTGTACAATGGGAATAAAAACGGTACCTTCCTCGCAGCGCTGAGAAAACAGCCCTTGCCCTCTTCCCTAATTCGCGACTCCTGCCTTCGCGGCTCTCCTACACGTGTGACGTTTGTGGTGCTCTGCTCACTCACCACCCCCCGCCCGAAGTTTCTTAAGGCAAGGACTTTCTCGGTTTTATCCTCTGATGTCCCATTAGTGCCTAGAAGAGCACAGTGCATGGCACGTAGCAGGTGCTCTTTCCACATCTGCTGCATGAACGAGAGAAGGAATGAAAACTGCTAGAGAATACGCTGCACCTAAAGCTTCCACTCTGTGGAAAAATCACTGTCTTTCAGTAAATCATAAAGTCACTTCAACTCTGGGTGCCAAGTTCGGCCTGAGATGTTAATGTCAGATGGTCTCAGTGATGTAAACACTGAATAAACGTTCTGACTCACTGCAATGAGCTTGAAGGAAGAAAGGAAGTTTTCCAAGAAGAAAGATCTCCACTGGGCTGGTAGTTCCCAATCCCCACCCCCACCGCTCTACCGACAGGTTTTAAAAAAAAGAACGAATTATTAAACTTTGTGAAATACACTGTGGACTATTAAGGGAGATAGAATGGAGTTAGGGACAGAGGCAGGTTCCTGCAAGACATGAACTGGGGGGAGGCGACTGGCAGCACCTGTCCCGACTCCCCATGGTCAAGACCCACTGCTAAAAGCAGAAAAAGCCCCCAGTGGGGCAGTGCTCTGGGCTGCCCACAGCAGCGACGCCCTTGGGTGGACTGACCACTTTCTACAAATCCCGTGGCTTTGAACTAGTTTAGCAACCTGAGGGCCCTGGGAATACCTGCACAGGAGAGTCCCAAGAGAATGGGTTTGAGGGACTGCAGGTATAAAGGCCTATCTAAGTAACCGGACTATTAAGAGATGTGACCTCACTTTTATCACAAACAGAACATATGGGACACAAACTAAAAATAGTCCCAACTTACCAAAATACCATTCAACTTTTTTCTCTTTGCTTAACTCTCCTTTTTCACACTAAGCACACAGGATTTGTATAGTAGCAAAAATCCTTTAAAAAATTTTCTTGTTTCCAGAGAGGTCACAGAGAGAAAACACCAACAGCATAAAAAAAGGAACTTCCAACTCCTCAGTCTATGTCCTAAACCACAAGTCAGCCCAAATACACCAATAATGCAATCTCATTCCTAGAGTTTCTCTCGTCCCGACTGTTTCGGTTCTTACTGCACAGCTGGCACTAAAACAGGGCCGCTCCCAGCACTGGCCTCCGGGAGGCAGCGAGTCCTACCTACCCTTACTTCCTGATTAGGTAAAGAGACCCAAAATAGCGACTGTCCAAACAGCAAGGGCCGCTGTGGGGGCACGTGGCAGAACCTGTGACAGGAGGGGCCACACTATTTCTCTTATTTTTAGAATGGGGGGGGGCAGGAATAAATCCAAAAAGCAATGCTTTCCATTTGGTAAACAGTCATTCTCCAAAAGCATCTTATTTTTCTCCACAAAAAAAAATTAAATCCCAACATAAAGAAAAACACTCTCCAACATTTACTCTTTGGAATGGTTTTCTTCGAGAGACATCTCCTACTTTGATTATGACTGTGTTCACTGCCATGTTCCCAGCAACGGTGACAATGGCTAACACAGAGAGCGCTCAGTAAATACTTGTTGAACAATGGGAAGCGTCCGCCCGACACCCAGCAAACGGTCATTTTTCTCGTAACGTCAGCCTCCAGGCTCTCCTATCCCTTTTGCTGCCTCCGTCTTCCTTTCAGGCCCAGACGTTGTTTTCCTCCAGCGTAGGGCTGTTTCAGCCCAACAACAGGAACCTGTAGCGCAGCTTCTAAAAGGCCTCAGACGTGCTAGCAGACCGTGACGTCAGCAGCAGGAGAAACCGCTAGGACCCAGGGCTCAGGCCCACCAACGTGACACTGCAGAGACACATCCTGAGAGCAGGATTGTTTTCACTGGATCTGTTCTTTAAAAAGGTGATTCCTACAGCTACAATTCTGTTCTCACCCAAAACATCCCACGTGACAGGGAGAGATGGCGTGGTCCCCATTCCCACCCTTGATCCCACTTGGTTAAACAGACAAGGTGAACCTACACAAGACCACGTAGCAGCTATGTCTGATGCTAGTCCACAAAACAGATCCCGATCATTTAAAAGTGATCAAATAAAACAGACGGTGTTGAACATTTTTGAAGAATATTTTAAAACTCAGCTATGTGGAAAGCGTTTTCAAAATCGACTTGCAAAATAATTGTTGTTGAAACCAAAGTGTAAACTCTCCTGGGGCAGGAGACATGCATTTCCCTTAATCTCTGAAAGTTACATTCACACTCACTGTCAACACTGCAAAGCCAGGTTTCCAGCAGGGCTGTACCAGAGTGTGGGCGAGTGTGCCCTTTCGGACAAACGGACTTCCCACCATGGTGTGCCCATCAAATTCCTGGTGTTAAGACAGGCTTCCTTCCCAACCTGGATCGCGAACATCTAAGCGCCCCTACAGGTCAAGCATCAGCCCTCAGCCCATGCCACTCGGCCCTGTGCAAAATCAAAACGGCGACATTTTCACATCATCTCACTCCGGTGGCTGTGCTTTGGCACTTGTATGCTTCAACATGGAAAAAAGACTAAGAGGGGCCAGCTGGACACTTGCACGAGCCTTTCCCACTTGGCACCCACTAAAATTCTCCCCCTCTCGAGCCAGTCAAGCCACATCATCACGAGGCCAGAGACTACTGTATTCACATTCCCCCGACTGGACGTCACCAAGCTTTGTGAGGGTGAGGACATCTGTACAGAGTAACAGTGAATGGACAAATGCCCTTGCAGGTGACCGCCCGTCGTCCCCATGCCATCTTTGAAGGAAAAAAAATAATGTCACTTATCTGATAAAGCACCAGGGAAATGATGCTTGTTCTGTGTTTACCATTAAGTAAAAGATTAACTATGGAAAAGTAAGAAGTTAATTATTTAATTAACGGTAACCAAATACAAACCTAAAACAAAAATGCCACAAAGAGACTGCTCCTCCACTCTGCGTGACTGGCATTCAAAGCTCAAAGGGGCTGTGCATCTTCTCTCTGTGTGCACTGGGAACTAACATTTTTAACTGGCTCACAAAATAATTACTGTGGAAATCGAAGTATCAATTCCTCTGGAAGATCTGTGTGCAGTAAGAAAAAGTTGGGTTTTTTTTTATTTTAATTTCTTCCTTCATCTTGACTCAAAAAAAGTTATTGCCTGCTTTTTTCTGGATGTTCGTAACTCTCAGTACCCTAGACACGACAACTATACAAGTATAATATAAATCAAATCATATATAAAACTTAGGTTACAAAAGTTGCTAGATATTTTACAATTTTGCACTAATTTTCATTTCTCTCTTAGAAATGTTTTCCCCAGTAGGACATCGATATATACAGAAAATTTTCCATCTCTAACATTAAATGTACTTGATTGTTTTTGAAAATTAGTACTCTGCACAGGATTATTTTCGGTCCACCACAACAGCTGACTGACCAACACAGATAAGTATTTACAGACAAATACTAATACTATAGAAAACTAGCCAATGGACATTTTTTATTTTCAAAAATTTTATTCATTTATTTTTAGAGAGTGGGGAAGGGAAGGAGAAAAAGAGAGAGAGAGAAACATCAGTGTGTGGCTGCCTCCCACACACCCCCAACTGGGGACCTGGTCGGCAGCTCACGCATGTGCCCTGACTGGGAATCGAAACAGCGACCCTTTGGTTCGCAGGCCAGCAATCAGTTCACTGAGCCACACCAGCTAGGACTGGATAATATTTTTTCAATTAAAACATTTTTAAATTTTAAAACCAAAATGAGTTATAGTTTTAAACACAACTCATATTTCATGAAAACAAGTGTTTATACTATAAAAATATGAGCAAAATATATCCCATACTTGATAAAATACAAAAGAAACTTTACTGAGATTGAAGAAATAAGATGTACAACATGAAAAATGTGGAAGTAAATGCCTGTATTGCAAAATTCTTGATTTTTAAAAAAGTGGATCCATGTATTTGCAAAGCTAGTGAAGCAAAGACTCAGTACCACACACACACGGAAACTTGTTAAACAAGAAACTCTATTAATGGCATGGCATTACAGTCAGACACACACATTTTCTCTGTAGAAAACAGAAACCGTCTCTCTGGTGAGCGTCCATGTGGTTTTCTAGAACCTTGGGATCTAGTCGACCTCTATTCAGTCACACCCACCTGCACAGAGGAAGTCAGTGACAAGCAGGACCAGCCACAGAATCCATGGGGCCTGGAGCCAAATGAAAACGCAGGGCCTCCTGCTCAAAACGTGCTAAGACTTTCGAGACAGCAGCGGCAGAGCATTAAGCCGAGTGTGGGGCACCTCTGACTCCAGGTCACATGCCCATGAGGCTGGGCCTCGCAACGAGAACGGACACAGGGTCTGACAAGAGCCCCGACCTGATATGATTCTAGGTCAGTGCCTGGCAGATGACAGGTGTCCAGTATGATTCGCCGGAAAGTCGTAGGAGTTCAGTTCACAAAAAAGGCCAAGAACAAAGTTCTACCTCATCTAGGCAGGAATTTAACTCATTTAATCATCAAGACACTTACACATCTGGAATCTATAACCAAGCGCTGACAGGCACCAAAGAAACAATGTGCACTGAATACACCTCATAGTGTTAAATTAGAACACTAATTAAGTCGCTTCTCGAGCTGGGACCTTAAAGACACCTCTTTTCCCAGAGTGACTCCTGTCTTCACAGAAGTCAACCAGGAGCCAAAGCTTCGGAGTCTTCCCGGGAGTCACCAAGCGATCCAGCTTCAACGGTGCTTGACCCACACCCCCGCCAGCCTCCCAGACCCATCCTCCTGCCACCAATTCTCAGCGACCTCGCCCTCAGACTGCCCCCAGGCCCAGCCACTGCTCCAGCACTGTGAAGCCACCTGTCCTCAGACACCCATCATGAAGACGGCGTCCACCTCGCGGGTGCGGCAGAACTACCTACCCCCAGGCCTCGGAGGCCGCCAGTGACTGCCAGATCCACCTGCAGCTCACTCTTCCTTCGTCTACCAGTCTCTGTCTCTCCACTTTTACCGTGATGACAGGGCTTTGAAGAACTCTGCCAAGTGTTTTCTTCACCAATCCCGTAAGGAGAGGGAACATGCTGAGAAACTGATGAAGCTGCAGAACCAACGAGGTGGCTGAAGAAGCCAGACCGTGACGACTGGGAGAATGGGCTGAATGCAATGGAGTGTGCGACACACTTGGAAAAAAAGTGTAGGTCAGTCACTGCTGGACTTGCACACAAGGGCCACTGAAAAAATGACCCTCATTTGTGTGACTTCAGGGAGCTCACTACCTGGATGAACAGGTGAAAACCATCAAAGAATTGGGTGAGCACGTAACCAACTTGAGCAGGTTGGCGGCCCCTGCATCTGGCATGGCAGAGCATCCCTCTGACAAGCACCCCCTGGGAGACAGTGACGAGACCTGAGCCTCAGGCTGCCTTCCCTTAGCCACGGGGCGGGGTGGTGGTACTTCCCTGGTAACCAAAGCAGCACATGCATGTCGGAGTGACCTTTACCTTTTCTATAACTTGTACCAAATCATCCACCTATGTCTTTCATCTGTACCATTCCTTCAAATCAAGAAATTTGGTACCAAAAAAAAAAAAAAGAAGAAAAAGAAGAGACTAAAGCTATGGCATCTGGTGAGCAGTTACCACAACGACATACAATTCAGAGGTCCCCCTCCCTAGGAGCAGACTGGGTGGCCCCGAGTTCTATCAGCTCTGACGTGCAGCATGTCTGCCCCTGGGGCTCCTCAGGTCCCTCTGCCCAGTTCCCTTCCCCTCAAACCTCCGCTCTCCACCTTCACCCTGAGCACGTTCCGGCCACCTGGTCACTCCAGGTTCTAGAAAAAAGTAGGAGGGCACCTGACAAGTGGTGACAGTGTGGCTTCACACAGAGGTGGGCCCGGGGTGAGCAGAGGCGCTCGGAAGTGCAACGGGCAGAGTAAGAGGGCTCCAACGCCACCTTTCACACGGGCCAGGGTACACCTGCTGCCTTAGCCAGGAAGACACTGCCTTTTATGCTCCCGGGATTACTACCTACGAGGGATTTCTTAAAGGTAACATGGGCACCAGCTAAGACTCTACTCATGTGGGGGGGCGTCCTCCAGCTGGCTGAAGGTCTGAATAAAACAAAAAGCCTGACCTTCCCCTGAGTAAGGGTAAATTCTCCAGGCTGACTGCCCTCAGACAGGGATGTGGTCTTTGTCCTGGCCTCAGACTCACACTGCACGTGGGCTTGTCCTGGGTCTCCAGCCTGCCAGCCATCGGACTGGATCTACACACTGCTTTGCCCAGCTCTTGAATGAGAACCACACCGTGGCCCTGCTGGGTCTCCAGCCTGCCCACTCGCCCTGCAGATCTTGGGTCTTGTTGGTCTCCATAATCACATGGGCCAATTCCTGATAATAAATCGCTTCTCCACACATATAAAAAAAACAAAAAATTAAAAAAATAAAATTCTGCCAGGGCAGTGTGTTGGGCACTTCAGGTTCACTGCTGCTAGGGGATTAATCTGAAGAGCGATGCCAGGCAACAAGTACCCAGAACCCCATTCTACACACAAGGAAACCGAAGCTTAGAAAGGCCAAATATTTCGCCCAGGGTCATCCAACTGGCTGGTCCAAACGATGCCCAGCTATCTCTGACTGTGAACTACAACTCTGACAAGGTTTCTTTCAAGTGCCTACCTTAACCTAACTGCTGCAACTGAACACAGCCATAAGAAAAGAAAAAACTTGCAAAAACGAGAATTAAGAGTCACGAAAAGACGTGCTGTATTCAATTCATGACACTCAACAGAAAACGTTCGTGGGCCATTCTGTGCCAAGCCCTGCGCTAAGAGTTGGATAAAAAACAACGAACGAGAAGCGTCAAGAGCTTACACTGCAATAGGAAACACAGCAAGCAAACTGACATCTCCCGGGCAGTGTGGCTGGTATCAGGAGAAGTCATTTTAATGAGAACTTCCTGTTCTTCCCGCATCTCCGCCAGCTCCCGCTGGCTCGTGGAGGTTCAGGAGAGCTGCGGTCACACATTTGGCTGACCCTGATCATCATGGAACCTTTCAGATCAGCAAGTACCCACCAATATTGGAGGTTTTTCACCACCTCCAATTTCCCGGCTCAAGGGTTCTCAAATTTTTACCATCAATTCTAAAGAACACATGTCATGCAGTTCACTCAGATTAAGAAATAATTGAAACATCCACCTTTACCACAGATTTTTCTCCATGTCAAGATCCTGATCATCTTTACGGAACAATCAAAGGCTCCCAGAACCTTTCCCAGACGTCCCCAGTCAGAATTAGCTGTTCTACTAACTGCACTCCCTTTACTTAAATACCCGCGTTAACACTTGAACTCGAACTGGGTTCCTGTCAGCCCGATGGAGTATGAGCTGGCTGAAGGCAAAGACCAGGTCTTACTCAATTCAACACGGCATCCCCACACATGTAACCCTCAATACCAGCAGAGAGCAAGGGTCCCACATATGCTTACTGTAATTAAACAAATAGAATTCACAATATTCAGGTCTTTTACCACATATACACGTATATTTGCCACTCAGGTGTATGTTTATTTATTTAGTTCTTTTTTCTTATGTTTATTCCCAGGTATTGCTTTTTTTTTTAAGTATATTTTATTGATCATGCTATTACAGTTGTCCCATTATTTTTCTCCCTTTTATTCCCCTCCGCCCTGCACCCCCACCCCCATCCCCACCCACCAGCATCCCCTCCCTTAGTTCATGTCCATGGGTCGTACATGTAAGTTCTTTGGCTTCTCTATTTCCTATACTATTACTGACCTCCCCCTGTCTATTTTGTACCTACCATTTATGCTTCTTATTCCCTGTACCTTTTCCCCGATTCTTCCCCTCCCCCTCTCCACTGATAACCCTCCATGTGATCTCCACTTCTGTGATTCTGTCCCTGTTGTAGTTGTTTGCTTAGTTTGTTTTTCGGTTTTTTTAGGTTCAGTTGTTGATAGTTGTGAGTTTGTTGTCATTTTACTGTTCATATTTTTTATCAACTTTTTCTTAGATAAGTCCCTTTAACATTTCATATGATAAGGGCTTGGTGATGATGAACTCCTTGAACTTGACCTTATCTGGGAAGTACTGTATCTGCCCTTCCTCTCTAAATGATAGCTTTGCTGGACAGAGTAATCTTGGATGTAGGTCCTTGCCTTTCATGACCTGGAATACTTCATTCCAGCCCCTTCTTGCCTGCAAGGTTTCTTTTGAGAAATCAGCTAATAGTCTCATGGGCACTCCTTTGTAGATAACTGTCTCCTTTCCTCCTGATGCTTTTGAGATTCTCTCCTTATCTTTAATCTTGGCTAATGTAATTATGATGTGCCTTGGTGTGTTCCTCCTTGGGTCCAGCTTCTTTGGGACTCTCTGAGCTTCCTGGACTTCCTAGAACTCTATTTCCTTTGCCAGATTGGGGAAGTTCTCCTTCATTATTTTTTAAAATAAGTTTTCCATTTCTTGCTTTTCCTCTTCTCCCTCTGGCACCCCTATGATTCAGATGTTGGAATGTTTAAAGTTGTCCTGGAGGTTCCTAAGCCTCTCCTTGTTTTTCTGAATTCTTGTTTCTTCATTCTGTTCTGGTTGAATGTTTCTTTCTCCCTTCTGGTCCAAACTGTTGATTTGAGTCCTGGTTTCCTTCCCGTCACTGTTGGTTCCCCGTACATTTTCCTTTATTTCACTTTGCACAGCCTTCACTTCTTCCTCTATTTTGCAACCATACTCAACCATTTGTGTGAGCATCCTGACTACCAATGTTTTGAACTCTGCATCTGATAGGTGGGCTACCTCCTCATTGCTTAGTTGTATTTTTTGTGGAGCTTTGATCTGTTCTTTCATTTGGGCCATATTTCTTCATCTGGGCACAGCTGTTACGTTGTAAGGGGTGGAGCCTTAGGTATTCGCCAGGGCAGGGCAACCCATGTGGCTGCATCGTGGCACTGTATGTGGGGGAGGGGTCAGTGAGGGAACAATGGAGCTTGCTCAGCTCTCAGTGGGCTTTCATTCACTCCCTCCACTACCCACAAGCAAATTGGGCCCTTCTGGTGCTGATTCCCGGGTGACTGGGTTTGTGTACATTCTAGGACCCTGTGGATCTGTCCAACGAACTCTCCTGTGAGGCTGGGCGTTTCTCTTGCTGCCGCAACCCCCACAGGTTTTACAGCCAGAGGTTTTTGAGGCTTTCTTTTCCTGCATTGGAACCCTGGGTTGCATGGTCTCTCTTGCTCTCTAGTTGTTCCTCCCAGTTTATCCAACCACTCCACCAGCCATCACCTGCCTGGTGTCCTCTCCATCCCAGCTGTCCTTCTCCACCCCTCCAACTAGTATGGATGAATGTTTCTTCTTTAACTTCTTGGTTGTCGGACATCTATACAGTTCAACTTTCTGGTAGTCCTGGTTATTTTTTGTTTTTAAATTTGTTGTTGTCCTTCTTTTGGTTGTGCAAGGAGGCAAAGTATTTCTACCTATGCCTCCACCTTGGCGGGAAGTCCCCTGTTTAATTTGTTCCTTAAAGCTCTAAAAAATAATTATAACATCACCCAGGGTGCCCCAGATCACAGACTGCAGTTCAAAATTTATATTTGGAACTGTACAGGCCCAAAACATCCTGTAAGGAACAATATACAAATCCATCTCTACACCTCTATGTCCTACATCTGGGAAAGAGAGGAACTGAGTAAACACTGAATAAATATAGAAATTAGTGATAATAATAAGGAACAGTAAAAGATAAAATTTTAAAGGATATGCTCACCAAATATTTTCTTCTCCCTTCTTAAACCCATGGCTTCCACCATCCTTGGATTGCTCCCCAGTACATCCCTGGAGCCTGCACCTCACTCCTGAGCTATCTACTCTCTCCTCCCACTCTCTCTTGAACCTATTCCTGTCAGCAATGGAACTGAACTTGTTGAGTGACCGCCAGGTTGCCAAATCCCATTGTCAAGCCTGATCCTTCTCTAATTTACTTTACTGAAACTCAACAGAACTGAACACTCCCCTGCATCATAAAACACTTACTTCTTCTCCTGGACGCCAAGACTCCATGCTCTCTTGACTTTCCCCCTACCTCAGCGGCTGTCCCTCATCAGTCTCATTTTCTAAGTCTTTCCAGAAATCTTTTCCTCTTTATCTCCCTACCTCTAAGTACTAGAGAGGCTGGAGGCTCAGACGTCCTTCTTACACTGCAAACCCAACGTATACCCAACAGCCTACTTGACATCTTCACGTGGATAAATAACAAGCAATAAAATCACAATACGATCAAGATAGATAACTTCTCCTCCAAACCTTATCTTCCAATTGTCCCCATCTCAGGACATGACGACGTTATTTTTCAAGCTGCTCAGGCTAAAGCTCTTGGCATCACCGTGGTAAGGACAGCTAGTTGCCTCCTAACAGACATTAAGCCACCTCTGCCTCTGGTCGTGGCCATGTGACTAAGTTCTGGCCAAGGAGATATGAGCAACGATGTGTGACACTTCCTGATCAAGCCCTTGAGGGATGGGAGCATGCCCTCCCCTTGCCCTTTGCCCTCTTCCTGATGACTGGAATGCACCTGCGCTTGTAGGAGCTGGAGCAGCCAACCTGGACAACATCCCCGATGCCTCAACTGAGGACGACAGGGCACAAAACAGAATGAGTCTGGCTCACTCCTAATCACAGAATTACTAAACCAGCTCTCAATACCTATCCAAATTTTTACTAAGAAACTTAGTGACAACTTCAACAGCATAAAAAAGGACAAGGAGACCATAAAAAAAGGAACCATTCAGAAATGAAAGACACACTAACTGAAATAAAAAATAATTTACAGGGAACCAACAGTAGAGTGGATGAAGCTAAGAATCAAATCAGTAATTTGGAATATAAGGCAGCAAAAAATGCTCAATCAGAACAACAAAAACAAAAAAGAATCCAAAAAAAATGAGGCTAGTGTAAGGAGCCTCTGGGGCAACTTCAAGCACACCAACACTCGCATCAGGAAGGCGCCAGAAGAGGAAGAGAGTGAGCAAGAAATTGAAAACCTATTTGAAAAAATAATGACAGGAAACTTGCCTAATGTGGTGAAGGAAATACACAAATAAGTCAAGGAAGCACAAAGAGTCCCAAACAAGATGAACCGAAATAGTCTAAGACACATCATAATTAAAATGCAAAAGGTTAAAGATAGAGAGAATCTTAAAAGCAGCAAGAGAAGAGCAGTTTGTTACCTACAAGGGAGCTCCCATAAGATTTCAGTTGATTTCTCAACACAAACTTTGTAGGCAAGAAGGGACTGGCAAGAAATAGTCAAAGTCATGGAAAGCAAGGACCTACAACCAAGATTACTCTACCCAGCAAAGCTATCATTTAGGCTTAAAGAACATATAAAGAGCTTCCCAGACAAGAAAAAGCTAAACCAGTATTACGTGAAATGTTAAAGGGTCTTCATTAAGAAGAAGATAAATAAAAGATCAAAAAATATGAACAATAAAATGGCAACACATATCAATCAATGATTGAATCTAAAAAACAAAATAAACAAACAAGCAGAACAAAAACAGACTTAGAGATACAGAGAACATTCCGATGGTTGCCAGGTGGGAGGGGGTTGGGGGGAAAGGCGAAGGGATGAAAAAGGACAGATTGGTTGTTACAGAATAGTCATGGGGAATACAGCCAATAATATTATAATAAGTATGCATGGTGTCAGATGGATACGAGATTTATCGGGATGATCACTTAGCAAGTTATGTAATGTCTAATTACTGGGATGTACACCTGAAACTAATATAATATTGCATGTCAACTGTAATCGAAAAATAAAAAAATGATTTAAATAAAGAAAAAAAAAGTAAGCTTCCATCTTGTTAAAACCAGTATTATGCTGGATCTCTCTGCTGCAGCAGCCAAACCAATACCCCCCAAGAAGCACAGAGACTCTGGAAGCTGGAAGTAACCAACCTTAGTAGAATTTACGTGTGGCAATGGCTGAGGGATCAGCATGGGCACAGATATTACAGGCGGAGATCCTTGTTAGGCCACGGCAAAACATTTGGGGAATCCTATGACGCCTTAGAAAACAGCCTGCATGCCAACACACCTGTGATTCTAGGGGAACTGGTCGGACAGTTCAGAATTTGGGTGCTTACTGACTTCTTGCCACTTTAAAGTAAAAAGTCCCTCAAGACTGAGACAGACTCAAGCTACAGCTTGCCGATCGCATGCAGAGATAAAAGGGAATGCAGATGTGCCTAAGGCATGTCCATACTCAGAGCCTAGTAATTTGGGGCTAAGTAGGGTTGAAAAACCAACTCCTTCACAGTATCCAGCAGAAAATAAGCTAGAGAAACCGTTCAGCCCAGGAAGGGGGTATTTTCTAATGATGTGGCCCCAGAAGAAAACCGACACTGAAAAACCACCAGAGAGGGCAAGGGACAAGGGAGTCCCTCCTGGAGAGCAGACCCAGGGCCGCCAACCAGGCTGAGTCAGGAACTCCCACCCCTGCCAGGGCAGGGAGCCCCACAACGCAGCGTTGGCAGGAGCTGACAAGGGCTGTGGACCAGTGAGGGGTCCGTACGCCCACTCTTCCCTTTTCCAAATGGGGGTTTTTATTTCCATCACCCTTGTCCTACTCCACCACAGGGTATGGTGGGGAGGCGGATGGCGGGTAACTTGTATTTTAACCCAAAGGTTCCTGGACTGTACGGGGAGGGCAAAAGTAGGGTTACAGTTGTGAGTAAGTGAAACACGAGCTTATTCTTCTATCATTATTAATTATTGTATTCTTTATTTGTATTACAACTGTAAACCTTTTTTGCCCACCCCTGTGTATCACCTAGAGACCCTAGACTCTATAGTCGACTGAGGGCTATCTCTTTTGGGAAGGGGCAGGGTGTGTCTCACGTTTGGGAAGAAGGTTTTAGAAAGAACGGCCTAGACTGTTCTCCCCTTCAAGCACAAGGGGACTTTCAGCAGAACATATGGCTACCCAGGAAAAACTATTTCTCAGCTTCCTGGCAAGTAGCTGTGGCCACGTGACTTAGGTCTGGCCAGTGGGAGGTGGGCAGAAGTGATCCGTGCGACTCCTGACTGTGCCACTGAACTTAGAGAAGGAGCGTGACTTCTCCTTCCCCTCTCTTCTCCTCCCTCTGGTTTCAAAGCAGACATACAAGGGCCAAAAGGTGGAAGCCATACGTCAGGAAAGTTGGGACGCTAAGATGGAAGGCGCCTGGAGCCCTAATGAGCATAGAGCTGCCACGGCAAACCCAGCCTCCTACCGAGACTTCCGTTTAGAAAGAAATCAACATCTATCTAGTTTAGGCAGCTGCTACTTCATGTCTCTCTGTTGCACCGGTCCACCCAACGATATCTCAACTCACGCGGCCATGCTCGACGGTCTTTCACACCCCATATCCACCTCATCCCCCAATCCCATTGGCTCTACCCACGAAACACCTGACCATCCACTCTCTGACCCTTTCTCCCCTTCTCCACCACCGACCTTGCTCCTGTAGTGGCCTCCTAAGGTTTCTCTCTGCTTTCACTCTTTCCCCCTGTAGTTATTCTTAGCACAGTAACCAGAATGATTCTTTTAAAACATAAATCAGAATGTAAGCCGCATGAAAGCAGGGACTCCTTGTCCGCACTGTTACATCCTCATGGTCCAGAACAATGTGGGCATATATTCTATTTCGTCAAACGTAACGTCATTGATTGCAAGCTGCCTCGTTATTTTCTGCATCACCAAAGAAAAAAATTCTGCCCATTAAACCACCACAAAATGTCTTAACAACAGACCGAGACGGAGCAGCAATCAGTACACCAGTCTCTCGCTGCTCTGAAATTTCTTTCTGAGGAATGTGGAGTGTCTTCGACCTTCACCTGGATTGTGTGGGTATGAAAGGCAATCCTTCTAACCGTATGTTCAATTTCAAATGTGACACAGCCGCACAGACTTGTGGAGTCCTGCCTGTCCAAAGCTCCCCAATGAACTTGGTTGTTGCTCGGCAATAAAATGTGGAATGGCAGCCATGCCTCCAACAAGGAACATTTTCTTCACTCACATCAAACTGATGCCCCGCTGCTCTCTCCTTTCCTCTCTGTACACAGAGTAGCGTTTGCTTTCATGGCCGATCAAGGTCAAGGCGCAATGTGTTCAAAAGCGTTTAAAATGGTAACTAAATTAAACACACCACTCAACCGGAAGAGGTAATGATATGAACAGGTATAACCAGGTTAGCACATAAACAGGAAGTGACAACTGTGTCACAAATGCCACCTGGCCAATGGTGATTACATCATCCTAAGAAGCATCCCAACTGTAAAGATGTTGAAATGTGAAAAAAAAATAGGGGAGATATTTTAGAATTGAATGACACCCGGTTATAAGAACTCAGTATATTTTTGCTAAACAAAAAAAAAAACACGCTTCCTCTTCCCGTAAGCGACCAGAGGTGACCTCTGAAGATGGTTCGCTATTCGCTTGACCCAGAAAACCCCACAAAATCATGCAAATCAAGAGGTTCAAATCTTCGTGTTCACTTTAAGGACACTCGTGAAACTGCCCAGGCCATCAAGGGTATGCATATTCGAAAAGCCACCAAGTATCTGAAAGATGTCACTTTGAAGAAGCAGTGTGTCCCATTCCGTCAATACAATGGTGGAGTTGGCAGGTGTGCCCAGGCCAAACAGTGGGGCTGGACACAGAATCGGTGGCCCAAAAAGAGTGCTGAGTTTTTGCTGCACATGCTTAAAAACACAGAGAGCAATGCTGAACCTAAGGGTGTAGATGTGGACTCTCTGGTCACTGAGCACATCCAGGTGAACAAGGCTCCCAAGATGCGGCGCAGAACTTCCAGGGCTCATGGGAGGATGGACCAGTACCTGAGCTCTCCCCGCCACAATGAGATGGTCCTCACCAAGAAAGAGCAGGTTGTGCCTAAACCAGAAGAGGAGGTTGCCCAGAAGAAAAAGACATCCCAGGAGAAACTGAAGAAACAAAAGCTTATGGCCCGGGAGTAAATTCAGCATAAAAGAAATACTAATAAAAGTAAAAAAAAACAAACAAACAAAAAGAAAACACAAAAAAACCCGAGGAACTTCATCTCCTGCCACTGTGCCCTTGCTCCGCAGGCTCCAGCCACACTTGGCCTCCTCACTGTTCCTGGAGCCAATCAAGGACACACCCCTGGTTCCTGCCGCTCCTTGCACCTGGGAACACTCTTCTCCCAGATGGCGGCTCTCTGTCGTCTTTAAATTTCTGTTCGAAAGCCACCTCCTGAAACTGCATACACTCCACACACCCCACTGCTCTCCATCCCTCTGGCCTACTTTATTTTTCTTCATAGTGCTTGTCACCAAGTGGCACCTCAGGTGTACAGCCTATGTTTGCTTATCACGGCCCCTCTGACTGGGATGAAGCCCCGTGCAAGCAGGGGTTGGGTGATGTCTGAAACGCAGCAAGGAAGCAGTAAATGTCCTTGAGCAAGCTGCTCACAGGAGGACACCTCCACCCAGTGCACTGTAAGTACCTTGTGAAAAAATGCACTCTGCACCGAGCAAAGGCCTGAGGACCAACCCACAGGCCCTGGTCTGTCTTCTTCCCCTACGAGGGGAGAGGGCTTTTTGATGAACTCCGCTCTTGGCAACAACCAAGGCTTCCACTTCCCACCTCCAAAGGAACAAAAACTTCCTGTAGCCCTGGCCTGGTGCCTCCGTTGGTTGGAGTGTCGTCCTGTACACCAAAAGATTGCAGGTTTGATTCCTGGTCGGGGCACATACCTGGGTTGCGGGTTCGATCCCCAGTCAGGCTGTGTACAGGAGGCAACTGATCAATGTTTCCCTCTCACATGGACGTTTCTGTCTCCCTCTCTCTCTAAAACTGATAAACATATCCTGAGGTGACAATTAAAAAAAATGCTGGAAACAGTACAACTTCTATTTCTATTTTGGAGGTAGTTTAGGAAAGGGATTAAGAACTCTGGAACCAGTCTCTGCAGGAGCATCCAGGTTCCACTGCTCACTAGTGTGTCCCTTTCAGCAAGTTATCGTACTTAATTTCTATTAGCCTCAGTTTCCTTATCTGTGAAATGTGGATAATAATACCAACCTTGCTGTACGAGGTAAGTGCTTAGCACATATTAAGAGCTCCATAAACATCGGCTGATACCATTATCATTCTCCACCTCGTGGCTAAAACAAACGAAAGGAGTAGAGAAGGGGCCTGGGAAGCTATAACCCTACCAGGCTTGAAGAAGAATCCTGGTTATAAAGTGGTAGTAGCAACTATCTACTGAGAAAAAGTGAGCTTAGTGTCAGGCCTGTCACAAAGAAAGAAAAGGTCAAAAGCCCTGGCTGGTGCGGCTCAGTGGATTGAGCATCGGCCTGTGAACCGAAAGGTCGCTGGTTTGATTCCCAGTCAGGGCACATGCCCGGGTTGTGGGCCAGGTCCCCAGTCAGGGTGCGTGCAAGAGGCAATGGATGGATGTATCTCTTGCACTCAATATTTCTCTCACCCTCTGCCTCCCTTTCCCTCTCTCTAAAAATAAATAAAAACCTGAGGGAGGGAGGGAGGGAGGAAAGATAAAAAAGATGAAGAAGTTAGCCTAGGAAGGCCAGGGGTGGGGCTCTCCATGTTGGCTCCTCGTTCAGTGGTCCCAATGAACTCATCTGAGTTCTCCCAGTCTGGAATTCCTGATTCCTACCCCCGTCCATCCTTCTCCCAAGCCAGAAACCAAGCACTCCATTCTTCTTTACTCCTTCCCTGTCCCTACCTCCTTCGTATCAAACTGACCATCCGAAGTGGGTGAACTTAGACCTTGGACATTTGTGATGTCTGCCCCCCCCACTCTCACTGCCTCACCCCTAGAGAACAATAATAGCTCCCTCTCTGGCCTCCCAGCCTGCAGCCACCTTCTTCCTAATCCGCCTTCCACACCCTTGCCAATCACCTTTCAAACTCCTTAGGGTCCCTCAAAGGCTTCCTACAGTCCGACTGAGGAAGTTCAAACTCCTGGCACTTCTGAACGCCCGCCCAGACCTGGCTCCCCCCGCAAAATCCTGTCCCCCGTCCCACTACTTGCAGCTCTTTCTTGAGCTCCCCAGTGTCAGAGCCAGTTCCAAAAGCCCTTCCCCTGGCAACTACTGCTCAGCATAAACATTTTTTTCTTCTAAGTCTCCACTAAGACACGGTCCCTTCTTGTTTTGTGTGTTTTTGTAAATGTCTTGGGCATCCCTCCACAACAGCGCTAAGCACCCTGTACTGTTACTGTAGGACTCCTATCTCTCCCTCTCCATATATTCTCTCCCGGTTCAATTATAATTTCTTTACAAAAAAGGACTGTCTTTCCCTTAACCTACCTAACACATTGGCTGGGAATATACAGCAGCTTTTTAAAACATGTTTGTTAAGTGAATAATTCTGGACGGGTGAGTCAATACCAAAAACAGACTGTGAGTTGGATCCTATCATGAATGCATTCATGAAAAACAACACTTCTACAGAAAAACTATGCAGGTCGAGCACGCATGTTAGCAGGGTATTTATATAGAAGCTGAGACGAATTTATTGCCACTTGTTAAGCCATAAAAAGTGGTAAAAGAGCTCTTGGATTCGGGACAGGGGGTTGGAATTCCAACTCTATCGCTCCTCAGCCAGGTCACTACGGACAAATTACTACCCTAAATCTCAGCTGCCTCACCCTATAACATAAAGGAACGTGAAGGTCCTCCTTGACTGCACTGTTTTATCAAATGAGACAATGGTTGTGAAGTGCCTGGCACAGGGCAGGCTCCTAAAGCTGTTCATAAGGTCGGTCCCTTCACACTTAAGGAATACGACCAAAAAGTCCAAGGTCACGTATTCTACATTTGAGGGGGAAGGCTTAACACTCTTCTAAAATCTTGACCACACCCTGAATCCCAGCCAGCCATCTTGAAGATGAACTAGGTCATAAAGATTTAGCAAAAAAAGAAAAGAAAAAAAAAAAAAAACCCACCCAAATCATTTCAATGCAATCTCATCACTGCAGTTGAAAGCCAATTTTAAAATACCTGCCCTAGTCACAGCATCAGTTTGGTGCATGAACAACAACACACGAGCAGGGCGTAGATGAAGATAACGTAAATACGGACGCTCTGGAATGTAGGTCTGGGAAGAGAAAGAACTTAGTCATGGATCTGCCCTGCAGAGCACCGAACTCCCTGTAATGGGCTACCCACAGAACAAACGGCAATGACGTTAACAAAGTCCTCAGAAAGCACAAAAGAAAAGTACAAGAACTCAAGGAACATGTATAAAGGACCCAGGGACAAAGCCACAGGGGGGAAGAAATGAGGGTGGGAGGTGGAGATGGGGGGGGGATGCTGGGGGGAAAAAGGAGACAACTGTACTTGAACAACAATTTTTTTTTAAAGCAAAGAAACAAACAAACAAAAAAAAATTGGGAAAAGAAAGAAGAGTACAGAACCTCAAGGTGATCTATAAGAGAAGCCAAAGAGTGCCAGAATGTAAAATCTTCTAGAGCTACTAGACTGGTTATACCAGCCTCTTTTTTTCATGGACTATATTTTCATCCATTTTTATTTTATTAAAATATGAAACTCTGCCTTACCTAATTACCACTGTCTTGCCGGGTTTTCACCCTATGATGTATGTTTGAATTTTTAGTAACATAAGTGTATTCTTTTCTAAGCAAATGAATGTCACCTACCATATCTGTGACAAGTTTCCACCAATAGAGTAGCAATACAAAGGCAACAGCTTTGGAAATGTCCCTGTTGAGAACGGCTGGCCTAACCCCAGAATTACAGAAAATGGATTGGAAAGGAAAAAAATCTTAAGGAGATTTTTGCAAAAAAAAAACAACAACAACACTGTTCTAAGTTGCTGGGAGTAAAATGACCAGTTATTGAACTATCCCTTTGTGTTCAGGCCGGCTAACTTGTTGAGCGTAATTTTATAGTGATCTTCTATTAGTGAATTAAATTTAAACATTTATTTTGATATTCTGTTGACCTTGAAAAATGTTTTTCTATCTCCTCCACAACGATTACATTTGTCCTTATATGGTCACGAAAAAGTCAGACCTTCCTCAAGGACTGGACAACGTGAAGAGCCACAGTTCAAGTACACAGAATCTTTAACTGGTCTGTGTGCTTTCCTGGTTTGAAAATAATTTCTTGGTGAACACTCAAGTATGTAAAAACTTCTAAACCAGGGACAGTTTAGAGAATGTCAAGGGGGGAAAAAAGTAAAGGACTACAAAAAAAACATAAACTCTTTGCTTTAAGAGAAATTACTATCAGAATTAATAGCAAAGAAAAAGGGGCGGGCGGAGGGTGACACTTTTGAAAACTACATAAAACAAAGTGCTTCCAAGGGTTACCCAGATAGTTCCCACCTGAAAAAAAAGAAAGTGTTCAATATTATTCTAATTTAAGATCACATTCCTGATGTATTTGAGAGAACCAAGTCAGTAACACGGAATGGGCAGTCCTGACTTTCCAAACACCCAAGTATCACAACCAACAAAATTATCTGCTTCCTTTCCCACCTGACCCTTAACCCACCCCTTGCACGCCCCATCCCCAGAGAACTGTAGTCCCAAAGTAAACATAGTGACTACCCTGTCGCTGGAACTGAAGCATGGCAGTTTTATAGGACAACCAACCTGATGGGTGACTACCTCCACAATACTGTAGGCAAGTATTATACCAACCGGTGGAAGAAATGAGGAGAGGCAGGTTGACCAGAGTGAGGCCAGCAGGGGTCCTAAGAGGGAAGCTCCCAATTTGTAAAAAGGAAGGGAAAAGTCAGTAGAATCGCAAGAAATTCCCTGTACTGGAAGTGCCACTGTTTTTATGACAATCTTATTAAATAACCTGTGAAATATCAAGAAAGAGATCTCTAAGATTCCCTTCAGAAACATAACCAGGGCAGTTTACAAAAGCCATTTGCTTCCATTTGCTTGTTGTTCCATGTCTGCTACAGCAAAACACAAGTTTGAAAGGGACAAAAACTAGAAAAAGGATGAATTAAAGTATGCCAGAAGTCAATGGTGGTCTGTTAAATGACTAGAATTTAACTGGAATTCACTAGGCTATTGACAAGATACACATTCTGTTAACTATCAAAGTCTCTGCCTGTAGGCCACCCCCAAAGACAAACGTATGTTGAATCAACTTCCACAATGACACAGCCACACATACTTGCGTTTTCAAACACTACCCTTAAAAAATACACCCATACATTCTGATTTCACCCAAAATTATTCTTTAAATCTCTGCAGTAAGACGCGAGCGCATGCGAGCGCACACACACACACATTTAACTTGATGTAAATCTAGCCCTTCGTTCTTAAATACCCTGAAAAAAGAATGAACGGCTCGATATGCTCTCCTCTTCAGACCCTAAAAGAAGACTCGAAAAGAAGGAAATGGAGTTGAGAATAATGAAAAAGGGCAAGGAATAAAGGCGAATACAACCGGAGACCCTCTCGGGGACTCGTTTTATTCTTGGAAAATGTCATCTCCCCCCAAGCCCAACGACCACTCTCCGCTGGCGCAGTATCATCCCTGTCCAAAGCGCCCAAGAGTTGCCAAGTAACCTCCAAAGGCGTCCCCCAACCTCCTCACCTCATCAGCGCTCAGCTCCTCCATCGCTTTCCTCTTAATGGTGAAAGGCGTTAGGGAGAGATCCTTCTGTTCTTGAGACCAGGGCGGGAGGAGAGTGGACGGTATCTGTAGGGCTGTCTGGTCCCCCGAATGGGGGAGGTTTCAGAATTGCATAGTCAGAGGTTAAAAAATAAGAAGACGAGGCACTGAACTGCCTTGGCGTCGGTCACTCCAATCGCCCCAGAGACTCCTACAGCTGCTGGTACCCTGAGCAGCCTCCTTTGGCCGCCACTGTTGCTGCTACAGGGTTACCTTAAGGCGCCACTGACTACCCTCTGCCTCCCAGGTTACCCAGACTAAGCTGGAGCTCCAGCTCGCCTCGTGCCCCAAGCCTGGCGTGCCTTCGTAGTGGTGGCGGCGCGGCAGCTGCACTCCCTCCAGCAGATCCTGCTCTCCTTCCTACCCTTTATCCCCGGCGGGAACTGTTCGACTGCAGAGTGGACGCCCCGAGGTAGGGCGACCCCACAGCCGCTCAGGCAGAGAGCCCTGCACAGAAGGGGCAAGCCCCTCCCCTCCCAAAGCAGGCCGGCCACGCCCCGCCTCCACGCCGGAGCCCGGGCAGGGGGGGAGGAGGAGGACCAGGCTCGCGATGCTCCGGCAGAAAGAGTAAATCCTCCTACCCCTCCACCCCTACTCTAATCCCCTCGCCCCAGCAAGTATTATTCATCAAAACAACAGGGCGGCCATCTTTGAAAGAGATCACGTGATCCCCGCCAGAGAGGCGGGGCTTCTGTCCCCCAGGCCAGGCAGCCAATAAGCCGCGGGCTTCGCGCCGCCGATTTCCTCACGCCTGCGTCTCCTCCAGCCTCCGCACCACCCCCTTCCCAGCAGGAGCGCGGGGCTGGGGGAGGGGCGAGTGGGCTGCTGGCGGGAGAGCGGGCTGGGCGCGGGGCGGCGCGGTGCCATGGTGACGGCGCGGGGTGACGGGCGCGGCCGCTGGATCCAGGTGGGCTGACGCGAGGGCCGCGTTGGCCGGCCAGGGCGGAGGCCATGAGGCGCGGTGTCCCGCACCGACATTGGGAGGATCGGCCAGGAGTGGCGCCCGCCCGCGACCCGGCCCCCTAGCGCCTCCGTTGTTCCCAGGCGCTTGCTCTGGAGCGGCTCCCAAACGCCTCGAGTGTCCACGTTGCGGCCGCAGAGAAGTTAAGAAAACGGAGAACGCCGCCTTTTGTGGGGCCAGCGTTCTCTAACATATGGACCGCTCACATTCTGAAAACGCCTTTCTACACCTCTTCCTCTGCAAAGAAAGCCCAGTGGGAAGAGAACTCTAACACCAGCAGAACTTCATTTCATACTACTTTGGAAAGAGAGTTTCTGATTTGGTTTCTTTTAAAGTGTGTCCAAACTGATGGTAAAACACGAAAGCATACACGGGAGACACCCAAAACACTTTAAGGTGGATACACGTACACAAGGAAGGCTTCTGGAGTCGGTGGAAAGAAACTATCCTCAGGCAAGAATACAGATTTTTTAAAATTGGGCTATAATTGACATATAACATCATATTTTAGGAATACAACATAATGATTTGATATATGTATATGTTGTGGAGTGATTACCACAATAAGTTCAGTTAACATTCATTACCACACGTAAGTAGTTACAATTTTTTTCTTGTGGTGAGAACTTCTAAGAATTGTTCTCTTAGCAACTTTCAAACAGGTAATTTAGTATTGCTAACTCTAGTCCCAGCGCTGCACGTGACTTACCTAACCAACTGGAAGTTTGTACCTTTGACCCCCCTTCACCCACCCCACCCCCACCCTCCTCTGGCAACCACCAACCTGTCCTCTGAAGAATACAAATATTTTATAATACACAGCTCTGAATTGAACAGTCAACAGCATCATGTAATTTCTGACTTTTCCCCATAATGAAGAATGTACTGTATTGTATGGTTTACTAAACGATCATCTTAAAGATTGCGTTCCAGAATTAAAAGAGTTAGATTTTTTTTTTTTGATCCTTGCTTAAAATAGTAACCTGACAGCTAGATATGTAAGGAATTAGTGAGTAAAATTAGACCACTGCTGGCTGTGCATATTATCTGCTCTCCAGGAGAGGAATTCTGTGTAAGCCAGAATTTGGACTCCTGGTGGCATTGATGTTAATGCGCTTAGTACACTTCTTTTTCCTAACATCGCTACTGTTATGTGACTCACATACCGTACAGTTCAGCTGTTTAAAGTGTACAGTGGTGAGTGCATTCGCAGAGCTGTTCGACCATCATCACTTATTCCAGAACATCTTTGTCACCCCAGAAAGACACCGCATACCTGTTAACAGTACCCCCCTCCCACGCTCTCTGCCCCGCTCTGGATAACCACCAATCTACTGTCTGTCTGTGGGTTTGCCTATTCTGAATATTTCATACCAGTGGAATCCTGTGTCATGCGGCCTTTTGCATCTAACTGCTTTCACTTAGCACGTGCTTTCAAGGTTCATCCATCCTGCAGCATATGTTAGTATTTCATTTCTTTAATGCCAGATAGTATCCCATTGTATGGCTAGACCACGTTTTGTTTACTCAGTAGTTAATGGATATTTGGGGTGTTTCCACCTCTTGGCCATTATGAATAATGCTGCTGTAAACATTCATGTGCAAGTTTTGTGTGGACATAGGGTTTCATTTCTCTTGGGTAGATACCTAGGAGTGGAATTGCTGGGCTCTATGTTTGACTTTTTGAGCCATCTGACAGACTGTTTTCCAAAGCCGCTTATCATTTGACATTCCTACCAGCAATGTATGATTCTAATTTCTTTGTATCCTCACCAGCACTTGTCATTGTCTGTCTTTTTAAATTATAGCCACACTAATATGCGTGAAGTGCTATCTCATTGTGCTTTTGTTTTGCATTTCTTGAAGGTCTACTGATGTTGAGCATCTTTTCATGTGTTTCTTAGCCACTTGTATATCTTCTTTGGACAAATGTCTGTTCAAGTCCTTTGTTCGTTTTTTTTTTTTTTTTTAGTTCTTATATTTTTCTGGGTGAGTTGTAAGAGTTCGCTATATATTCTGGATATCAGTCTCTTATCAGATAGATAATTCGCAATTATTTTTTCCCACTCTGTGGGATGTCATTTCATGTTCTTAATGACCGTTGGCAGCACAAAATTTTTTCCTTTAATGTAGGTCCGTTGACTTTTTCTTTTGTCGTTTGTGCTTTTGATGTAATATATTCACTAGCACAAGGCATCCTCAGTCATTTAATATTTGTCTTCGTCAGTTTGGGTTGCTATGACAATACCACAGTCTTGGTAGCCTAACAACAATGAACATTTATTTCTCAGTTTTGGAGTCTCAAAGTCCAAGGTCAGAGTGCTCACATGGTCTGGTCTGGTGAGGGCCCTGTTCCAGGTCGCAGGTCGCAGACTGCGGACTTCTCTTTGTGACTGAGAGCAGAGATTGAAAGCAAGCTCTCTAGTACCATCTTATAAGAGCGCTAATCTCATTCAGGAGTCCTCCAGCCCTGTGACCTCATCTAGTTACCTCCCAAAAGTAATAGCATCACATTGGAGGAAGGGGAACTGGTTTCAACAAATGAATTGGGGGAGGGACACAAAAATTCAGTTCAGTTCGTAACAACAGTCAAATATTATAAGAGATTGCCTTTTCATTTTATGGTTGGAGAAAGCGAAACTATTAAAGTGAAATAGCCTGCCCCAAGTCAAATAGGAAAATGACTAGGAATCTTGCTTCTCCTGAATTCGTTACCGAACACACAAGTATCTGTCTAGATATTACTTATAGGACACAATATAGGTAGCACGTTGTGGCTGTTCAAAAAAATGTAAGCTGAAGTACTGGCTGTGTATTTATTTCCTGCGTAGTGATATTGTGCAGATTAGTTCACAGTATCTTGTTCACCATAAATTCCATGTCCTATCTAGCTTTAAACTTTTATGGTTTATGACATTTGGATTTTTTGACATAGAGTTGATTTTTAAAGCTGTCTCACTATTTTAAGGCTAAGAAATACATGGATGTTTTTACTATTCACCTGGGAAGTCCACTCCCTTTTTCTTCAACTCTAAAGTACTCGTTTTGCAAATATAAGGTAATTTTGTAGAATCAGAAAAATTAGAGATCAGGTCTCCTTGGTCATATACATACTTCCCAGGGTATTTTACAGCAAATCTCTTTACTACATTTTTAGTGTCTTTTACAGATATGCTTTAACCTAAGTTCAGGAGTTTCTACCACTTTCCTTAAGGGAAGCTTACCCACAGTAGCATAAATAACGGTGTCCTAGAGGAGTTCATGACAGCCCATGTTTTCATTGTTTTTGCTCAGTTTCTTCCATTTGGACGTGACATTACCCACTTTGGACCATGCAAAATAAAGGGTCCTTCCTTAGGAACTACCGAGCATCAGGGCCTAAGACAAATTAGTTCTTAGAATTACCTAGTAGTGAACGAAACTACTTTTCAGTACTAGTTACAGATAAAGGAGGAGCCCATAGAACAAACTGAAACATGCGACTGAAAATAAAAGTATACTTTGAGCAGAATTTGTCATTGTACAAAGAGGGAAGAAGTGTGTGCTGTATATTTTTTTTTACTTGAAAGTAAAAAATACTCCAGAATGGCAAAGAATCAGAGCTACATGTAGGCAGGGGCGTGCATGTCCCCCTTGCTCAGGGCACCTTGTCCCCACTGCTACAGAGCGGTGGCTGGCCTTGCAGACGGAGCCTAGCGATGTCGACATGAACTGGTTTGTTCAAACCTAGGGCTACAAAACTTCCCGACAAATGCAGAGAGAGAAAAAAGAAAAGAAAAATTAGCCTTCTAGTCCATGAAAAGATGTTAGTAAAGGTAAATTCTATAACTTATCATCTTTTACCATAGCTTTGATTCAAGTGCCGGAACATAGAGAGTTCACTGGATCAAAGCTGATCTTCCTGATGGTCAGCAAAGCGAGATCTACCAAGCTTCCTGATTATCTTCCTTTGAATGGACAAAGCCATCTACATCTGTAAGTATATTCCGTTTTCTTTACTGCCCTCAAAGGTCAACCCTTTGGGTTCTGGATTCCTTCCCCTCCCACCTTCTTAAGGACTTTGGTTCAGGATTTATCTCCTTTCTTCTGTATCATTCTTTTCTCCCTCCCCACCGGACACATACTGCTCTGGCATTCTAACTTTTAAGACCCTACCTTGATCCTACATTTCCTGAGGGCTATGCCTTCCTTTCTTTCCCTGGCCAGCAAAACACTCAAAAGAGTTGGCTTTGTATAATATTCCCACTCCCTCCCTTACTCCTCAATCCAGTCTAGTCTCTGTCTGTACCATTTGGAGAAAATTCTCTTGTGAAGCTCACCAACAACCTCTGTTTGGCCAAGACCAGTTCCATTTCTGGGTCCAGCGTTTATTGGACTTCTCAGCAGCATTCAGGACATTTGAGCACTTGTGAAACGCTCTCCCTTATATTGGCTTCCACGAGGCCACCCTCTTCTGGTTTTCCCCTTGCCTCACTGGAAGCTCTTTCTCAGGTTCATTTGCTGCCTCTTCCACCACCCTTTAAATATTGTAGAGCTGCAGGGATCAGTGCTGAGTCCTCTCCTCTGCCAATACTGTTTGCCTAGGTGCTCTTATCTAGTTCCGTAGCTCCAAAGAGTCTGTCCAGGAAAAGCCCAGCCATTGTTAATATAATGAGAACAGTTTCTGTGACACAGTTGTAACCTGGCAGTGAGAATGGACTGGAATGCACATGCACAAACAGTGATGACTTCACTGTACTAGTCAGTGTACTAGTCACTGTCAGTAGATGCCACTGAGTGAGCAGGCATACTGTGTGGCCGTCGCATTCAAAAGGAATGAATGAGCAAGTACAGCAAGGAATCTGCATCAGATTTTGGATTAAGCTTGAACATTCCTTGTGAAAACTGGATGATTCAGAAGGCCACAGCTATGGGCAACTGGTGATGGGCAGCTTCATCACGACAACGTGCCCACTCACGCATCATGTCTTGTGCAGTTTTTTGGCAAAACATCAAATTACCCAGGTGACTCCACCCCACTACAGGCCAGATTTGGCACCCTGCGACTTCTGGCTTTTCCCAAAACTAAAATCACCTTTGAAAGGGAAGAGATTTCAGACTGTCGATGAGATTCAAGAAAATACAATGGCGATTGGGAGTACTATGTGAAGTCCCAAGGTGACTACTTTGAAGGGGACTGAGGTGTCATTGTCCTATGTACAGTGTTTCCTGTATCTTGTATCTTCTTCAATAAATGTCTCTCTTTTTCATAGCACATGGCTGGATACTTTCTGGTCTCTAGCCAAAATCTCTTTCCTGAGTTCCACTTATGTGTCCAACTGCCTGATTAATATTTGTCTGGGCTGCCTCCACAAATCTGCCCCCTTCTCCCCCAGCCCCAACCCCCAGAGCAGATACCATCACTGCCATCCAGTTGCCCAAGCCAAAACCCTGGCACCCCATTGGCTCCTCCTTCCCTCACGCAGTGTCTCAGCACATTATGGCAGGTTCTGCTCCAGATGATCATAACCTCATTATTCAGTTCCTTTCAACTCTCCCACAGTCCTTGCATCCAAACCACCATCTCTTGTCTGGACCCTTTTACTCGTGTCCCTTTTCAGTGTACTCTTCAGAAAGCAGTCACCATGACCTTCTTAAAACATAAGGCAGATTCATGTCATTCACCTGTTCAGAATCCCTCAGTGATGTATCATTGTTCATTGAACAAACCCAAGCTCCTTATGATCATGGCCTAGAAGATTCCATGGCATCTGGTCACCTGGGCTTGCCTTGCCTCCTCTCACACTGCATTCCCCTTTCCTGGGCTTCAAACCCACTGGCCTTTACTCTTCAGTGAGACAAGCTCTTCCCTTCCCAAGGCCTTGCCACTCAGTGTCTCCTCTGCCTGACACACTCTACCCCCGGCTTTTTGTATGGCTGGTTCCTTCTTATTCTTTAGGCTTCAGCTCAAATGCCATCTCTTCATTCATGCATCAATTCATTTAACAAACATTTATTGAGTACTTTGCATCTTAGGCCCTTTTCTAGGTGTTGAGGATACCTCATGCATGTTTGTCTGGGTCCTCTGAGAAGCAGACACCCATATAGAATTAGACATGTAGGAGATTTATTTGGGGAAGTGCATGTGAAGGGCAAAGGTTAAAGGAGAGGGTGGGGAGAGACTTCAGGTTTGATACAGATCTGCTACCAGTGAAAGGAGAGGGGGAAGGAAGGAGCACTGGGTGGGAAGAGTCTGCAGACCAGTTCTAAGAAAGTGTTTAGCCAAGCTGACGGGTGTCCTGAAGTCAAAGTTGCCCATTGGAGAAGTCCCACCTCCTGCAGGAACAGGCCTGAATTGGTATCGCGCCCTGCCCTGCCCTCACAAACACTGCAGTGGGTGCAGAGTGGAAACAGCCCGAGTCATCAGTCCACTACACAGCCCTCCGCAGGAAGCCTGTTTTCACCCTGCCACAGCGTGCCCGGAAGAAACACTTCTTATTCCTTACGTTTCCGTGGAGCAGAGAGAGCCTGAACGTCACTTCCAACTTCACACTACCATCTCAACTCATTCTTGCCCAGGACAGGAGGCATGAGCTGACTGTGAATTTGGAAGTAGGAACGGAGTATGCTGGACTCAGTGCCATCTGGCTTTTCCCTCTGATACCCTACCTGCTTGCCTGGAAATTCCGGTCTCCTCTCCTTGCTGAATAAGCAAGCAAACTGGGGCAGGCCCTGTCTCCGTGGGGAAGGTTGTGTGTGGTTGCCCAACTGTGCCATTGACTAGTTAAATATTTCTTTAATGAAGATGATTTTTTTAAGTCTCCACTTTTCTGTCTCCTAGGTCCTATTTCTCAACAGATTGCAAATTGAGAGCCTCCACCCCCACCCTGGAAAATCCCATCGCAGCTATGAACGGGATGGACAAAGTCCATCTATCCAAGGGGTTTACAGGCCAGTGATGAGTTAGCCCTCCTTGACCATTCTCTCTAAAGTCCCCCAACTTTCTCCACTGCTCTTTTATCATATCCCCTGTTTAGTTCTTTCATGGCACTTATCAAAATCTGAACTAATCTCAGCCCTGGCTGGTGTGGCTCAGTGGATTGAGACCCTTTGGTTCACAGGTTCGATTCCCAGATCAGGGCCCACGCCTAGGTTGCAGGCCAGGTCCCCAGTAGGGGGCATGTGAGAGGCAACCACGTATGGATGTCCCCCTCTCTCTGTTTCTCCCTCCCTTCCCCTCTGTCTAAAAATAAATAAAATCTTTTTTAAAAATCTGAACTAATCTCATTTGCTTGTTTACTTGATTATTCCTTCCCCACAATGCCGCCAAGACAAGGTAACCGCTTTGAGGTCAGAGACCTAGTCTGTCTGCCTTATTCATTGCCAAAACTCAGGTACCTGGAAAAAATGCATGACTCTTCAACGAATATTTATTGAGCACCGACGAGGTACAGATGTGGGGAGTGGAAAAAAAAACAAACAAATCCCTGCCCTCACAGAGCTTACATCCACCAGGGAAGGAAGACAATAAGTAAAATACTTAACTACATTGTATAGTATATTAAAAGGTAATAAGTGCTGCAGATGAAGGTAAATCCAAGGAAGGGAAAGATGCTGAAGGTGGGTGTTTCCATTTTAAATAGGGTGATCAGAGAAGACCTAACTGAGCCAGTGACATTTGAAGAAGGACCTGGAGGGCATGAAGAAGTGAGCCAAGTGGGATCAGTGGGAGAGCATCAGCAGCAGAGGGAATAAGCCGGCCCTGAGTCAGGGACAGGCCTGGCAGGTGGCTGGTGTGGCCACAGCAGAATGAGTATTAGGCAAAGTACTGTGATGTGTGTGGCTCTTAACCCAAGATGGGAGTGGCTGGAGAGTTTTGAACAGAGGTGTCACCTGATCTCCCTTATGTTTTAACAGAATCACTCTGCCCGCTGTGTTGAAAATAGACTGAAGGTGAGCAAGAGTAGAAACCTGGAGATCAGTTAGGTGAGAGGCACCGTGATCCAGGTGACAGGAACTGGGGGGCTTGTACCAAGGTGGCAGCAATGAAGGTAGGGAGAAGCAGCTGGATTCTGAATACATTTTGAAGGAGGAGCCAACAGCATTTGGGAGTGGAGTGTGAGAATGAAGAAAAAAGGTCAAGCCCCGGCTGGTGTGGCTCAGCGGATTGAGTGCCGGCCTGTGCACCAAAGGGTCACTGGTTCGATTCCCAGTTTAGGGCACATGCCTGGGTTGCAGGCCAGGTCCCCAGTAGGGGGCGCGTAAGAGGCAACCACACAGTGATGTTTCTCTCCCTTTCTCCCACCCTTCCCCTCTGTCTAAAAATAAATAAATAAAATCTTAAAAAAAAAAAGGTCAAGAATTATTCTAGCTATTTGTAGGAGGATGACATTGCCATCATTGAAATGGGCAAGGCTATGGATGGAGTAGACTTGGAGGGAAAATAAGGAGTTCAGCTTGGGGCATATTAAGTCTAAAATTTCTCGTAGACCTTGAAGTCAAGACGTCAAGTAGACAATTGGATATGTCGTTCTGGAGTCTAGGAGAACGGTCCAGACTAGATACATTCACTGAGCATCTTCAGTGCATAGAGGACGGTTAAAGTCATGAGATGGAATGAGTTCAACAAAGGAGCACTTAGAGCAAAGACAAGATCTCCAGACTGCGCCCTGGGGCCTCCAACGTTAAGAAGCCGGTGGGGGAGGGGGGGGGGCGGTAAAGGAACCAGCAAAGGAGACTGATGGGGACTGGCCTTGGAGCTGGAAGAAGACCAGGCAACTGGAAATTGTTAAGTGCAGTGAACAAAGAGTTTACAGAAGAAGGAATGGCCAACTGTTTCAAATGCTGCTGACAGGTCGTGTTGGATGAAGACTGCTTGTTAGCGACAAGCAGGGTCTCTGGTGAACTTGAGGGCAGTCCGGTGGAACGTTGAGGCAGAAACCTGATCAGACTGTATTTCAGAAAGAATGAAAATATGGACAACTCTCAGAGAAAGAGAAATGGGAAAGCGGGTAAAAGTGTTTTGTTTTTAAGATTAGGAGAAATAACATATCCTGCATGTTAATAGGAATTATAAGTAGGGAGAGAGAAATGTGAAGATTTATGAAAAAATAAAATAACAACTGTTAGGTTGTGTATCCTATTGGTGTCTTCTTTGAATTCTTTACCTTCTAAGAAGTATATCCTTATCTCAAAATGGAAAAAAGATATTTCCTCTTGTAAATAGTAGCTTGTTTTTCTTACATATAGCCTCTAAAGACTAGACCTTGTTTGCTGTTGCTGTTGACTTGATATTAGCACTTTTCTAGATTTTTAATGTTCTCCTTGAATAAAATGCTGCAGCCTGCCTGTAAAGGGATGTCTCACTCCATTAGGAGGCCTTGTTGATAACTCCGTGTGGCTCCTGGCTACAATCAGAAGCAATGCCTCTGATTGGCTTAACAACTCTAAAAGTTGACTGGAATTTGTCTGTTCCAACTCTTGCTTGGGCTTAGAATTCAGAATTCCTCCTGCTTGGAGTAGGGTTTGATTTCCGTAGGGTTACATGGTTATGCCTAACATCTGGGGTTGTTTGATGCGCTCAGCAGTTGTGGTTGCCGGGGCCGGGGAAGACACCAGGCTCTCGTGCATTCTTGCATTCGGTAACCAGTTAGTGAAAGCCTGTGATAGGCAATTGTACAAGGCACAAAGATGAGCCGGTGAATCAGAACACACAGGTTATTACCCCACCCGTGAGACACTTACAGTCAAGGAGGCAGATAAAATACATGCAGAAACTCTACTGCACGGTAGCAAGTGCGAAGTGTTGTAAACAAAATTGACTCAAGTTCCAGAGGAATCCAAAAGAAAGAGATTATTGCTCCTCCAAGAGGCCACCGCTCTGACTCACTGAAGCAGGAAGGTACTCTGATGGAAATCTACCAACAGCCTTATGATGATCTCAGCTTACATCATTACTTCCCCACATTTTAAAACACGATAATTCATTCTCATAATCCCTGAAAAGCGGGAACATTTTGACCCTACCTTTAATTTTACAGCCAAATGGACTGACTCCGTATCTATTTGATGAAAAATTTTCCCATCAATATTATACTTACATTTTTTTAAAAGATTTTATTTATTTATTTTTAGACAGAGGGGTAGGGAGAGAGAGAGAGAGAGAGAGGGGGAGAGAAACATCAGTATGTGGTTGCCTCTTGCACGCCCCCACACTGGGGACCTGGCCTGCAACCCAGGCACGTGCCCTGAATCAAACCAGCGACCCTTTGGTTCACAGGCCAGAGCTCAGTCCACTGAACCACACCAGCCAGGGCTATACTTAAAATTTAACATTACAAGAGCTTTCATTTTTTTAAAGCTAATGAATAAGTTACATTTTAATAAAAAATATTTAATATGTTTTTAATCAGGTGAACCTACTCACCAACTCAATATTTATATTTCCTCATTAAGTAAAAAGAAAATTATTATCGGGCGGAAGCTCTATCTTTTGGCTGTATTTTCATCATACGTCACCTGTCTTCATCTCTCTTTACTCTTAGACAAGAATTGATAAATGTGTCAGCTAGAGAGGCGCATGGTGGAAGGTAACCACTGCCCGTGGGAGTACATCCGTCACATCAGACTCAGGGGGCTTGGGGAGAAAGGCAAGATACATAGAATCACAAACAAAAAAATACTAACTGTGCCCTGGCTGGCGTGACCCAGTTGGTTGGGCAAAGCGAAGCGTCACCGGCTCAATTCCCAGCACAAATCTGGGTTGCGGGTTCGGTCCCCTGGCTGGGATGCACGTGAGAGGCAACCAGTTGGTGTTTTTCTCTCACATTGATGTTTCTCTGCCTCTCTGTCTCCCCCTCTAATAAACAAACAAACAAACAAATATTTTAAAAAGAAAATACTAATTGTCTCCCTTTCCCCTCTTCTCTCTCAGCATTTCCAGTATCTTCGAATGTGACGTGGCTGACATCACAGCAGACCCAAGAGAGGCAGGAAGAAGTTGTATACTGAATTTAGAAAAACATTTCATTTGTTTAGAAAAGCATGCAATTTGTTTCATTTTCTAAGGCTGTAAGGTTGACGTGAGGGAAGGCTAAAGAGAGCGTATTCCCGACCCCGCCACCTTTTCAGCAGTGGGTGTGTAAGAGCCAGTGGGGAGGCAGGGGAGCTGTTGAAAGGCAGGCAACCCAACCATGCAAGCGGTAAAACACAAGGCACGTTTCTGTTTTTATGCAACCACATAAAAACCACCAGTTTCCATCCAAGTTATATCTGTGTATTAAGAGATATAAAAATGCTTCCAAATAAACCTAATTTACTCGAGCATTTATTTCCACTGGTATATATAGTTCCCGTTTTCCTATATCTCTAGCTGACATACCTTTAAAATGAGGTTCTAGAAAGCAGTTCTGGTTGGCACAATTCTGAGAAGCCAGTTTCTAAATGGCATCCTGGTGCATTCTCGGCAACTGTGCTTTGTTCCCGAAAAACCACACCAGCAGTGAAATAGCAGAGCAAACAGTCAAAGGAATATTTTTAACTCTCATCCATTTCTCTAGGGATACCCTTTTCTCTCTTTCAAAAAAATGTTTCACTGTGAAATATAAACACACCTACAGAAATGTGCCATAAAATGGTTATAAAATAAATCAAACCAGCATATTCACCAGCTTGGTCAAGGAATCTGGCATTGCCAGCCTTAGCCATCTCCCCTCTGACCCATATCTTCCTGACCACAACCCTGTCCCTTATATCTAGGGGTCACTATCCTGACTTTCATCATCGATCATTTCTTTGCTTTTCTTCATTTTTTTATGGTTTGTATGGGCATCCCCAAACAATATAGTTTATATTTTGACTACTTTTGAGTTGTATGTAAATGCAATTCTAGTATTTTTTTGTTCAACATTATGATTCACCCATGTTATGGTATTTAGCTTAGTTTATTCATGTTCATTGCTACAAAAATATTCCAGTATATGAACACACCACAATTTATTCATCCATTTCACTTTTTTTTTTTTTTAGTTAATCCTCTCAAGGAAAAACTGCACAGTCACCATATACAGGCCATGTCTTGCATTTAAGGTCAGGTTTGTCTTTATTTGCATAATCCAAGAAACTGTAAATCATGCTGAAGTCACCTGCCAAAATGGGTTCTGACTACACACAAAAATGACAACTGGTGTGGTCTTGTACGTTTTGGCCAGTTTTTCCAGTGTTTCCGTCTTAGGTACTGTTGCCCTCCCGGGGTGAAGGACATTGATGGCCATTTGCCGAAGTAGTCATTTGGTCATGAACTTCCTGGTCTGAGTCGGGACCGGGTTGTTCATGAGGGTGGTCTCTTCTCAGGCAGCCAGGGAAGAAAAGAGCCATTTCCTTCTTGATGAATATATTGTTCCAAGTGTGCGCTTATAAGCAATGCTGGTATGAACATTTTTGTCTCTGCATCGCCCCTAAGCATAGGCATCTCTTTCTTCTTTGACTTGAAAATAGCATAGTCTGTTTGTTAAAATGGAATTACTGCTTTCTTTCCCTGGTAATTTCCAGTAATTTTCTTGGTTTACTTACATTCATATGTTGGGATAGAAAACTCAAGTTGTATGTTTAACTTTTGGAATATGTGCTTTGTGTGTTCAGTCCAGTGATGCTGCTCAGCACCATTCAACGTGCGGGGGTAGAAGAAACTTCCACGAGATGAGACAAGGAAGCTTAGGGCACAATGGTAAACAATGTGGGCTCTAGAATCATGTGGGTTTGAAGCAAATTGTTTCGTTTCTCCAATCTTTTTTATTATATAACATTTAGATAAAAAAGGACTCCTTAGAAGGCAAGTGACAACATTCAACTCAAACTCTTTCAGATACTGAAGTCCTTTATTGACTCACCTGACTTGAAAAAGTGGGAAGTGGGGCACAGGGCATGGAGGGATAAAGAAATTTCTTACTACCACCAATAAATAAAACTCCTTCTCTCTGACTGGGCCGTTTGAGCTGTCATTCCCCAGCCCTGCGCCAATCATGATGGATGTGGGAAGTGGCTCAACCACGGGTAAGCCAATCTGGGCCCACTCACAGAACTAGGGGCAAGGGCATACATACTAAGCATATGGCTGGAACAAAATGGGGAGAGGGTAACTGAAGGATAGGGAGGCAGCCACAATGTCCGCTCCGCCAGCTCTGTGAATGACAAGGCTATAGGGCTCAGTCTATGGACTGACCCTCGGTCAGTTCTGTTTCAGGGGCTCCCAGCACCATCGTATGCCCTGTCCTCCTTACCACTGAAATAAGCACTTTTCAAAGTGATGAGATAAATCTACGCCTCCTTGTGGGAAAAAAAAAAAAAAAGGTTATCCTGTAATCTTATGACTGGTGATTTTTAAATTTGTAGAAAACATTTTCACTGAGAGAACAGGATTGGGAATATACCTGTTATTTTTAACCTAAACCAAGAGCTTGTTTATTGTTACTGATTAAAAGGCTGTTTTCAAAGGGCCCAAAACATTGTACCCAGAAGATATAATTAAATGCTAATGAGAGCATGGAGTAAATATCAAAAGCAAATCTGTCATCTGTGGAGAACTGAGGACCTTTCAAATGAAGGGAGGGCAAGAAAATTAGGGGAAAGAGTATCCTACAAAAGATGTTAGGAAATAAAGTAGAGATGCTTGCCCTGGGCAAAAACGAAAGCAAGTATAAAAAGTATTCGTTATGAGCACATCCATTGAGTTCACTGTCCGAGACTCCAAACAAAGAGAGTATAAAATAATAGGAGGCAACAAGCAGGCTCGGGGGAACTTTTCGGAGAGATAGAGAGGCTCCGAAGCTGGATTCTGGGGGTGGTTGCACAACTGTCTAAATTCACGAAAAATGTGCAGCGGTACACTTACAGCGGGTGGATTTCCTGGCATACAAATTGGAACTCAGGAAAGCTGTTAAAATGAAGAAGAACACACTAACAAGTCATAGTCTAAGAAGTTACATTTTTTTATTATTAGCCAAATTAAAATGCTGTTTCTCCTCCTCCTACCCATCCTCTGCCTCTTCCTTTCTTTTTTCTTTTTAAGTGCATCCAGAACGTGTAGCCAGCGGAGATGCCTCCTAGATGCATGCCTCTGCTAAGGATGAGCCTTTCCACCTGGTCGTGTGACGAGGCAACATCTGGCAGCGATTTCACGGGAAGACCTTTGATCAGCGCTCTTTGGAACCAAAACTTGAGAGACTCAGACAGAGTCCAAGTCTGTGAAGCTTCTTTATGAACCACAGAAATGCTGCGCTTGTACATTTCTGAACCAGGGATTTTCTTTTTTAAATTTCAGCTTTATTGATGTATAACCGACACATATCATTTACTCATGTTTTTAATTCAAGCTACCTGGTTGTCAGGTCAAAACCAGAACCTGGCACATCCTTACCCGGAAGTCACGCCCTGGCCTAGCAGACGAGGGGGCGAAGCTGCTGCGTGGAACACACAGTATCCAATGATGGAGGGTTGTGTTTTCAGCTTGCTTGTTGGCAAGTTCGCCTCTCATTTTGCTTCTACAGTCAGAAGTAAACATATCTGAACTGGGGACCAGTGACCCAGAATAGAGGGTGAAACCCCCCTGTGTATGAAGCCGTGGGATATGCAAAGTTAACAGAGACTTGCGTGTCCCCGAGTCCCAAGTACATCTAAGCACATAGTAAGTGCATAGAGTATGTTGAAGAAACGAAGAAATGGATGATTGGAAGTTTTCTTCATGGAAAGACCCCCCTGGTGTTCTAGTGGCTAAAATAGCAGAGGTAAGGAGAGAAACACACGTGAGGAACCCAGGTCCCCCACTTTACTAACTCTGTGACCTTGGGCAGAGTACTCAATGTAAGACAATTTACGTCTCTGCTCCTAGGAGATGGCCAACAGATACACAGGGGTGGGCCAGAGCAGGTTTACAGTTGTGCTGTGAGTACCCGAAACACAGAGTTTAGTCTTGTATTACTATCTATTTATGCGTAATGAAGGCTGGTAATCTGAGCACTTACGAGATTGTGCCTAAGGGCACGGTGCCACTGTGACTTCCTTTTGACTTAATAAATTAATTGTAAGAATCATGACCTGCATGTCATTTTCCATACGAACAACTGTAAACCTACTTTTGCCCATCCCTGTATGAAAGGGTGCTCAATGTCACTAATAATAAGAGAAATGCAAATTAAAACCACAATGAGACATCACCTCTCACCTGCCAGAACAGCTATCATCAATAAATCAACCAACAAGTGCCGGCGAGGATGCAGAGAAAAGGGAACCCTCGTGCGCTGCTGGTGGGAATGCAGATTGGTGCCGCCACTGTGGAAAATAATATGGAGTTTCCTCAAAGTTTTCAAAATAGAACCACCTTTTGACCCAGAAATTCCACTTCTGGGTATTTATCTGAAGAAATCCAAAACACTAATTCAAAAAGATTTATGCACCCCAATGTTCAGTGCAGCATTTACAGAAGCCACGATATGGAAGCAGCCTAAGTGCCCATCAACAGACGAGTGGATGATGAAGGTGTGGCACAGACGTGCGATGGAGTATTACTCTGCCATAAAAAAGAATGAAATTCTACCATTTGCGACAACATGGATGGACCTAGAGGGAATTATGCTACGTGAAATAAGTCAAACAGAAAAAAAAAACAAATCCGTATGATCTCACTTATGTGTGGAATCTAAAAAGCAAAATAAACAAGAGAGACTCAGATACAGAAAGCAAACTGAGGGATGTCAGATGGGAGGGTGGTTGGGGGGCTGGTGAAAAAGGTGGAGTTAGGAAGTACGAATTGGCAGTTAAGATCGTTGTGGGGGTGTAAAGTGCAGCACAGGGAATACAGTCAATGATATTGCAATAACGACATGTTGTGCCAGTGGTACTAGATTTATTGGGGCGTCATTTTGCAAGTTATATAAATGTCTAACTGCTATGCCGTACACCTGAAACTAATATAAGATTGAATGTCAACTATAACTCAATATTAAAGATAAATTTCAAAAAAGGCAATTTGTGTCTAAATTGCCTCATCTATGTAATGGGAATAAGAATATTTCGTATGTTATAAAAATTAAATGACTTAATCTGTGTGAAGCACTTAGAACAGTGTTTGGCTCATAGTGAACATTATGTAAGTGGCTTATTATCATTATCACCTATTTCCTCAACTTTCCTTTTAGTGAACTAGCATTTTCCATCTTTCTGTGTACACCCTATCCCTCCCCACTCCCAGGTATACCCCCAGAAGAATCGAAAGCAGGGACGCAAACAGACATTTGTACACCCGTGTTCATGACAGCATGGAGTCACAGTCGCTAAAAGGTGGAAACAACCCAAACGTCCATCAAAGGATGAATGGACCCACAAAGAGTATGGATGGGATATCCCTCAGTCTACAGAGGGAAGGGAATTCTGACACATGGAATAGTGTGAATGAACCTTGAGGATTTCAGCTATGTAAAATAACAGACACAAAGGACAAATATGAGGTGGTCCCACTCATATGAGTAGTCAGATTCGTAGGGCCGTGAAGAAGAATGAATGGTGGGGTTGCCAGGGCCCCGGGAAGGAGGGAATAGGGAGCTGTAGTTTTAATGGGGACGGACTTCGGCTTGGGAAAATGAAAAGTTTTGCAGATGGGTGGCGGTGATGGTTGTACAGCAGTTTGAATGCATTTAATGCAAGTGAACTATACTCTTAAAAATAGTCAAGTGATCCATTTTTTTGTTACGCATTATTTTACCACAATTTTTAAAGAAACTCTTGGGGGAACACTTTGTCAAGTATATGATTCTCTAACCACTGTGCTGTGCACCTGAAGCTAATACAAAATAATTCTGGAGGCAAACTGTAACTGAAAAAAAATTAAATTAAAAAAAAAAACAAACAAACAACCTACATCTAAAAGCAAAAACCAAAACAAAACAAAGAGCAAGGGCCCTGCCTCCTTCCCCAGAGGGACCAAGGACAGGAGGATGCGTGGCTGGTCCAGCAGGGGGCGCGTGGAGTCCTGCCTGCGCAGCAGCAGCAGCAGCAGCAGCAGCAGCAGCAGCAGCACCACCACCACCACCACCACCACCACCAGCAGCAGCAGCAGCAGCAGTACCAGCACCAGCACCAGCACCAGCACCAGCACCAGCACCAGCACCGGCAGGAGCTACCTGACACGAGTCCTTGCTAACCGGACTCGCTTAACTGCAAAACCTCTAGGTGGCCCTTCTCCTCCGCTGCCCTCTGGCCCCTTCCCGTGTTTAGTGTCGCGTGGGCAGTGCCAGCTCTATAGCGCCCGCCATTCCCTGGGAAACATCCTGGCCTTCCAGAAGCCTTCCTCTCCTTCCCAGGAGGGCAGAGCCTGATTTCCTTCTCTTTAGTCTATTTCATTGCTGCTTTCCCAGACGGCCAGCTCCGCGCAAGGCCGGACACAGGACCGCCCAGAAATAACGGAAATAAACTGCCAAAGGGCAGTCCACCCTCCTACACTTCAACCTCCCGCACCGCGCACCGGGCACTCTATGTAGACACTGCCACTAGCCCCTTGCCCGAAGGGTCGCACAACCCACCCACCCCCACCCGCCCCCACCTGCCCCTTGGACGACTCCTGGTAGTGTCCTGAACCCTGGCTCACTGGACCCTCAATAAGCCCCGCAGGAAGCTGTATGCCTGTCTTCCTTGGAGGGAGAAGAGTAAGAGTGTTTGTAGGGAGCTGTATTTTTCTATTTAATTTCTAATTTAATATTCTGTTCATTTCTAAACTTAAAATTTTCGTAAAATGCCTGATGAAACAGGTATTGGCAGGGGTAAAAGGATGAAGGTAACATTTTGCGGAGCTGCTTAAGAGGGGAATTTTTTTTAAAAGAAACATTTTCTAGTCATAAGGAGGAAGAAAGAGAAAAGGAAGAAGGGAGGGAGGGAGGAAAAGGAAAGGGAAGTAGGAAGGGAAGAAGGAAGGAGGGAAGAGGGTACCATGCTTCCTGGTGGAGCTATGAGACCATGTTTGTCTCCGCTCAGTTTCCTCCTTCGGATCCTAAAGTAGCTGCCTGTTTCCGTAGATAAATTGTACGGCTGTCCCGAGGCACTTGGGCTCCATTAGCCTGTTCTTTCCATTTGCCCCCAAGTCCCCTGCCCTGCAGCCAACGGGTTCCTACACATCTTGAGGCATTATGTACCGAATTGTGTTCCTCCCAAATTCAAATGTGGAAGACTTCACCCCCAGTGGGGACATGGGGCTTTTAAATAATTAAGATTAAATTAGGTCATGAGGGTGGGAGCCTAATCCAATAGGACTGGTGTCCCTCATGAAGAAAAGGAGACTCCAGGGAGGCCCACTCACAGAAGACAGCCGTGTGAAGGGGCACCAAGAAGGGGGCCATCCGCAAACCACGAAGAGAGGCCCGCCAATGCCTTGATCTTGGACTTCTACCCCCCAGAACTGTGAGACAGCGAATTTCGGTCACTTAGCCACCCAGGATGTGGTATTTTGTTATGATAATAACAGACTAATGCATCAGGGGACACTCTCTTCATCTTCATTGAACCTGGAGCTGCTGATAGCCGATGGCTGCCTCTTTCTCCCCCAGTGTGGGGTTAGCTTCCTCTTGGTCCCCACTGCCGCCCGTGACCATCCGTGCCCTGTTATTCCATGACCCCATTTCCCTCCAGGTCCACCTTACTCCACTCTCCCCACGTGCAGACACCCCATCCAGTCCCTTCACTCACTGAGGACGTTGGCACCTGGAACCACCATCTCTCTTCTCTCCATCAAGACAAGCAAATTATTCTATTGAATGTTCTATCCAATATTCTGGCCCAGGGGTTTCAAAGTATGGTGCTTGACAGCCTGTGTCAAAACCCCCTGGGCCGCTTGTTCAAATGACAGGTTCAAGGGCCCAGCATCTGAACTACACTCAGTCTCAGGTGGCTTTTCTGGAGGTCAAGGAGTAAGAACTGCTGCTCCAGTGTGAGTGACACCTCCACGCTTTAAAAGGTGAAACTCACACAATAAAATTAACCATCTTAAAGTGTACAATTCAGGGCCTTTAGTACATTCATAGTGTTGCATCACCACCTCTGGTCCCCAAACCCTTCCATCACCCCAAACAGAAACTCTGTACCCATTTAGCAATGACTCCCCACTCCCCTCTACTCGCCAGCCCCTGGCAAACTCCAATCTATTTTCTGTCTCTATGAGGTCTCCTATTCTGGATCGTTCATACAAATGGAATTATACAGTATAGGATGTTTTGGGTGACTGGCTTAATTCATTTAGCAGAAGATTTTCAAGGTTTATCCACATTGTAGCATGCATGAGAATTTCATTCCTTTTTATGACTGAATAAAATTCTGTTGTGTGAATATACCATTTTTTGTTTATCTAGGCATCTGTCAGTGGACACTTGGGTTATTTCCACTGTTTGGCTACTGTGAGTAGCCCTGCCATGAACACTTGAATACAATAATTTGAGTTCTTCCTTTAATTCTTTTTTTTTAAGATTTTACTTATTTATTTTGAGAGAGAGAGAGGGAGGGAAACATCAATTGGTTGCCTCTCATAGGCCCCCAACCAGAGACCTGAACCACAACCCAGGCATGTACCCTGACAGGGAATCAAACCTGTGACCTTTCAGTTCGCAGGCCGGTGCTCAATCCACTGAGCCACACCAGCCAGGTCCCAGCCTTCGATTCTTTTGGGTACAGTATCTGTGTCTTCTCTTCCCTAGTCTCCTGCAACATTGTTCACCTTTTCCTGTTTGGTTTTGGTCCCTTCACTGTGTCCCGAAGAGTTGGAGATCAGCCCGTGGTCAGGCCTTCCTACTTGGCACATGTGCCGGTTTGCACGTTTTATGAGGGGAAAAGATTCAGCATCAGGGCAGCCCGACAGGGTCAGGGGCTGCCTTTGAGCTTCCAGCCTCTAGTCCCCTCATCCTCTCCCCTCTTCCTCACTCCTGTCATGGATGGTGCTGCTCTGAAGCCTTTCCTGCTGAAGAAAAAGGAAAACTACTCACGCTGGGGAAAGGTTCCATTCTGACTGCTTGGAGAGATATCAGTTTAAATCTCTTCCACTTGAGAGAGAAATTAAAGCTCCCCAGCCTCTGCCCTTCCCTCCCCCTCAAAGGTAAGTAATTTGAAGTTGCTATGTCCTTCCTGACGGATAGATAGAAGACAGACAGATAGAAGTTTCCTGGATCCTTTCAGGGGTCCTCAAGCAGCTTCCCCAGAGCTAAACAGCCTCTCAACTTGTTATATGAGACTTAAAAAGATGAACAACAAGCCCTGGCTGGTGCAGCTCAGTTGGTCGAAGTGTGGTCCCAGACACTGAAAAGTGCAGGTTCGATTCCCGGTCAGGGCACATGCCTAGGTTGTGAGTGCGGTCCTGGTTGGAGGTGTACGAGAGGCAACCCATCAATGTTTCTCTCCCTCTCTTCACCTCTCTCCAAAATCAATAAGCATCTCTTCGGGTGAGGATAAAAAAATTAAGAAGACAAACAACAAAACTACACATTCATGTTACTCTTAGTCACATTGTCTGTTAGTTGATGCTAAATGTCTTTCTAACTGATACAGCTCTCTCTAGTTTCCAATAATACGGTCCTCATTTCTGTCTGAGACCTCATCAGAATGGCCTTTAATGCCTACGTTTCTGCCAACAGTCCCCTCAGAGCAATCCAGGCTTTCTCTCGCATGTGCCTCAGAGCTCTTCCAGCCTCCAACCACTTACCTGGTTCTAGAGCCATTTCCCTACTTTCGGTACTTGTCATAACAGCACCCCACTTCTTGGTGCTAAGAAGTCAGCTCGGCTGCCACAACAAAATCCCACAGACTGGGCGGCTTAAACAACAGACATCTGTTTCTCACGGTCTGGAAGCTGGAAGTCAATCGAGACCAGGGTGCCGGTAGGTTTGGTTCCCGGTGAAGATCTTCCTTGCCTGCACACAGCTGCCTGGTACTAGCATGTCCCTTCTCCCTCCCTGCCCTCCCCCCCCGCCCCACCCACCCCCGAGTATGTGGAGAGAGACAGTAAGAGCTCTCTGGAGCCATTTCTTACAAGAACATTAATTCTGTTGGATCAGGGCCCCATCCTTACGATCTCATTCAACCTTAATTACCTCCTTGTAGGCCCCATCTCCACATACAGTCACTTCGGCGGTTAGAGCTTCAATGTACGGACGGCAGGGTGGAGGTTACAGTTCAGTCCATAGCAGCCACACACACCCAGGTCAAATAAGTTATTTAAAAGTTTGCAACTTTGTTTCATTTATACATCTTATGTTTTGTTTTTGTTTCTTCTTTTATTTTGCGGAATATTTCAAGGCAAATTTCAAACATAAAATTTTACCTGTAAATATATCAGTATGTGGGGTTTGTTTGTTTGTTTGTTTGTTTGTTTGTTTTTTGAGAAGGGAAGGGAGGGAGAAAGAGAAGGAGAGAGAAACATCAATGTGAGAAACGTCCATCACTCACAGGTGCGCTGGCCAGGGACTGAACCCACAACCCAGGCATGTGCCCTGACCAAGAATCGACCTTTTGCTTTGTGGGACAACACCCAAGAGCCACACCGGTCAGGGATACGTCAGAATGTCTTTAAAAGACAAGTTAAAAACACGCATACAATACCATTAACACGGAGAAAATTGAGTCTTTTTTGTCCACTCCATGTTCAAATGTTCCTAATTATCTGAAAGACATATTTTTACGGCTAGTTTATTTGAATCATAATATTGATAAAAACAAGGTCTGCACGTTGCATTTGATCGACATGACTCCTACTTCTTTGCCTCTTTTCACAGAGAACAACCCTCCCCCGTCATTATCACGCTCTGTTAATGGGTGAAGCCGCCATTTATTTACCTTCCAGAACTGAAGCCCCGCATTCTAGAACTGACCGATGGTGTCATGCAGCATGCCTCCCTCTCTCCCTGTATTCCCCATGAACCAGCAGTTAGATTTATGGGCTGATTTGGAACCTGTGTCTTTTCTTTTTTGAAAAGGACTCACAGGTGCTACTGTTGTACCTCTCGTTGTATCACACACAGTGCCTGTCCCCACCTTGAGTGACAAGACTGATCACTTGGTTCCTATGGGTGGTGTCAGCCTGACCCATTCATTTTACAGAACCAAATGCCTAATGCTTTTAGCAGCCACTGATGATCGCTGCCCAAGTCCAGGCTTTCATTAAGAATTGTAACATGTTGCCCTGGCCAGTGAGGCTCAGTGGGTTGGGTGTTGTCCCGCACACCAAAAGGTCGCCATTTCAATTCCCAGTGGGGTTGCACGCCTGGGTTGTGTGTTTGGTCCCAGGTCACGGTGCGTACGAAAGGCAACCTATCAATGTTTGTCCCTCATAACGATGTTTCTCTCTCTCTTTCTCTCTCCTTCCCCTTCCTCTAAAAAAATCAAATCAAATAAAAATTTTTAAAAACAATTGAAAAATGTTGATCTTTTAAATCTATTTATCTTTTTCATATCTTTTAGTTGGCATTCCTCTGTTAATGAGAACTTCCCTTCCTTAACTATTTGCTTAACCTGAACTGCAGTTTGCACAAAAATGGCAGAGATCTATTACTGGTTACCTGTTGCTGCTTTCAGTCAAGTCCTGTAAGAGAAGGACGGAGAAGAGGCAGCCAGACTGGAGCTGGTCAGGCTGCAAGAGGGGGAGGAAGGGAAGACAGCTTCGCTAAGAGACGCTCTCTCACTGTGACCTGAGCCATAACCTGGCACCTTAAAGGAAAAAAATCAACTGCTCTGTACCCTAAACTGCGTCAGTACTTCCGGGGCTACAAAGCAGCAGTTGAGCAGAAAAGGTCGCTCAAAGCCCACTGGCTCTGCCGAAGACCAGCTTCATCTCCTCTTACTCTTGACCTTGCCCCCTCTGCCTCCTGGCTGCACCTCCAGCACATCACACACCCGCAACCTCGGGGCTTTTGCACTTGTTCTCTGCCCCCGTGTGCCCACAAAGCTTGTTTCTTCACCTTAAGACTCTGCCCAAGTGTCACAACTTCCTGAGACTTTCTTTACCAACCTCAAAGGGCACCCGTGACATCCTGCGGCTGCTTCTCTCTCCCTCTTCTTCTTTGTGTAGCTCTTGCCACCTTGCCTGCACCCCAAACAGGGCTTCTTCCTTGATTCCTCCCCCTGCCATCATCCCTACATCTCATGATCACTCTGGAGCATGGATTCTGCCTCCTAAATAATGGATGCCCTGACTGATGTGGCTCAGTGGGTTGGGTGTCATCTCACAAACTGAAAGGTTACGGGTTCGATTCCTGGTCAGGGCACATGCCTGGGTTGTGGGCCAGGTCCCCTGTTGGGGGCATGTGAGAGGCAGCAAATCTACGTTTCTTTCCCTCTGTACCTCACTTCCCCTCTCTCTAAAAATAAGTAAATAAAATCTTTTAAAAAATAATTGGTTGTTCTCTCCATCCCCAAGAGCTTGCTCCCTCTGTGGGAGACCTGGGCTCCCAGTGTTCCTGACCGACATGAGCTCACACTGCGATTCCCAGCAAGGCTGTCTCACAGCCTCCCCCACCTGCAACCCTCTCTTCCCTCGGCAGCTGCTGTTCCTTTCAATGAGCCAGAGCCTCTGCTTAATACCAGTTGCCATCTTCCCATTACTGTGGGGACAAAGTCTTACCTCTTAACCCTGGTATTCAAGCTTCATGATCGTGCCCCTGCCTATCATTCCAGTCTCCTCTGTCATCTCTCCTCACCCACCCACATGCACCCGTGGTCCAGCTAAAGCAATCTCTTCAGTTCTTCACACATCCCTCCAACTTCCCCCCAGCCTTTCACCTAGACTGCTTCCTGCTTACCTATGCTTCAGGTCTTAGCTGAAGACCACCTCTACTACCTCGGACCCCTGCCACCACTTGCCCATGCCCCAAGGTCAAGCTTGCCCCTCCCACAGCTGCCTGTCTTTAACTCCACTGTTCGGAAGGCTCATTTCACCCATTGTCCTCACCAGACCTTGAAGGCAGGAATTGCATCTTATTCACTGATGTGTCCACCATAGACCAAGTATTTCTTAAAATAGTGGGATATGCTAACATTGACAGGAAAAAGTCAGAGGTGTTAGACAGGTTTATTGAAGCAGAGCAGTTTTCCCACAATGCAAATGATTTCTGGCACAGGCTGTGTGGCCGCTCTCTGACCGCAAGGCCCCATCACCAGATTAGGACAGATTAACACCTGTTCATTCTGGAACATTCCTTGGCACTGAGCTGTAGCCCACGTGGCTCTGGGTTGATGCGGATCAGGCCCTCTGGAACGTCTGTTTGCACACTTGGCCCTCGCAGAACATCTCCTGGGATCAGGATGGAGGGGGAGAAGATGACTCGGCATGAGGCCTATTATTATTCGCAACCTCTGACACCAAATGTGTGGGGTGTTTCTTCCTGACGCCCAACATGTGCTGTCCTTCCCAACCCCCTTCTCCAACTCTGACAGCGACCGGTGACCAGCAAGTCAGCTCAGTTCTGACACTAACAACCCAGAGTGAACACAGAGCCCACAGGTAGGGCTCCCTGCTCCCACTTCAGACATCAGCTGCAAATCCCAGACCACCTCTCCTTCTGACCAACCAGTGATAAATTGGGGTTCCCATGGCTCCCTCTTCAAGTTCAATAATTTGCTCACAGAACTCAGGAGCACACTTCAACTCCATGCCCAGCGGAGCAGATGCATGGGAGAAGGTTCAGGGTGGTATGTGGAGCAACCATGCCCTCTCCAGGACTTCCACCCTCCCAGCCCTTCAACTCGTCCACCAACCCAGAAGCTCTCTGAACCCCTCCATTTGGGGAGTTTCATGGAGGTTTCATTACATAGGCACAGCTGACTGATTGAATCATCATTAGCTGTTGGTGAATAACAGTCCCCAGCCTCTCTCTTCTTCCAGGAGGTTGGGAGCCAGACTGAAAGTTCACATCCTACTATCATGCCTTGATCGTTCTGGTGATCAGGACCCCCCCTTCCAGGCGTCCCCATTCACCAGCCATCTCATTAGCATACAGAAGACCCTCGTGTTGCCCCGGAGATTCCAAGGGTTTTAGGAACTGGGTACAAAGACCAAATATTTATTTTTATGATATCACAGAATGTAAATATTGTCCTGTGAGTATCCTCAGAGCAAGGGTCTGCTTGGGCAGAGTTCCTGGAACAGCCCGAGGAGGACGCGGGCAGTTTGCACATGGCTTCTTACAGCCAACTAACCTGAATTCTCAAACATACTTGTATTTTCGTTGTGATGCCATAGCACATTTTTGGGAAGGCGAGTTTCCTACTTTGTTTTTATTGTCTGAAGACTGTGAGCTTTGTCGATCGAGAGTCAAAATGTCTTCGGCGCCTTCACAATCAAAGTCTCCCCAGACTCTGCTCAAAGACCGCCCCCAGCTGTAACCCCAGATTCTGCTCAAAGACTGTTCCCAGCTGCAAGAGTAGCGTCTTGTTTGCTTCGGCCTCACCCAGACTCCGCATGGGCATTAAAGGCAAACAGGTGCAGAGCTGAAGGCACGCATTCTGGTCAGACCCAGATCTGAGTCTCCCCTGTGTGGCCTTGGGGAATTCCTAAGCCTCAGTCTCTTGATCTGTGCATGGGAAAAACAGTATCCCTTCCATGGGACTGTCTTGACGGCTAAGTGAGATCATTCGCTCAGCGGACCTACCACGGTAATTGGGCACAAAATCATCACCTGAAAAACGGAAGCATCATAGCGCACATGGCAGGAAGGAATCCTCATCGGAAAGGCTAGCATTAAGCCTTGCGGTACAATATTATGCCTTCAAGATTATATTTGGAAATGTCGCATTAGGTTGAGCTATAATTTGCATGTTCATGAAGGGCTCATGGGGGCATGGGACTTTGGCACCCCCTTTTGGAAGTGAGTAAAGCAACAAAGTAGCCGGAGGCAATGATGTGTGGCCTGGGACCACAGTGACCCCCTCTGTGAATTCTTCACGAGGGAATAAGACCGTGGAGGCAAAAAGCTCTACATGCACGAATTTAAGCTACAGCAGAAAACACCCTGAAATACAATACTGCTGGACACCTGCAAGAAAATGTTTTACTAAAAGAAAAGTTCATTAACCTGATGGAATGTCACGCAGCCAGCTTGCTACCTGATTAATATAGTATGACTTCAGCAGGACAATTATCTAGAAACCTGGAATATGCTATTATAGGAAATGAAAAGGCAGAATATTCTGATGGAGAGCGGAAGATAACAAATCAAGTAGAGAGGGTTGGAATCTGGGATTGCTGGTCATCGCTTGCTGTTTAACACTTTCTTCAATATTGCATGTCACCTCACTAAAAATAAGAACAATGTGGGAAGTACCAGGTGGAGCTTGTCGCCTTCAATCCAATGGGTCCAGCCTCTGTTCTTCTTTTCCCCCTTCTGGACACAGGTGAGTCTGTCGTTGTCCCAGGTGACCAAGCTCTGTGTGGTGGAGGGAAGAAACCTTAGCTTGTTCTGGCAGGATCCTCAAGTATTACTAAGTAGAGTGCCAATTAACCTGCCCAGTGAAGAGCTCCTGTTACGACTTCAGCTCTTACCTTGCATTTTCTGTTATCCAGGCCTTTGTTGTCTTCATCAAATTCTTCTCCAACTTGAAATTGAACAAGGTAGTTCCTTAGGCTGCTGTACGTGTGGATGGTAAAAGCATCCCCATTCTGCTCAATCACTTTCTGTGGCTTCAGCATCTTGGCTATCTTACGAGTGGCAAAGTCAATACCTTAAAAAATAATAATAATAATAATAATAATAATAAAAGAAATCTCAATTTTCATCTGAGATGCAAAAGCAAAGAACTTGGCAACTATCTTCAAAATCATCGCACTTGATTGCTAATATTTCTTTTGACGTTGTCAATGTCATCTGTCACCGCGATTGGATCTATAAGGAAAGATATCCTGGCAAATCTCCATCCAGGGGCTGATTAAAAAGGTTCAACAGCTGCCCTGGCTGGTGTGGTTTAGTGGATTGAGTGTTGGCCTGCCAACCGAAGGGTCGCAGGTTCAATTCCCAGTCGGGGCACATGCCTGGGTTGGGGGCCAATTTTTCTCCCTCTCTTTCTCCCTCCCTTCCACTCTCTCTAAAAATAAATAAACAAAATCTTAAAAAAAAAAAAGGTTCAACAGTCTTTCAGAGAAGACTCATTAGGCGGCTGTGTGTCGCAGGTGATGGATTTGAAGCCAGACATGGCAGGAGCCATTCTTGGAATCCCTGCCAGAGGCTGACAAGGGGACAGGAGAGCCAAGGGGATGGGGCTCAGGCCCCTAACTCAGCCTCGATGACAGCAGCTCCGCCTTTTTCTGCTTTATGTATTTGCCCTTCAGATAAAGACAAATGTGAACAATTTCTGAACAACCATTGGGGAAAAAACGCCTCAAAAACTGCTGCAATCATTTAGGAATCTTGAATAAGCTTTAAAAAAGAGTCACACACAAAACCACGGAATACTGAGAAGACCAGGGTTTTAGTGTAGGAAGTGGATTTGAATCCCTTTGCTCATTTATTAGCTGTGAGCACATTATGTGGCTAGAGGTTGTCAATGCTTTCTCCCTGTCCTTCAGCAATTTATAATCAAGAATGAAGATGAGACAGAGTAATCTAAATCTCCCATTTTTTAAAGGATTTTATTTATTTATTTTTAGAGATAGGAGAAGGGAAGGAGAAAGAGGAAGGGAAACATCAACGTGTGGCTACCTCTGGTGTGCCCCCTTCTGGGCACCTGGCCTGCAACCCAGGCATGTGCCCTGACTGAGAATCGAACCAGTGACCCTTTGGTTTTCAGGTTGGTGCTCAATCCACTGAGCTACACCAGCCAGGGCTAAATCTCCCTTTAAGAAGAGAATCGTAAATGAGTGGATCAAAAAACTGTGGTACATTTACACAATGGAATACTACGCAGTAGCCAAGAAAGAAGGAGCTCCTACCTTTCACGACAGCATGGATGGAACTGGAGAGCATTATGCTAAGTGAAATAAGCCAGTGGTGAAAGACAAATACCATGTGATCTCACCTGTAAGTGGAACCTAATCAACAAAACAAACCATCGAGCAAAATAGAACCAGAAACATGGAAATAAAGAACAAACTGACAGTGACCAGAGGGGATGGGGGAGGGGGTAACGGGGGAAAGAAGAGGGTCAAGTCAAGGAACTTGTACAAAGGACCCATGGACAAGGACAACGGGGCTGGGGCGGGGAGTGAGTATTGAAAGTGGAAGGTGGAGGGTGAGCAGGGCAGGGAAGAGCAATGGGGAAAAACGGGGACAACTGTAACTGAACAGCAATTAAAAGAAAAACAAGAAGAGAATTGGCTCCCATCAAAGGAAAATCGAAAACAATCTCGAACCCAAGGACACTTTAATTATTTGAGTTCTGTGCCATAAATCCCTCTATATGCCATGCGCTGTTTTAAAAAGAATCTGAATGTGAGACATTGAATAATTCACTAAGCACTTAGTTAACTTAAATATTTAACTGGGACAAAGACTTCAAGCTCTGTTTTCGACTAAAAGGGACAGATCGCTTGGTCGTATCTTCCTTCCATCCAATGAACAAGATAAGGACTTTCTGGTTTTTATTACAGCTGCTATCTTTATTCCCCTGAAATGTAGACCTGCGTGTTCAGAAAAAACACGTTTTAGTTCACTGTGAAAAGTCAGAAGACGTGGCTCAGATAGGAGAGAATGCTAACTCACAAAATGTGCCGAATTCAAACAACTGAATTTAAAAGGAGCTTTCATTCTTTAAAATAAAAATAGGATTTATTGTACATTTTCTACCAAAGTCTCCTTATAATTCCTTTTTTTTTTTTTTTTTGGTAATTTTTTATTGTGGTAAAATACACAAATTTTACCATTTTACATTTTTTTAAGCATATAATTCAGTGGCTTTGCACAGTCACAGTGTTATTCAGCCATCGGCATTATTCATTTCCAGAGTTTTTTCATTGCCCGAAACAGAAACTGCGCACCTGGCAGGGTTCAGGACACAGCATCTTAAAATGTGGCACCTTGGCATAGTGCATCTACCTCTGTAAGCAGAGGGCAGGAGAGATGGTAAAAAGAGGCTGGCCACGTCAGTCTGGCAATTAATAGGGTTTATTAAGGGGAACTTACATATGAAGCATGTCTTAGGCAGCTACAAGACGAAATGGATCCCCTTGCTGCTTGGCAAGTGCCGAAATATCATAGAGGGTAAAGGTGGGGACAGTCACAAGGACTAGTACCTAAATGCTGCCAGGTTCGGGAAATTGCATTACGTGCCTGCCTGGGTCTGGACCACACCTGCTCCAGGACCCAGCGTGCAGCAGGAGGCACGGGAGGGGCTCTGGTTTATGTCAGAATGAACATTAGTTACCACCAGACAGTCTCTAAGGGGGTTGCAGAAAGTGGCCTCTTTCTGGCCTGGTCCAGCTTGCAGGACAGATATTGGCCACGTCATGGGACAGTATCTCTCCCGCACTCCCCCTCCCATCTGTACCTGGACAGACAGAAGTTAGGAGACGGCTCTAGATTCTTATCAGCCTGGAAATGGTACCAGAAGAATATACATAATCTAGTCCTTATTTCCTATTAGTTTTCCCATATATTTACTCTCCTATTATTTGTCACCCTGGAAATGGAAAGTCCTTTTGTCTTGTCACTTCTCTACAAAATCATCAGTCTTTGCTAAATGCTATATAAGCTCAAGTTCTGAGTGCTCCTTTGCTGTACTCATTGCTGAGTACTCCTGAGTGTATGCAGGATGCATGTGTTTAAGCTTCTGTTTGTCTCTTGTTAATCTGTCCTTTGTGGGTCTAATTTACAAGGCCCTGGGCAAAGAAACAGATGGGTAGAGGGGAAAATTTTTTTCTTCCCTACGAGGTTTTGTGTCAATATAAATCAGATTTTGCCTGAGAAGTTCCAGACTTCCCTACTCAGTGTGAGAAAGGGAGGAGAGGAGAATCCTACCACAGGCTCATGGACCTTAAAAACACACCTGGGACACAGAACTGTACATTTCAAAATGGTTAAAATGACCAACTTTATGTCATACATATTTTATCACAGCAAAAAATTGTACTTCCATCTTAACTTACAGATGGGAAAACTGAGGCCCCCATACTCCGGGCAGCTCCGGCTCATCTGTCAAAGGTGCCGCTGATTGGCATCATTTAGTGAAAAGCACAGGACACAAAGTAGGTGCTCAGACCCACCAAGTCTAGGGAATGAGACTAAGGGCGGGACAACCCGGGGATCCGTAAGGAAAGGGGGCTTCTACCGCTAGGGCAGAAAACACTCTCCAGTTCCCCCGGGAAACAAGGGCCTTGGTCAGACCCCCGCTGCCCGCCGCCCCCCTCCCCCCCACACACACCTCCGGCCTGACTCAGTGGTCCCTCCACTCCCTAAGCACTCGGGGAAGCCGGGCAGGTAGACAGAAGCGACCCTTCCAGGCACCCACCAACCCCCCTCTGGGCTAGAACTGCAAGGAGGGGGAAGTGGCCTCTAAGGGTTTCTTGACGCCCCTGAAGTCCTGGAGGGAAGAAGTGGAAGTCGGAAAACGAAAGATTTCAAATCCTGTTCTGAATCTAGCTGGCCGCAATCACCTGGGGGCGGGGCGGGGCAGGGCCGGGCGCTCGTGCACCAGGCCGGGGCTGGGAGCTCCGGTCGCAGCCTCCAGGAGATGCACCCGGTGACAGTGACGCTGGTGCTTGCCGGCCGGGACCTCCCTGGGGGTGCTCCTGGGCTCAAAGGATGCGGGGCCGGCTGCCCGGAGTTCCGCGTTAAAGGTGGCTGCGGGCCGATGGCCACCTGTGAAGGGGCTTCAGCCCGGGCGCCCCTGCACGTGGCCGAAGCCCCTTCGTGTCCCTGAGTCCTCCCGCGAGGCATCTCACGTCAGCTGCCCCTCCGCTTGGTTAGAACCCACGCTGGGACAGGAGTGTTGGCCGCCAGCCGGGTAGAGGGACGGTCGAGGGGACAAGAGGAGCGCAGGGTGGGGGTCGAGGCAAGGTCAGGAGAACGATGGGACCGGAGAGGACACAGGGAGTTGGAGGGGATGGAAGGATGGGGAACAGACGGATGGACACGCAGACTGGCAGACAGACTGGGGTGGTGGACTGACGAGCAGACGGAGGACTAGGGGACAGGAAAGACAGCAGGACAGGGGGACGGGTCAACCAGGGAATGAGTGGACAGGCAGGCGGAGAGGGGGCGCAGGACAGACTGGGGACCGGCAGACGGACGCGCAGGGGGACAAACAGACGCGGAAAGGAGAGACAGGAACCTGGCCACCCCAGAAAACGGACTGACAAGCCTTCACCCCGACCCCAGACGGGCGCGAGCACCCGCGGCCTCTCCACCTACCTAGGGCCAGCATGTAGCCCTCGAAGTTGTCGCTGGTGAGTAGGTTCCAGGTGCCGCTGAGGTCGGCGGGCATGGTGGGGCTGGGGCGACAAGGGAGGCGCCCGGGCAGCGCGCTCGCTCGGCCCTAAGTGCGGGGCCCAGGAGGCGGGACCCCGGCGGGCCTGCGAGGGGCGGAGCATTGGGGGCGCACCCGACTCTCGTGCGGACAAGCCCATTCCCTCCTGGCTTCCTCCGCTAGGGGCCTGGGAAGCTCCGGTTCTCCGTGGGGCTGCCTCCTCCTCTGGCTGCAAACGTGTGCGTACCCAGGCTGTGCAGGGGGTCACACTTTTTTGTCCGCCTGCAGAGACCAAGGGATCGCCTTCAAACTCGGGGCATCCGTTGCTGTGTCCGCTGCACACAATGTATTAAGAAACCCAAGTCGGTGGTCTCGGTAAACACGGGGTTGTTTTCTTACCTATCAAGCAGTCCTGGGCGAAGTGGTTGCTGGTCACGATTTGGCAATTCCACAAGGCGGAAGTGGCGTCTCTGATTCTGTGGCCTTACCTCACTGTCACGAGCTGGCCGCTGGGTCTGCAGCCAGGACATCCTCATTCAAGGTGGGAGTCGGGAGGGCAAGCGCCACCCGCCATTGTCACTTAAGATTTTTCTTGACACTCATTAGCCAAAGCTGTGTCCTATGCCACTTCCAACTTCAAGGGAGCCTGGGGACTCTAGTGTCTAGGTTTGGTCTGGACGGTAGAGAAAGGCAAAAGAGAAGGGGGTTGGGAATGGGGCTAACTTGAAACATTAGCCACACACACTATTTGTCAACATACAGGCCGCCTCCGAGGTGTAGGTGTTCATTTCTGAGCCCTCTGGTAAGCTCTAGGCTCACTATATTAACAGCCAATATGTGCTGAGTGAGTACTATGCGTATTATCATTTGGCACAAAATTCGACTTCTCCAATAGTTACTTTATTATCTCCATTTGACCGAGACAGAAACAGACAAAGAGAAGGTTAACTTGCCAAAGGTAATATTGTTGGTGGAAGGGCCTGGATTCAAACCCAGGCAGCCCGACTCCTGAACTGACGTGCTGGCTCTTACTGCCTGCTTGATGTCTCCAACTGAACATACCCAAGACAGAAAGCATGAAACACACGTGTTCTCCACCTTCCCTCTTCGCTGTCAGTTGTACCACTAGCCGCCTGGTTGTTCAAGCCAAAACCCAGTGGATGGGCTGGGCTGCTCCCTTCTCTGCTCACCTGTTTCCAATCCATCAACAAGACTTGTTGGTGCCACCATCCTAACCCAAGCCTCATCTGTCACATCTGGGCTCCTCCCTGGACTTGCTGCTTTGGCGCTGATCTCTCCAAACTGTTCTCCGCACTGCAGACAGGGCAGTTTCTGAGCAATGTAATTCGGACCTTAGCATTTCCCTGCTTGAAACTCTTCAGTGTTGTCCCATTTTTCAAGATTTTATATATTTATTTTTAGAGAGAGGGGAAGGGAGGGAGAGAAACATCGATGCAAGAGAAAAACATCAACTGGTTGCCTCTCATAAGCGCCCCAGCTGGGCACCAAACTGGCCACCCAGGCATGTCCCTGACAGGTAATCAAACCGGTGACCTTTTGCTTTGCAGGACAACACCTAACCAACTGAGCCACACGAGTCAAGGCATGATTCTTATTTTTATTTTTTTTGAGAGAAGGGAAAAGAGTAAGAAAGAGAGAGGGAGAGGAACATCGATTGGCTGCCTTTCTTATGTGCCTGACGGGGGACCGAACCTGCAACCCAGGCATGTGCCGCAACTGGGCATCGAGCCAGTGACCTTTCAGTTGGCGAGACGATGCCCAACCAACTGAGCCACCCCAGCTGGGGCCCATTTTTCTTAAATGGAAATTCGCACTCTGCCGTGGTTCAGAAAGCCATTCCTGATTTGGCTTCTGGACACTTCACCGACAGTAGCAGTACATTCTGACTCAGGACCTCCACTCACACCAGTTTTGCTGTGGTCGTGGTTGCGTGCAGAGGTCAAACCCTGTACTTTTGCAGGGTCTGTACATGGCGCTCCCTCCTCCTGGGATGTTTTTCTCCTGGTTTCCGCGTGGTTGGCTCCTTTGGCATCCAGTTGCAAAGTTACTGTTGGGGGAACCATCTTTTCTAATAATGCTCTCCACAGAGAGGAGCGTTCCCTGAGTACCCTGGCCTCTTTCCAAACGCTCACATCCTCTTCATGGAGGTGGGGTGAGTTACGTGGTGGAGGGCTACCAGGGCGACCACCACCCTGCTTTCCCTGAGGTGGAAGGAGCACTCAGGAACCTCCACCGTGGAAACTGCAGAAGTTCCAGGAAAACCCAAATGACTTGCTTGCCATTGATCCATTTTTATCAACCTGGCAGTGAACCTATCAAAAATTCTAAACATAGGGTATTTCTTTTTTTTTTCTTCTCCCCTTTTAACATGGACTTGAGGGTGTGTCTGTCTCACAGACCCAGACTTTCCCTCCCATAGGCTGCTCCAAAGTCTAGACTAGGGGAATTAGTGGATTAGTTACTATTGCCCCCCACCTCAATGCAGTGGATAAAAAAATGACAAAAACCGTTCATGCGTGCACAACTCTGTGATGTGGGCGGGGACACAGCTCATCTCAGCTGCACGAGGCATCAGCTGGGGTAACTGGACTCCAGTTTGGAGGGCTGGAGAAGTTGTTTCGCAAATGGCTCAACCTCCCAGCTGGCACACTGGTGCTGGCTGTCCCTTAGCCAGGCCGGTGGGCAGGGGGCCAGGTTCCTTTTCACGTGGGCCTCAGTGTGGGCTGCTGGGCTCCCTCGCAGAGCGCACTGCTGGCTCGGTTCTGAGGGAGTGTCCCAGGAGCACCAGGAAGAAGATGTTGTACCATCTTTTCTGACCTAGTCTCAGAAGTCATGTGACATCACTTCTACCTGGGCAGAGTCATAGACCTGCCCAGGTCCAAAGGGAGGGGACCTCGTCTCTCGATGTCACATTGTAGGGATAGCAGTGGGACGGGGCTCTCAGAATAGCCACCTTTTCGAACACCATCTGCTTGGGCACTAGCCCTCTTTCGCCCTCACACTAAGTCAGGGCTCCCAACCCAGACTTGATCAGTAAGTGACAAAGGTGCTGTCCTGTTCTCCATGTGTTGCTTTTATCATCTTAGTTTCCAGGTGGTTTAGAACTTGGACAGAGAAAGCTTTGGATCTCTTCAAAAATCTCTAAACATCACCTTTTCAGAACAGCCTTTGATATACTTCCAATATACATTTACTCGGCACTGCAGCTCGGCTCACTGCCCTCATAACTAACGTGATCCATAATTATCTTTTTTGGTCTACTTGTTGACTACCTTTTTCATTAATATTTCAAGGGCGGAGACCAAGCTCATCTCCTTCGCCACCACGGCATCCCCAGGGACTGCCACAGCGCTTGGCAAGGGTGTGATGAATGTTTGCTAAATGAATGGCTACAACTTTTTTTATGGACTTATTTGAGAGAGAGGGGAAGCGAGAGAGACGGAAAGAAACATGGATGTGAGAGAGAGGCATCAGTCAGTTGCTTCTTGAACGTGCCCTGAAGGAGGATGAAGCCCACAACCCAGGCATGTGCCCTGACCGGGAATCGAACTGGCAACTCTTCGCTTTGTGAGATGATGCCCAACCAATGAAGCCATGCCGGCCGAGGCTGCCACTTTTTCTAAACGAGGAATGCCATTTCTATTGAGGCAACAGAGGCTTGCCTTGCATTGCCTTGCTCAGAATGAGAATGTTGATTCTCATAACTAGAAGACACTGACTCCTCCGGTGGACTTGGAGAGGTTGTTTTCAAAGCCCGGACTTGGCTATAGTTTGCCATTTAATGGGCACAGAACTATGAACTCTGACCCAATTTCTGGAGCATGAAGCCTGTTTAAATCCCAGGCGAACAGGATATGGAGAAATCATACTTACTTCCTACCCTTAAAATCTTATTGTTCTAAGTCTTGGCCTGAAAATGGAAGTCACAGAAATAACCAATAATGATTTTAGCATTTGTGCCAGTTGGTATAATGGAAATAACTAATAACAATTTTAGCGTTTGAGCCAGCCTGGGCAGGGGCCATCCAATAGCGACAAGGTTGAATTTCAGTTCAAGTAGCATACATTGGACTTGCCCATGGGATGAGAGTCATTTTTCTCCTTTACAATTCTAAGATCTTCCTTCTAGACAAGAACAAAACTTTCTCTGAAAAGCAAAGAAGGGAGGCCCTGGCTGGTGTGGCTCAGTGGATTGAGCGGCAGCCTGCAAACTAACATGTCGCAGGTTCAATTCCCTGTCAGGGCACGTGCCTGGGTTGCGGGCCAGGTCTCCAGCTGGGGGCTTGCAAAGGGCAACTAACTGATGTTTCTCTCCCTCCCTCCCTCCCTTCCCCTCTCTCTGAAAATAAATAAAATCTTTTTTAAAAATTAAAAATAAAAAGAATAGAAGGGAGAACTTTGGTCCTATCCAAGCCCTGTCTCTCCTGGCATCTGATACCAGCAAAGCAAACCATAACATGATAGGCATGAGGTCCTGAACTGGGTACAGACACTGCTCCTTCTAGACCTGTAACAGGTGAGAACTGATGTGGGGGTCTTGTAGGAGAACCCCTCTTCTGTCACTTGAGGGAGGCTGATGCTGGTCGAGCAAAGAATGCTGTGGACCTTCTGGTGACCCCCACACCATCCTTGCGGGCCCTGCCCAGTGCCGGGAAGCAGGGCCATGCAGGAGCCTGGCCCAGTTCCAGGAGAGCTGGAGTCCTTGGAGGCTTAGACAATCACAGAAATCCTATCTCCTTTGCCAGTGATTGATTTTAGGGAAAAGCAGGTTCAAAGGAATTTGAATCAGCCAACAACATAGAAGTTTGATGGGCCTGCTGAGAAAGACACTTGACTTTAACCAAGCCTTTCTCCACTTCTGAACGTGAACAAGGACGATTGCCACCGGTGACCATCCTACAACTCAAGGGGCCCCAGATGTAGGATGCTGTGACCGGCGGAGTAGGGGGATGAAAGGAACCGGGGTCCTTGTGACGCTGTTGATTCACTGCCCCCCCGCGAGCCCCGAATTCTGCCTGCCCTCTGTCTCTACTTCTTTCTCAAAGGCGTAAATATCCTTATTGTTTAAAGCACTTGGAGTTGAGCTTCCTGCTACTTGCAGTGGAAAACATCCTGATGCAGACAGTAACATCCAGGTACTCGCGTCCCCTTAAGCAACTTGTTTGCCTTTTCCAACCCAACTGAGGGCAGAGACAAGCTAACTATCGTTTGCTACTGCGCATGCGTGACTTGCTGACGGTCCCGAACGAATGCTGAGTAAAATGCTTACACTTCACGAGTACTGTCCTTCCGCCGAGAACAGGGTGGCTGGAAACTCGGGCCTGCTGTGGAGACACTGACACTTTAAGCTGCACTATTAGGCAGCCTGGTCGTCGAGGGAAACTTGGGGCCCCGAGAATCCACCCTGAAGAAGATGAGTGAGAACTGTGCTTCCATGAGCTGGGATGGACAAAGACCACCAGGCCCCTCGGCCTCATTCCTCTGTTCTGGGTTGCCGAGGGGAAAATGCTGGCGAGACCGCCAGCATCTCACTGATTTCCTACAAAGCTGTTTTTCTTGAGATCCTGAAGCAGAGTGAATAGGGCCAAATGGTTTTTCTTTAATCCTCACCTGAGGATATATTTATGGATTTTAGAGAGAGAGGAAGGAAGAGAGAGAGAAACATCCATGTGAGAGAGAATCATCGATCAGCTGCCTCCTGTATGCACTCCGACCAGAGACCAAACCCACAACCTAGGTACACGCCCTGACCGGGAACCGAGCCATACCCTTTTGGTGTATGGGATGACGCTCCAACCAACGGAGCCACCCAGCCAGGGCCCAGGGGATTATTTTTTAAAGAAGGCCTCTTTCTCATCACCCTCTCCCCCTGCACACACACAGATTTTGTAACTATGTATGATGATGGATGTCAACTAGACTTGTTGTGGTGATCATCACGTAACAGATAAATAACAAATTACATGTTGTACACCTGAAACTAACATGTTATATGTCAATATACCAAAAGAAATCAAAATAAGCCCTGAAAACAAAACGAAAAAAACCTCCTCTCTTCCTTGACCGTCCTATGCTTCTGTTCCTCCAGCTAGTCTTTAATACAATTGTTTTAACGTAGAAATGAGACTCACACATTCCTCACACTGAAGTTATTTGTTGACGAAATCACACATCTGGGCTTTGCTTTCAAAGATTCCAGCAAAACAAAAACAGAAGAGGGGGCTGATGAGGCCGGACTGTCAGAACATTGTGACAGAAGCCGGGTGATGGCTTCACAGGGGTCCATTCCACTGTTACCACTAGTTCAATGTTCTGTATTTTCCTCCACGTTTGAAAATGTCACCTTCCATCATGTTACCTGTTGGTCTGGGCAGCTTCACAGGAGGAGCTGCCCCTGGAACGGGCTCAGTCCTGGCTTCCTGTCCGGCAGGCCATGGACGCTCGTGCTTAGGAAGCCTTTGGATATGGTTCTGAAGAGCCCCTTCCTGATGTTCAAAATGCAGCAGGTTTTCCTCCCCACCTACCTGCAGGCAACCCCGCAGGAGAGTCTCCGTCTCCCATATGGCTCCCCTGGGCACTTCACGTAATGATAGTGTCCCAAGACGTGTCCCCTGGTCACGCAGCAGCGAAGGGACAGGCGGCAACACAGAGTGGTGAGAAGCCAGTGTGAGTGCCAACCCTCTACCAGGTCGACAGCATTTCAGAGCTGGAAGGCGCCTCAGAGGCCGCTGCGTTATTTTAGAGAAAGGGACAGAGTCAAGGGACGCAGTCCGCAAACACCTGACTGACAGGCCCAGCGCTGAGCACCCACCTCCCAGGCGGAAAGACGCAGCTGCCTTGGCTGTCTCATGGGCGGTGTTCCTGCATGCTGGCAGTACGGTGCCAGCACGGGCAGCTGGGCACCTTCTCTTTTTCTTGCACGTGAGCTATGGTTCACATCGCCTGCTCCCTCTGGGCTTCTGTTGCCCTAGTTCCAAGGCATCGCTCACACTGGGCACGTTCACCTGGGTCCTTCTGTGCGAACTGGACGCCCCAGCCACTACCATCAGCCTATCGTACTGTTGAAAGTTTACTTACTTGTACTCATCCACATAGGGTGGATGAGAATTTCGAGATTTGGCTAAAATATTATTTGCAAAGTAATACATTGTGTAAGGTGAGGAGGATTAAGAGCATAGGCTCAGACAAACTGCTCACTCCAGCCTGAGTTGCCATCGACACCCGTCACCTGACTGTGCCCAGTTCTTGAACCCAGGCCCACGTTTGCACGTGCCCAACAAGCACTAAGTGCTGGCTTTACGCAGTTCAAACAGCACCACCAGTAAACGCGGTACAGATGTCAGAGACGGGCCTGTCCGTGTTCCTCACATTGGGGTGGGTGCTGCAGGGCCTTTGGGAGCAACTAGGAGAATGGCAGAGGAATGGATATCCATGGCACCCAGAAACAAGGGTTAAAGGAGCCTATTTCCCAAGGGTGACTGCTGGGCTCCCAGAGAAGGGACTCGGATGTGGGGGTGGAACAGAGCAGTCCTTGCATTGGGGGTGCTTGCTTCTCCCCAGTGGCGAGATCCTCACAGGAGAGAAGAACAAGCCGACTTTGATATAGGGAGATGAGCCTGAATCACCCCTTTCATTCAACCTCTCTGCCCTGATCATCGAGGAGAACTTCTTTTTTCCTTTGAGTTTAAATAATGTGACTTTACTATTTTGTTAGAAGCATATATACCCCCCAAAAGTGAACAACACAAATGTACAAAATGCAGATTCAGTCCAGCATGGTTCCTGTATGTTACCTACAATATCCCTTGTCTCAATTTCCTTGGCCAAGGAGACTGGTCTGGGCTTTTCTGACATTGTACTTGATCACTAGGGGGTACTAAGTTCTGGAGGTTGGGAATCTCAGATGAAGGTGCCTGTGTGGTCGGCTGAGGGCCCTCTTGGGGGTTGCCGACAACTAACTGTATCCTCACATGGTGGAAGGAACTCACTCCTCTTGTCTAAAAGGTTTGCTGTTCTCAGTTGTCCACCCAACAGGTAAACAACAGCAGGAAACCTCTCCACGTGCTATACATTCGACAGAGGGAAGCTGATGGAGCTGCTGGTTAAGGACTTGCTGCAAGCTTGTTTGCGGAGCTTAAATTATACCATGCCAGGGTGAAAGGAGCAAAGCATGTAAAAAGACTGGCATCCAACAAGCAACACACCAGCTTTACACATTTCCCAAACTCTCACATTGCAATGGCAAATTATGAAAAAGGCATGGGACAGAGTAAACAATGGCATGTTTTCTTCTTCCTCCATGAAGGTCACAGCAGTTATTAATATTTGTTCCCCTGTGAAGTTCATTGTTCTAATTTCTATTACCCAAGGAGGAAGCTCTGTCCTTGAAGATACCCAGAACTATGCTATTATGCTGTGACATTAGCAGCATCCTTAGGACTGGGACCAAAGGCCAAGCCAGCCAAGCAGCTCATTCAGTGTACAAAGTTGTTGATCCCTAAAGAGCACAACAAAGGGCCACTTCACCATCACCCGCGCTCCCGGGAGGGTCTGCCCAGGCCTCCTTACCCTGTGGGGCCTAAGGTCAATACACTCATGGCTGAGCAGGGTGTGGGCACTGATGGGTGGGGAGGCAACAGAGTATGAGAGAAATTTCTAGCACTGGAAACCTTTCTGCAGTTCACATGAGACTTCAGATGCACTAACTATAGTCTTCCAGGGGAAGAAATCAAAGTTAAATGTTGATAGCTTCATCTACCTCTAGATCGCTATTTACCGGCACTGCTACGACTCCTAAACTCCACAGAGCTAAGGAGGGAGAAGAGTGATCCGCATTTCCATGACCCAAGATTCTAACTTTTCGTTCATTTAGCAGATGGAGAAAAAAAAGACGGTGCCAGGCTTTGCATCCCTTCCTGTCCTCAAGGAGTTGACATGTTGGCGTTAGTTAATAATGTCAGGAGCTGCCGGGTGTACATTTGATCATTTTATTTAAGAATTTCCTTTTGCAAACTGTGGCTTCAGATCTGATTATACAATTGCACAATTTTAAGTATTTTTTCTTACCAGTTGTACATCTTTTATCTAGATGTAGGTATGAAATATAAATTGTAAAAGGTAAATGATTCTATTTTCATTATAATTTTAACTTTAGTCCTGTTTCTAGCACAGAACAATTTTTATAAACCATAAAACTATTCTGTAAAAAGCTATTTCTGGTCTTTTTGCTTTACCAATTGGTAAAACTTCCACAAAATTTTAATCAGTATCCCATCCTATAACAAGCTTGTATTTTTAATATAAAGCTATGACTTTACTATTTGGGAGTTCTACTGGGGTTAATGTCCACACAAAAGGACACAAAGAGAACAAGTGTTTTAAAAAAGCCCTTTTTGCCCTGACTGGTGTGGCTCAGTGGATTGAGCACCAGACTGTGAAGTAAAGGGTCGCTGGTTCGATTCCCAGTCAGGGCACATGCCTGGGTTGCCGGCCAGGTCCCCAGTAGGGGGCACGTGAGAGGCAACCACACACTGATGTTTCTCTCCCTCTCTTTCTCCCTTCCTTCCCCTCTCTGAAAAATAAAGTCTTTTCTTAAAAAAAGACCCCTTTTCTGCTTAAATTCACAAAAGGCAGATTCACAGTGGGCTGGAACAGAAGACACAGCGGGGCTCTTCAGAGACCCAAGTCTTGGTATGAAATGAGAGCTTCCCCATGCCAGTCATCAGTGCCCAGAACCCTGAGTTGAACCTGCTGGGCTGGCCCAGCGGGGCATTTCTCCTGTTTTTAGGGTCCCCATTTGTCTTTTGGTTAAGCTATCAATAAAGGGTTAGAGCACTGGCACTGAAAAAAATTCTTGAACAAGACACCTCATTCTCCGAGGTCCTCTCTGTTCCGGGTAGTGTGACGTCATCTCTGAGGTGGCCCCTGATGGCTGGAGCACGAGCTACCACAGGGCTGTGCCGCAGGCCCGTGTAAAGTACGCGAGGCAGAGGCTCTCCCCTGGGGTCGGAGACGCCTGCGCACCTTTCCAAACATTCCAGTGCTGGGACCCCACTCTGTGCCTCCAAAGGCGGAGCTCAGGGCAGGTGTGTGTCTTGGCAATGCTGAACCAGCCATTCTAACGGGTACCAGAGAGCACAAGCTATTGGCCCGAAGTTCCTGCCAGGCGCGTTCACAGCCTGTCTCTGCACAGCTGGAGAGGCCTGATCAGCGGTGCCCCGTGCAAGATGGCCATTTCAAGAACTACTACTCCGGCCACGCTGGGTGAAAGCTGCCCAGAAAGAGGCATGCATAACTGTTCTTCCCGTCACAGCTCAAGTTAGGGTTTTAAATGGACGCTGGCTTCTCCTACTTTGCTCCTCTTAGTGGCAAAACCAGGATGTCCTTTGTGATTTCTTACTTATAGTTAGCTTGATTAAACAGTCTTCCAGTGTTAGTGCTACTAATCTTCTGATTTAAAGATAAAAGGATTTGTACATTCTAGAGAGAAAAAAAAAAGGTTGTCATGCTGAAAACATTCACTTTAGCCACTTCTGACAAAAAGAAAAAATATAAACCTCTCATTTACTACTGATTTTTACCAAACTTTTAAGCTTTAGTTCATGAAACGGGATCACAAGTCTCTTCCCCAGTTGCTAACCCCTGTATTGTTTCAAATCCCCAAAAGGGAAGTCTAAAACCTCACGCTGTTGTGTTTGCGTTAGTGTCCACAGCGTTTCTCTGCAAAGGAGCCAAGATTACCCCAACATTCCTCTCCTCACTCTCGGAGCTATACAAATTATGCTTTTCAATATATTCCTGGACAAGGTCTGGGACCAAGTAGCGGATGCTCTGGCCCCGGCGGAGGGCTCGCCGGATCTTGGTGGATGAGATGTCATTGGTGATCCATTCGTTCACCAGGTGAATGTTGGTCCGGTGCTTCCACAGCACGTCGGATTCATAGATGAACTTCTGAGCATCGTTTCCCACCCGGGTAACACATATGAGCCCGTAGTCCCCCACGATTTGGGTGATGTCCTCACTCTTCCACAGATTGGGAACGCCAAAGGACTCCAAAATATCCGCCCCACACAGCAGCTTTACCTTTGGCGCACCTGGGAAGAAGAAGACGGCCTTGCTTCAGGGTTTGCTTTTCTAATAACTCCCTGAGTCAAAACAAATGTGTGTGTGTGTTTCTGGAAAGAAGGTTCATAGTTTTTATCGGATTCCGATTCTCAGAAGAGACCTGGGTCACCTAAAAGTCAAGGACTAGTGCAGGGGACTGAGCTCAGGATGCCGTTTACCCCCCGCCCTCCGTCATCAAACTCTGAGGGGCATTTTCCAGGCACCCACACGTACTGAACAGAAAATGAAAACAGGAGCGGGGCTGGCTGGGCTCTACAAAGTCCTGGTAATACAGACCTTTTGTTCTTGGCTCTAGGGACTTTTTCGGACTAACTTCTGATCTTTGCTCAGCCCACTTCCTCTTCCGCCCAGGCCTTTCCAGCACAGGTGAGTCCTGCTGGTGATCACAGCTACTGGCCTCCAGCTTCTCCTGATGGTGTCTGCGAAACAGCCAAGCAACAGGACATTCCTCGTTCCCTCCGTGCTCACCTGAAGCGTCGTCCGTCTGCAGACGCCCAAGAGCCTCAGATGCAATGTTAAAGGCGGGGCGAGAGTAAAAACTTAACTGCAGGTGCACCCCGTGCCCGGTCAGTCAGAATGGATGCTGGCTGGTGCCCTGTGGCCCTGGCTCCTAGCTCCTGGCTCCTGGGAGTGCAGCACACGGTCGCTGTTCCAGTCTAAGCTTTGTGTGTCCGGGTCATAACAAGAGTTAGCATTATTCACTATGTGCAAAGCACTCCATGCAACCCTCTGTGTGGATCGCTTGGGTAAATGTTCTCAGCATCCTATGTCATAAATAATAATAATTACTATTCTATGAATTCTGTTCTATAAAAATTCTCTTCCTTTATTATCATCATCATCCCATAATGGAGGGAGGTGCTTAGAGCCCCTGGGACATGGGAGGCACCCGATAACCCCTGATGGAGTGAACGTTTTGGCTCTTACGAAGCAACTATATTATTGCCGCCGCCGCACCAGAGTTGTTTATTATCCCGTCTAAGAGAGGACACTGATTGGCCCAGGTCATCTGGCTTGTAAGTAGCAGAGGCCAGATTTTAAACCTTGGCAGTCTGGCTCCAGTGCCCACACTCCTGACCACTGAAGAGTGTGGCTTGACCTAGGAATGGAGAACCACAAGGCCACAGATACGGGCCTGGAGCAGGGAAAGTGCCCAAGGCCTAAAAGAAGAGCCTGCTGGCAGCATCTGTGCATGGCCTCGTTCTGGCAGGCAGCCAGATGCCCGGTGATTTACAGAGCTGTGCAGTTATTCAAGTAACTGGAGCCACCCTTGTGGAACAGACTCTGGGTCCTTGTGTCCCTACATCCCTTCCCTTTTGAATTCCTGAGTTGGAGCCGTAAGGGGCAGTAGGTTAGTAGGAGCCGGGGGTGCTGGGCAGGGTGGGGAGGCAGAGGCCTGGTGTGTGCTACAGGCCTCTCCTCTCCCCGCAGAGCAGGAAAGAAAGCGCGCCCTCCAGAGAAGCCGCCGCGCTGCTGCCATCTGCAGGCTCCGTATTTTATTCTACCCTGAGCCCGTTTCCCAGGGGTCCTCGCAGCAGCTTCTGGATGTGACTGAGATCCTGCTGAGGAGATTCACTCGTGAAAGATGTGGAAGGAAGAAGGGAGACAGAGGCCACCTTTCCGCAGCTGTGAAGCCAGACAAGTAATATTACAGTGCGAGCCTGGAGGCCAGACTCTATGCTCCATCATCCAGTCACTGACTTCAGATGGGGACAGTTGAACAGTAGGTGTTGGCAGCAGAGACAGGAATAGTCTCCTGAACTGCAACTGCAGCTGAGGAGATATGACCTTGAACAAGCGCCAACTCCCACTCCTCTAGCCCTTTTAACACTCGGCCTAAACACCTACATCCCTGTCGGCTTCAAACACTCACAGTGGCTTCCAGTTCCTATTTGAACCCTAACCGATGCGGTCAGAGCCTGAAGGCTCGGAACTCTGAGAACGGACATTAGATAGAAAGGTTTTTCACAAAGCCTTCCGATTTTTATGCTCGAGGAAATGTTAAGTAAGAACTAGACTGACAACTAACTCACAGCTATTAACAACTGAACCTAAAACAGAAACAAAAACAAACTAAGCAAACAACTAGAACAAGAACAGAATCACAGAAATGGCGATCACAAGGAGGGTGATCAGCAGGGGGGTGGGTGGGGAGAGAGGGAGAAAACGTACAGGGAATAAGAAGCATAAATGGTAGATAGGAGATAGACAGGGGGAGGTTGAGAATAGTATAGGAAATGGAGAAGCCAAAGAACTCATATATGTGACCCATGGACATGAACTAAAGAGGGGGAGTGTTGGGGGGAAGGGGTGTGCAGGGCGGTGGTGGGGGGGGAGATGTGACAACTGTAATAGCATAATCAATAAAATATATTAAAAGAAAAAAAAAAAGAACTAGATGTTACTCGCTCTGGTTTCTGAACCCTGAACTGGAACTTTCCCAAAGGTGGAAGCACAGAGATCTGTGGCCACCCCCACATGCTGTCATGGAAGCAGCACGTAGAAACAGGCCCGCCCACCATCCAGCATCCCGGCTCCTCTTCCTTAAATTACCTGCCTCTCTTTGAAGCCTAAGAAGGTTGATGACAGCGACATCATCTCACAACCAGGCCCTTCTGTGCTCTAACAGAGAGAGACACGGTAACAAGCATGCAAATATCTCACAACACCAGGAAAGACGCGAAGGCGCAGGAGAACCAACTGCGCCACGTAACCTCGCCCAGGGAGGGCACCGCCCAGGGCCAGCTTCGTGGATCTGTGTGCTCACACACCCAGGCAGCCCTAAGGCGTGGCAAAAAGCCGAGAAAGCCCCCCAACCCATTTCCAGAGAACCGACAAAGCTGATTTCCCCATAAATACCTGAGCACCTTCGCAGTCTCTGTCCACTCCTTCTGAAGACTTTCCCAGCTATCGACTTCCACCCAGCTGGAATTCTTGGTGGCGAGTTCCGCCATGATAACTCGGTGATGGGCAGAGATGAGTCCTTTCTTCTTATATGTATCGCCAACAGGAGAAATTATGCCTTTGATAACTCTGTATTTTCCTGCATAAAGAGTTAGGTTTGACATGAGGTATGCGAAGTTAGATTTTACACAGAGGAAATAGTATCACCAATATATTTTATAATCAAAGATTCCTTTTCTTTTTTAAACAGGAATTCAGGTTCATTCATTTATTCACTTACAAAATACACATGACGCCCTGGCTGGTGTGGCTCAGTGGACTGAGCGCCAGCCTGCAAACCAAGGGGTCACTGGTTCGATTCCCAGTCAGGGCACATGCCTGGGTTGCAGGCCAGGTCCCCAGTAGGGGGCACTTGAGAGGCAACCACACACTGATGTTTCTCTCCTTGTCTTTCTCCCTCCCTTCCTCTCTGTCTAAAAATAAATAAAATATTAAAAAATAAGATAGAAATGACATAGAACTGCCTTGTAAAATGCCCTAATCAAGCTGCATCGCCCACCCAGAGTGTAAAAAGAGCCAAGTTCTCCCCAGCCTCTAACACTTGACCCTAGGAAGTTTTAAAATTTTTGTCCACGTGATGGGGAAAACATATGTCATTTTTAATTTCGGTTCCCTGATTATTAGTGAGTGTGAGCACCCACCCACCCATCTATCAGCAAAGAGCATGATCATTTATGTAACAAAATTGATCTCGTGCATGGAGGGAAGGAAAATGTTCTCCTCGACCCCATCGTAGGGTCCCAGGCTGGGGCTGAAAATTAAACTGAGAAAGAGATTACTGAAAGAAAAGCATACACTTCTATTTCACATAAGCGTCACATGACACAGGAACCTTCATAAGGAAATGCAGACCCCGGGGAACAGTGGAACCTGAGTATTTCAATGCTGGTTTTGATGATGAGTAGACAGGGCCACGAGCACGAGGTAAGTGCAGTAAATTCAGGGGAACTTACGAAGGCCCATTCACTGCGATTCTACTCGGCCTCCCTTTGCTTTCAGAGATGAGGCCACGCCACTCCACTCCCCTCCTCTGGTACGGGGTGGGCCTCTCTCCCATGAGGGTTTTAGAACCTGCTTCAGGGGAGAGGCAGGGGAAGGAGGTCAGAGTGGCCCTCCTGATTCTGCCAGTTTCTCAAACTCCTTCAGCTTAAAGTATCCGATATGCCATGGGGCCACACTGGGGGGTAGTGTGTTCTGAACCCTGTCCTCACTTGCAGTTACTGCTCCTACCTGTCCCGTTCATGTAGTCCTTGGCCAGCTCGAACAGCCTGAGGTGCATGTTGGTGATCGGGTTAAAGGAACCGCAAGCAAGCAGAACCACTTCTGTCTTCTCTGAATTCTCCATGCTAAGAATTTGCAGTTGTTGACCTAAGTGGCACACTCTGATACCTCCCTTGTCTACAAAGGAAAAGAACATCAGTTTAGGTCTTCTGACAGCCTTCTGTGTTCGCATTCCAAACAGATGGATTAAAACATTTGGCTTCAATGACTATGAATTGCAAAAGTGGCCCCATTTCTCCACCCTCCCTTTTCAGTGTGAATTTGCTGCTCCTCCCATAAAGGATGGGGATCTCCTCCCCATGCTTTGTGGCTTGCTTTGGCCAAAAGAATGTGGCAGATGTGACATTATGCCAGTGAGGCTTTGTACACTTCTACTTTCTTTTGGTTTCCTGCCTCTGCCATGAAACTGGCCCAGCCTGCTGGAAGATGACAGAGCGTGGGGGGAGAGCTGGCAGTCCTGCTGACAGACAGAGCCACTAGTTATGTGGCGGAGGCCACCCGAGACCAGCCAGACCACAGCTGGCTCAGGTGAGATCAGCCAAACCTGGCCCAGATCCCAAACCCACAGCTGACCCTAGACTCAGAGCGAAAACAAATGTGTACTGTTGTAAGCGACCGCAGTTCTGTGACGGCACCTATGTGGCCGGCTGACTGACACAGCGACAGTGTCGTCTCCCAAACGCAGCCCCCCAGCAACCTGCCCTCCAATGCTGTCTTCTGCCTCTAAGTCAGTGTGATCTCATTACCATTCCACTGAATGGCAGCTTATAATTACAAACCTTTTTCCTTTTTTTAAAAAGATTTTATTTATTTATTTTTAGAGAGAGAGGAAGGGAGAAAGAGAGGGAGAGAAACATTGATAGGTGAGAGATACATCTGTCGGTTGCCTCTTGCATGCCCCCACGCACCCCACTGGGAACCCGGCCCGCAACCCAGGCATGTGCCCTGACCGGGAATCGAACCGGCGACCCTCAGGTTCACAGGCCGGCACTCAATCCACTGAGCCACACCAGCCAGGGTACAAACCCCTTTTTCATATAAACTATTCCATTTGACCTTTCCATAAACTTAGTGAAGTAATGCCAGACATCTGATCTAAAAATGTCATTAAGAACTTTTATTAAATGAATGTAGACTGAGAGAGCACAGGCTGACAAAAGTCCAAAACGAAAACCAAGTCATGGACCACGTTCCACTCACCAAGCCCTCCCTTTGGCTCCCTAAAAGCAACCACCGTTAACTTTGTCAGCTGTTTCTTCTGGTAGATCCCACCGTCATCTATATTATGCGCTCTTAATGCTATTCCTCAATTCATCCAGGGCAAACAGTGCCTGTTTACTTTCCCTTATGATCTGTGAGGATGAGCCCCCACGTACTTCCACTCTCCACTCCCAAACTTCCGTATCTTCTGGAGGGCGGGCCCCTTGTACAATAGTTGAGGCTTCCTCCACCAGGTGAGTGTTCTGGGAACCCATCTGGATCAGTATACCTGCTGGCGTTGTTGTGAGAGGCTGCATTCAGCTTCAGTGAATTGTTTGGGAAGACACTTTGAACGTGTTTGCCCATCTCGTGATGGGTGATTTACGAGAGCACCTGCCCACACAGCGCTGAGTGTTCAGCAGTTTTTGACCAAAAAACGGCATGATCCCTGTGCCCTACCCTCTCTATTCACCCAATCTCACCCTGAGTGACTTTTTGTTTGTTTCCCTGGGTGAAAAATGTCTTCAAAGCAAAACGTTTTGCTGATGCGAAAGAGGTGAAACAAAAAACCCCAGCAGAAACACGAAAAGGCATCAAAATCGATGAGTTCCAACACTGCTTTGAGCAGTAGAAAAAACATCTCGATAAGTATATTGCACCAAATGGAGAGGACTTTGAAGGCAACCAGAATTTAAACACGTAAGAATAAACACACAATTTTTGAAAATCACCTTCTCCCAGAATGTTGAAGGCACTACTTCTAGATTGCAGTGCAAACTGCAAAAAACCCGAAGTCACATTCACTTCTGGGTCCTGTAAGTGTGACTTACTTATTTTCCCCCTTGAAGTTTGTAAGGTCTCCTCTTTGTCCCCATGTCCTGAAATTTCACACTGATATCCTCTAGTAGGGACATCTGTCCCGCCACGCTGGACTGTGAGCAGGCCCTTTCGAGCTCAAAAGCCCTAACTTCCGCTCTGAAAACCACCTGTGAACTGTTCCACCCGTGACCTCCTGCCTCTCCTTCTCTCTGTTCTCTTCAGAAATGCCTCTTCTTTAGAGCGGCGGTACCTGGACTGGTCTTCTAATGTTCTTATCGTTTCTCTCCTATTTCTACCACATACTCTCACTTCTGGGATGGACTTCATCCTTCAGCCCATGTACTGAGCTTTTCATTTCTGCTATTATATTAATTTCTCTCTGTGTTCCTTTTTATCGTATCCTGGTCTTGACTCATCAAAGCAATATCCTGTCCTGTCTCTCTACCAATATGAATGATATAGTTTAAACTTCCTTCAACATCAGCTGGTAGGAAGCTATGAGTGTGTAGGTAGGGCTTTGCCAGTGGGCCTCCCTGTGGGTGACCTGGCTGTCAAGAGCACAGTTCTTTCCCTAGGACTGGTTGGATTCCACAGAGAAGTGTCGCCCAGTCCGTTGCCTGGGCAGCGTAATGGTTGAGAGGTGACACCCCCAATACTTACCTGCACTGGAGGATCCCAGGCAACCTGACCCTAACCTCTTCTTCCTTTTGTCCCAGTGTCTCTCAGGCTTAAAACAGAGAAAATAACAGAGTCTACCTGATGGTCGTGAGGGTTAAAGGAGGCCACGCATGTGCAGCACAGAAAACTGCTTTTGGCAGGCAGTAAACACACTGAAGATAGCTTTAGAGGTTGCATGTCATGTGGCTACACTTCAACTCCTTTTGATCCATAAAAACACCAGTTTCAAATTCGAGTTCGACCAGGCATTAACTCTACTGAATCTGGATTTTCGTGGACCTTGCGTTCTCTAATCTGCACTGAAAGGCTCTGCTCCTCGGTGCGGGTGCCGTTCTCAAATCCTCTTCTGCTGAAGGACCGCCAAACGGACTCCCATGCTTTCCTTCCCAGGTTCTTCTAGAGCCTGTCCTCAAGTAACTTCATAATAAAGAGCACGTGGCAGGTAAAATGTTTGCTTGTGCCTTCATTCCTTCTTCAGTGATGAACAGCCTGAGAGAATTCTAGGTTTGTCTGCTGTAATGAATCATGGGCCAAGCCTCTGTGACAGTTCTGGACAAGACCAAATGTCCTGCAAGGGGCAAAATGGGACAGGGTGGCCAACTGCAAAGTCCTGAGTGCTTCCCTTTAAGCAGTCATGGGGATGGACATAGGAAGCATTGATTCAGTAAACATTTGAGGCCTTCTGCAAACAAAGCACAGGGGCAGGGACCACAGGGGCACCACTAATCGCTGACAGTAAATAAAGGAGTGAACAGCCAGAAGAATGGCGTTAAAAAGCGAGTTCATTGGTAAGAATGATTGACATGTCCTACCTTCAGTCACCTCAAGGATGACACCAGGGTTCACTTGGGGCTTGTGCCCACCCATCCCCTCCCTAGCTCCACCCCTCCCCACCTCTCAGACAAAGCACCTGTGGTACTATGGGGTGGGGGTGAATACAGCATCCCTGCAGGACCCTGGGTGCACAGGGAAATCAGGGTACCCTGCCGTCTACTGAGCACGATCTCCAGGACTAAGGTGGAGGAGCTGGGTTCAGTCTGCCCATCTCAAGTTTCAGGTACCGATCCCCAAGGGAGACTGAGCTGTGAGCTGCGGAACAGGGAGGCTGAGATCAGGAGGTGCTGGTTCCCAAGGGAGCTGCTTGCCCACAGGGAAGGCTGGAACAGAGAGCTTGAAGCCGCTCCCTGACCTTGGGGATGAGCTCAGGTGTCCAGGTGCTCCCCAGGGGAAGGGCTGGGGATGGGGCTGCAGAAGCTGATCTCTCGGCTTAGAGAGAGCTTTCTCCCTTGTCACATTCACGGCCTGTCTCAAATATCCAGCTCAGTCCTATTACTTCACTGTGAATACAACCAACCTGAGCTCAGACTAAACTTTAGACCCTCAGAGGCACAGAAGAATTAAGTTACAGTGGGCGCCAATCATAGCCCAGGGTGGCTTTAAAAAATGCAAGGATCTGTCCCTCTCCAAGGGAGAGTATGTCCTCTGCAGGGAAGGGGGGCAGGATAGGTGGGGAACTGGGGAAGAGCTTTGAAAGCTCTAACAGGACTACTGGGCATCCTCCTTGCCCGCTCCGGGCACTCAGGACCGCGGACACCATGATTCACTTCTGTCTGGCCCACACCGCCTATCACGTGCACGGCACGCTGCCACCATCACATCGGCGCCGGCTGTAAGTGTCCCTTCTCAGCCCGCTGGGACAAACATATCATTTCTTTCTAAGGTAGTCTGGAAGTTCAGCTAAAATTTACTTTCAGTTCCCAAGTTCAATTTCACTGACCTTTTTGGGTTTTAAACACATTGGTGTGTAAAAATTAATGAAACATTTTGTACACATTCAGTTTTTAAAACATTAACTTTTTCAGAAAGAATAGGAATTGTTTGGCTTTTCTTGTCACACTTCAGGGTGTTCCATGAGCTGACTTAAATAATGTGGTTGACTTGACAACCTCTGGAATTTATACCCCTAAGAAGAAGCTATGCCTTTTAAAACAACTTCAAGCATGTAACTATATTCTAGTTCTAACAACGTGCTATTGATTTAAATCGTCTGGGAGTATATTTTGAAATTGCCTATTTTTTTTACTTTGAGGGCCTTCAATGGGATAAATATGAGTCCTTGGAGGGTAAATTTGATTTCTACAAATATCCTGAAGTCATTCAGTGTTAGACCCAATTAATAAAATAATCCAAGAACTAACAGAGTTTATGGTGAAGAAAGAAACAGAATGGGGAAGATGTTCTTATATGCATGGAAATCACGTGCATGTAATCTCAACAAAATGTCAAACATGTCGGGGCAGTGACAGCCGACTTCACGTGGCTGTAGCTTGCGGTTGGCAGGTTAACCCCTGGTGTGTAAGGGACACTCGCTGCGAACCACCGGCTGGAGGCAGCGCTAACACGACCTAGGGGCACAGTTCCGGCTCTACCTCCACCTCTTACTACTAGTGTTTGTCCTTGGACAAGACACTTAATCTCAGCCTTGGTTTCCTCGTCTGTAAAATGGGGAACCACAGGCCCTACTGCATGGGATTTGTGCATATTAAGAAAAAGGCATATGCAATGTTTGACACATTTCTCTACTGACTCTATACAATGTCTTAGTAAGTCATGCTGTTTCTGGTGGATCGCCTTATAGCATTGACTCCGTCCTGGTAAAGGAACCAAAGCTCCGAAGGCTCCTCAGAGACCGGAGTCAACAGCACTTGCGACAGAGTAGGAGCTGGACGAACAGCAGCCGCTTTTCACATTCTCATTAGTGTCTTCTTAGACACAGTTCTGCTCTGACGGGGTGGATCTCCATTCACCTTTGCTGTACTTAAAACTTCACCTCTGCAGCTTAAGGTTACACTGCCCTGAAACAGAACCTGACTGGCTTCCCGAAGCCATTTCACCACCAAATAAACACCAAATGTTAACTCACTGTGTCCCACGCAGCCAAGCGACAGTGTCCTTGTTTGGGATCACCGCTCTGCTCCTCCAGTTTTATGTTCTGCTCAGGTGAGTGCTCTCATCGGCCTGCCCCTGGCAGCTCAGCCTGCCCTTGTCTTACCTGTGGAGGTGGCTCGGGTGCGCTCTGCGATTCCTGTTAAGTGTTTAACTGCAGCCTGCCCCATTGTGTTTGCCCCTAGTATGTCACCTGCTTCACCTCTTTGAAAAGCCAAAAATCTCAATACAGCGAGAATAGCTGGATTGCGGCAGATTGGGTTTAATTTTTAACCGACACTTATTTCTTCTACTATAAGAAGAGACGATGAGGGCACCACCGTTTCACTTTAAGGATTCCCCCGAGACCAGTCCCAGCAGCCTGGCGGCGGGGCTGAGAGCCACAGAGGCGCCCTCAGCCAGGTTACGACTTGATGGTGCCATTTCAGATTCTACGAGGGAGACTAGTCTGGCCAGGAAAGCTCAGTCAGCTAACGACTTTCTCATCGGGCAAACGAAGCAAACGCAGTTCTGTACATTCAAAACAACAAAATCGCAGTTCTGAGATCACTGATGTTCCAAAAGTATCTGAAAACGGAATCCCCGCTTAAGTGGTGGAGAAAGAAGGGAAAGTGCGACCTCATTGTAATCAGCCTGCTTCAAACCGGCCCTCGGCCGTTACAGGAGGCTCATGCGCCCTAACGCTTACCCATTTACTCCAGAAGGCCGGGATTTCCACAAAATATTTTTCACCAAAACAGCCAATGAACAGGAATTAGAAAAATGGCAAACTTTATTTGGCCACCGATTATGAATATTAACAACTCTTAATATTGCTTGTGCTAAAGGGACAAGGTTCTTAAGTGAGTTGCCTGGAGCCAGATGAACCTAGGGCCAGGTCAGGATTAGCATTCAAAGGCTGCAGTGCCTTCTAGTGCTCGGCTGAGAGTGGATTTCTTCTAGGCAGTAACACATTAACTACAACCCAATGTACTGATTTTCAGGCCCAGTTCTTCTCAGTACTGCAGTCAACCTCTCCTTAACAACTTGGTCGGTAATATCATCTTTACCTACTTCACAATCGGTAAGTGGGCGGTCACTCTGCCCAGCACCTGAGTGTCTGCTCAGTGCGTAAGACAGGACTTCCTGCTTTCAGGAGCTCTCAGGCTGAAACTTAAGGAAAAAATCCACATCTACAATTCGGGTGAAGGAAATTCTTAAAACTGCCTTAGTCACTGTTTTGGTTGTTCTGTGATTTGAATATGAAACCAAATTAAGTTTAATTTTTTAAAGATTTCATTTATTTATTTGTAAAGAGAGGGGGAGGGAGGGTGGAAGAGAGGGAGAGAAACATCCATGTGAGGGAGAAACACAGACTGATTGGTTGCTTGCCTCTCCTAGGCACCCTGACCTCGAGGGCAACCCAGGCTTGTGCCCTAACCGGGAATAGAACTTCCGACTTTTGCTTTGCAGATGACGCCCAACCAACTGAGCCACACCAGTCAGGGCCCAAATTAAGTTTAAATACAAATATTTCATGTCAGTGTTATAAAATTCTTTACAGTCATATAAATAGAGCAGATCTATTCATTCAGTCAGTAAATAGTTACTGAATAGATATGATATGAGTAGAAAAACAGGGATTTTGATGACCGGAAGCCAAAAAGTGATGAGATTTTTTTTTTTTTTTTTTTTTTAATGAAGGTCTAGTTATTGAATGCCGTGGGCCCTGATCTGGAAGGCCCCCCACGAAATCGCGACTCCACCAGGGGCCCCAGCGTTGGGGAGAGAGGGAGGCCAGCTCCCTCAGCCCACAGCAGCGGGAGTCCCTACGCCCCTCAGAGCAGCCCTTTCCTCGCCCATAAAATGCAGATAGTGCCTGCCTCGCAGTTTTGCTGTGCGGTTTGAATGAGATCGTGAAGACCTTATTCCTAAAACAGTCAAAGAGTTATCAGCACCAGCCTTGCCCATAAGAACACGACCTGCCAGAAAAGCGAGGAAACGTGTTCCATTTAGGTTTGCATTCGAGAATGTATTTCTGGGATGACTCAGCGTGGGAAACTGAAGCTGCCCTGCTGTCCCTCCAGGTTTCTCTGTGCTGCTTACGCACATGGAACCGGTCCCACGGGCCCTGAAGAGGATGTTTTCCGTGTTCGGTGTGGGGTCCTTCGGCGAAGGAGTCTGCACCGTGGTGTTAACGGCTTTGGCAGCTGACTGTGTATGCTTCTAAATACTGAGTTCCTAAAGGCTCAGCTTAAGCTGTAAGCTCGGCTGTACACAATCCACCGTTAGTCTTTGATATTTATTTTCTATTTACACTAAAAGTAAAGGTATTGGAGATAGAATTCCTAATTAGACACATGTCGCAAGTAAACATTTCACCAGGGAAAGTGGAAAACAAGTCCACTTTGCTAGAACTTTTTTTCGGTTAAAATATTAACCAACAGTGGAACCGTTCGGCTAGGTTTGGCACCTTTATCGGCACGCCTTCCACCTCTTGCTAAGCCGGTGTCTGTCTCTGTTTAAACCCTTGGGGCAAAGGCGTGCTAAATATACGTTCCAGTTAAAAGCAGTATTCCTCACAGCGCTTTTTCCTCTCCCAACCACAGGAAAAAACGACTCCCGAACTTTACTGCTTGTCTGTGCTGCTATCGGTGAGCAGCTTGGTTTCTACAGGTAAGCAAAAACCTTCCCAAGTAACCTACCTTTGTCAAAGGCTTAGCATCAGTCCAAGGGAAGGAACCGTTCAACTAAGACTGCCACATTGCAGGGAGAAGTCCAAGAAGCTAAGTCGTGAGAAAAGCAAAGAGGGTTCAAGAGGGATGTAGAAAGCCATCCTTCTCACTGTATTCCACCCCACTGAATGCGATCTCACTCTTCACCCTGCAGTGCTCTTCTCAGGCCAGGGGCTGCTCTGGCTGGCCAGGGTGACCTGTGCCAGACGGGACGCTAAACCAACAGTCTGAAGCTGGCGCTGGAGCCCTTCTGGTCTCCTGCCTCAGGTGCAGTCTCCAGCACGCTGAGCCTGTCCCAGCAGCTCTGCTCCTGACTGCTGCCAGCAAGCACATGGCCATCTCCTACCCTGCTGCTCTGAGAGGAGAGATGAAACGCTCAGCTGAACATCAGAGCTGCGACAACTGGAAGCACGGCAAAACCAGTCCTTTGGAAGAGCGCTGTCCTTAAGTATTAACAAGCACTAACGGTGGATAAAAAGGAAGAGCTCAACCAAAATCCCAGGGCTGACGTCACACCCAAATTTTCCCCAAACAAGGAGCTCCTATCAAATTCTTTCAAGATCATTACTTTGACTTTCTGAACCTCTTTTTTTGTTACAATGATGTTAATAGCATTGGCTGGATGGTGCTATAGAAATAACTATTTACAAGGAAGAAGGAAAATATAAATCTTAACAACAAAGGTGTAGTTTCAAAAGAACAGTGATTCACATTGTGTACTTGAACACAGTCAATTTATTGCTTCTTTAAAAACACAGTGGGAAATTTTAGACCTCACTGGGTGGCTCAGCTGGTTGGAGCGTTGGCCCACACACCAAACGGTTGTGGGTTTGATTCCCAGTCGGGGCACATACCTAGGCTGCAGGTTCAATCCCCGGTCAGGGCGTGTACAGGAGGCAACCGATCGATGTTTCTCTCACACATCAGTGTTTCTTTCCCTCTATTTCTCCCTCCTTTTCCCTCTCTCTAAAACTAACTAACTAACTAAATAAACGTTTTAACAACAAATAAAAGCATCAAGTTTTAAACTCATTGAATGGACTATAAGAAAAATAATACTTCATGGTTGACATCCACGGCCTTCTATTTAAAATTTTTAAAAACTGGTATTTAAAATTAATCTTCACACTACTTTTTTCACAGTTGCTTAAACCCTAGAAGTGAAAAACTTCTAATTACTAATTGAATTGAATACTGAATTTCTAAATGCTCATCTTAACCTGAAAGCTTGGCTGTATACAATACAGCATTAGCCTTCGATATATATTTTCTATTTACATAAAAAATATAGATATATAATAATGGAATGTCTATTTAGATACATGTCATAGTTAAAACATTTCATTGGGGAAAGGTAAAAAAATCTCACACTTTTTCTTTTCCTACTTTATTAGAATTTGTTTTTTAAGTTAACATGAAACGACTGGAAGATAGTTTTTAGGGTGTCCCTTGCCTTAGATGTAATATTAGGAATTTAGATTTTATTCAGTAGTGAATGGGGATGTATTAGGGGGTTTAAACTGAGATTAACGAACCAGTGCACTTGAGAAATAATTCGTACTTATTCATCATGACTCAGCAGGTATTTCTTAAGCGATGACTATGCTGGACGTTGGGAATGAAGCAGTGAACAAAGCTGTCAAAATTATCTATTCATGTGGAGCTTACATGCCAGTGTTGGGAGACAATTATTATACACACATGCACACATATGTGTGTGTGTATGTATGTGTGTGTGTGTGTGTATGTATATGTATATATATATATATATATATAAATAACGAGGCTACCAGGAAAACAAAGTAGGGCCAGAAGATTAGGAGTGTTGGAATTCTAGATAGGGTGGTGAGGAAAGGCCTGACATTCGAGCAATGAATTAAAGGAAGCAAGGGAGTGAGCCATGCAGAGATCTGAAGGAAAGGTAACGATGCAAAAGCCCTGAGACAGAAGCACAGCTGTCATGCCCCAGGAGAGAGAGAGCTCAGCATGGCTGAGGCAGCGTTAACAGAGGGAAGGAGCTGCAGCAGATGCAGTCAGAGAAGCAATGGGGAGCCAGGGCAGGGTTTTGAGCAGAGGAGTGACATGACCTGACATATCTTTAAAGATTTCTCTGAGAACAGAATGTAGGGGGAATTAAGGGTGAGACAAGGAGACCAGACAGGAAGCTACTCCAATCATCCAGGTCAGAGTCGATGCTGACGTGGACCAGGGCTGTAGCAGCAGAAGTAGTGAGAAATCGTTAGATTCCAGATACATTATAATGCTAGAGCCAATGTGATTCGCTGACATATGGAACACAAGCTGTGAAAGGAGGCATCAAGAATGTCTCCAAACTTTTCTGGCTTAAGCAACTGCAAGAACAGAGCTTTCTCTGAGAAGACAAAGTGGCCATGGAGTAGTTCAGGGAAGATCAGTACTTCTATTTATAAGGAAGTTAGATCTGGAACGTCTATTAAGTATCCTACTGGTGATGTTAAGTGGACAAATGGAGAACAGAGCCAAGTTCAGGACTAGAGATTTACTAGAGAGTTGAGGTCATCTGATACAGACAGAATTTAAAGTCACGAGACTGGATGACGTTATCGAGAGAAAGTGAAGATCGAATGGACCAGCAGTACGGGAATCACCTGGGAACTGGTTAGAAATGCAGAATCACAGGCCCTACCCTTGACCTACTGAGTCAAAATCTGCATCTTAACAAGATCCCCAGGTGATCTGTGTGCATCTTAAAGTTTGCAAAGCACTGCTTTGGAGCACTCCATCAGTCCAGATGAGAGAGAATGAAGGGTAGTAACGGGAGGGATGGTTCAAGGGTTTACAAGTGGATCAGGTGACTGAATGGAGGAGGGGAGGATGAGGGGGCACATTTCTGACTCAAGTGACAGGGCAGATGCTGTGCTACTAGGCAACAGAGTGTATAGGGGGAGCACGGGGCTGGGGGGCGGGTAAGGAGGCAAGGCATGAAGAAGCAGACTACCGTGTTACAGGTGTTGAGTTGGAGGTGTACACAGGACATCAAGCAGAGACAGCTAGCAGGCAGACAGGAATGGAGGGACAAGAATCTGGCAGTAAAACCCAGAGATACTGAACACTATCTTCAATGGGGTGTCATGGTTAAGAGAAGGTTGTTTGTTTGATTTGATTTGATTTTTTTTTTAAGAATAGAATTAGAATTAGAGGGGAAGGCACCATTAGGAAGCAAGAGAAGCTGCAAGAAAGTGAAGATGGACAAAGGTCCTTAAGGAGGCCACGGAGAAGGATTTTGGGTACAAATTCGGAGGATAGCATAACAATACTGGGGAAAATAAACATATCCACACAAGGAATTGCATGGTTTGGCCTGATACATAACAGCCAAAAATTGGAAACAACTCAAATGTTAATCAGGAGATGAATGAATGAATGAACAAATAAGCAAAGTTGGTACAGCCATATAATGAAACACTATCCAGCTATAAAAAGGAACAAACTACTGATACAAATAACATGGAAGAATCTGTGTTTTGTTGAGTTTTTTTGAGTGAAAGGAGCAAGATATAAAAAAGTACACACTGTATGATTCCAGTTGTACGTAATTCTAGAACAGAAAATTTAACGTATAGAGACAGAGGGCAGGTCAGCAGTTGCCTGGGGCTGGGAAATCAACAGTGGAGGGGCAGAAAGCTGCTGGGTTCCTGCTTGTAGAATTCTCATTTTATCTCATGGGCTTCTCCCTGAATGGCAATACATTCACTCATTCTCCTTGGATGGGCCTGTTCCTTATAAATACATATATGTACAAGCATGCTTACACAACTATGACAATGATGGTAGTAACATTCGTTGAGGGCTTCCTGCATGCCAAGCTGTAAGCTAACCATTCATGTAATCCTTGGAAGACTCCAGTGAAGGAGGTACTGTCAATGTCAAAAACATCCAACTTGCAGAGAATTTTTATGAGTTTATTTAAGCCAAACTGAAGACAATTGCCAAGAAGCAAAATCTCAACGGATGGAAAAAATGCTCTGGAGGACAGCAGTCTTACAGCTTATTTTATACATCAGAATCCAAGCAGCAGACATAGGGTGGGGGTGGTTACATGAAATTCATTGGTAGTAGATCAGGAAGGGGGGGGGGGAAGCAAAGCAGGGAAATTTCAGAGATTGGCTAAAGAGTAAAACAGACAGACACATACTTCTCTTATATTAGTGGGTACAGGACAGTTAACAATGAGCATTCACAGCACACAGAGATGGTATTTGGGGAACAAGAAAACAATGAGGGGTTCTATGGTCACGGGTCTGGAAAAGGAGATGACATTTCAAAGGTATGTTATCTTAGATGCAACAAAGACAACAGATGGGCTCACTTAAGGTAAAGATGGACCTTTGTCAAGGAAGCTACAGGCCTAGGATGTGACTGCCCACCAGCATCTGCATTTAGTTAGGAATTTTACGTTCAGACCCTCCTCTGTTACTTTCGGTCTTGGAGTTCATAGGGCCTGCTAAGCTGGCCTCCCCCGAGCTTGCCAGGTTCAGAACGTGGCTCCTTTTTCATCCACAGCACTACTATCATCCCTTTTAACAGAGGCCGGGGGAAATTGAGGCTGAAAGAGGCTGATTAACTTGCTCGAGATCTCACAGCTCTTCAACAACCTTGACTCCAGTGAAAAGTTCAGGCTCTTAACCGTTACACAACAGTCACGATGCTACAAACTGAGGCCCACGTGTTCAGAGCCTGTGGCTCAGCGTCCTTCTTGTTAGTCACTCAAGCGTCATCTGCCCCAGCGTTTCCCCACCTAGTTGGAGTAACTTACACTCTCTAGGCTCCCACCCCAATTCCAAGGTGAAGTGTTCTAAACTCCTCCACCTGCCAAGTAGTGTTTACAGGCGTACCTCAGCTTATTGTGCTTAACAGGTGTTTCGTGGTTTTGTTTTGTTTTTAATTGAAGGTCAGCCCTTCCACCAGGAAGAAGAGTAAGTCTCCCTTTATTGCAACAAGCAGGCTGCGGTATCTCTGAGGTACGCCCGCATCTCGTTTCCCAGTTATGACTCCCAGTTCTGAAGTCACTTACCCCCATGCTCTCTCCCATGACTGCCTACCTAATACATCCTTCCTCTTTTTTCCATTTCTTCTCCCCCCCCCCCCCCGAGGGCTTGGATTCTATTTTTGTTTGCAAACGGGGATCCAAACCAATTTCCCTTACTTATGCACTAGGGATACGTTTTTATTGTCCATGAACTCTGAACAAGAGCCCAGAGGTTGGAGAACACTCCCAGCGCAGAACTGCTGGATCAGATTAAGTGACTGAGAAAGAAGAGCAGGCAGATACAAGGCACTTATGGGAGGAGCTTCCGCCACGGCTTCGCGGTGGCGCACACCAAAACCGACGCAAAGGCCTGCCTAGAACCTCGTATTATCACCATCAAAACTAGGGGAAGCACAGCGTGAGCAAATGTGTACTCAGCAAGTTCTTCAAACGATGAAAGAAGAAAATGGATTTTTTCAGTGTTTTATTTGGCACTGACCCTATTTGTCATTGAAAGTTCCAGAGCACTCCAGACGTGGACACTTCCACCTTATTCACCAGAAATTAGAGGTCATTACAGTAACATAACCATCACTTACTTTTACAAAGGATATCCTGAGAATTTGAAGTGTTTTTGCAAGGTAGGCTATTAAACTATTCCAACCTGTGTAGCAACACTTTTTTTTTTCTAAATCCATACTTTTTTCCAATTACATGTGACATTCAGTATTAGATTAGTTTCAGGTGTACAGCATAGTGCTTAGACATTTAAATAACTTATAAAATCATCCCCCAATAAGTCCAGTAGCCACCTGGCACCACGCATAGTTATTACGATATTATTGATTCTATTCCCTGAGTTGTTCACATCCCCATCAACAGTCTTTTCTCAGTTGGGCTAGACCAGCGGTTTCACATCCAAATTGTAACTCTGAAAAACAATTTATGGTAATACGTAAGGAATTCTACCGTCAGACAGAACTGACAGAAGTGATTCATTCTGGTAGAATTCGATGGTAATTTCAGCTGGAAGTTTGTTCTGGGCGCCCGAAAAAGAATCACCTTTAAAGCCAACACCTCAAACAATTTTTGCAGGAAACCCTACTGACTCCTCATGGAGACGGGCTGGGAACACCAGAAAAACGGTTTCCACCTAATTTCTGAGTAATTTTTAAAGTGCTGCCCAGCAGCTAGCGGTCTCCTCAAGGGGCGGGAGTGTCAAGCAGCTTCCAGGAAGGTGGGTCTGGTATTTCACAGATTTGGAGAATTCGGAGAAAAGAGAAATTAAGAATGGAGGACTTCCCGCTCCACCTCCCCCTGCCGAGAAGCCTCTTCTAGAGGAACTTTATTATTATTATTACTTCCAGGGTGAATCCACCAGTTCTGAAGGCCACAGGCAAATTTACCGAGGTTTTTGGTTCCACGCAGATGCAACTAATGAAGGGACAAGCAAGTCTCCGCGCCCCAAACTTGAATATGACCTTGCCTCGGCAACCGTTGTATTTGACCCTCCAAGACCCCACTCTCTTGGAGTCCCCTGCGCTCGCGACAAAAAGGGATTCTGGGCTGACTCTCCTACACGACGGTTTCTCGGGGACGGAGGGTTGGGGCTTACCGCGTCCTCAGGGCAAACCGGCCCGAGTCATCCGAGACACGCTCCGCAGCCCGGACGCCGGCGACGGGAACACCCACGGCCACGCCCTCATTGGCTCCAGGAGGCCGGAAGTGCGGACGGCGGACGGAAGCGCTCCTCCTGCGCGCGTCCGCCCGCCCGGGACCCTCTGGTAGGCGGGGCCCCTGCCTCGGAACTCTGGGGATTAGTGGGTGAGGCTGATAGGGAACCCCGAATCCCGAGGAGGGTGTTCGGGTTCCGGTTGGAGAGAGCCGGAGAAGTTTCGGGGGCGGCGGGTCCACGGCGACCCCTGGTGGCAACCGGGGCCTAGTGGAGCCCGGCTGCCGCGCGACCTGGGTGCGGGAGCTTCAGGTGGCCTCGGGGACACAGACTTCGAGGCCGCGGCCAGAGCTGCTCCCTGACAGCGGCCGGAAGGTTGAGGTGGGAACGCTGCTCTCTTCCTGCCAGGAAACGGGAGAAGGGGTGCTCTCCGCCCTGACGTTTTTCTGTGCTCGTCGGCATTTGACAACTTCCCTCCAAGGCGTGTCCGGGTGCGGGGTTTTCCCCAGTAACACCCTCGCCCTTGCTGGAAAAAAATCTCAGAAAGGCTGCCCCCCTCCATCCCCGCTCCCCGCCCCCACGATGCCTTCCTAGAAAGAGAGGGGTGTGTTTCAGTTGCGGGCTGCTCGAGTGGAAGTTATCTGGACAGCTTTAGGCCACGCCTGTACATAGTACAAAAAAAAAAACCTCCTTGTGAATGCTTTTTCTTTCCCCATCCAGCTCCGCACCAAGGTGGTTTGAACTTTGGGTCCTTTGTGGTCCTGATGAACAGTTTTCCTTTTCTCGAGCGCATGACACTGGAACTTCAAGAACTAGAGGTTTATGCAATTTGAGACCTGTCAGCACTGTGCAGCGTTCAGAGCAATAAGAGACAGGTGAGCATGAATGAGTAGTTTCCACTCCAGATTACGGTTGTCGAGAACCGTTTCTGCAATTTCGGTGAAAAGATGCACGGCCTTTGTTGAATACTAGGTGGTGCCAGCGAGCTCATCTTTTGGGATAAGTCTCAACGTAGCGCCAAGTTAAGGCTTTCTTTATTTGGAGTAGCTTTACCTCCTTAAAATGTGTTGTGTCTTCATACACTTCATCCGGTTATGGAATATGGAGACGAAGTGGAATCAGTCTCATTTTCTGCTTTCAGAGCGTGTACAGTCTAGAGAGAAAGACGGGGTGGGGGGGGAAGCGTGCTATAATGAACTCATAATTCAAGGAAGAAGTAAGTGGTAAGTACAGAATAAAATGTGGAACACAGCAGAAGAAGCAATCTCTTCTTATTCATTTACAGTTATTTATCCAGTACTTTACATCTGCCCAACATTGTGCTAAATGCTGGTGTATAAAGAGGAAGCAAAATCCGTGTTCTCAAATAACTCGCAGTCTAGGTAGGGATTGGGCAGAGAGGCCAAGGAAGACAGTATGGAGAAAGTGAAACCGGAGCTAGGCCTGGAGAAGGAAAGCGCTAGACTTGATAGGTGGGAAGGAAGGAAGGCTGGCAGGAGGAGGAGGAAAGTTCATGGCTTGTTCTGAAATAAGGAGTCCAGTCTGGTCGGACTATAGGACATTGATCCTGAAAAGACACTTTCAGTTTTACCTTGGGTTTGCCCTGAATTTTCCAGTAAAATTCAACAGATTTAAAACAAAATTTAAATGTGTATTTCTGGGAGAAATTATACAGGAAGAATAGCTATAATAAATGAACACTTCTGGCTAGCCTATTATATGCAAAATATAGCTATAATTATACACTTCTGGCTATACTCATTCATAATGTATTTATATGTTATTACTGATTGTAGATGATTTAAACCCGGCCTACACCCACCCAGGCATGTGCCCTGACTGGGAATCTAATCAGTGACCTTTCACTTTGCAAGATGGCACCCAACCAACTGAGCAACACTGGTCAGGGCAATTTTAAAGGTTTTGATGAGTGGTTATACCTAATACTAACCGAAATGTGTTTCCTGAAAGGAGTGTAAGTTTAATTTTTATAAATAGAAAAACTTAAATATTAAATGTTAAGTAAATACAGATAATATCAACACCAAAATCAGTAACTTTTCTTTACACCAGCAATAATCAGAAATTGTAATAATGAAAACCCTATTCCCAATATTAACAACATATACAAAATCTAAGAATAGCCAGTGTTTAAGCCCTTTGTGAAAAAATAATATTTTCTTTTTAAAAATCAAAAAAGAAAGCCTAGATAAATGGAGAGATGTTGCTTGATAGGAAGATTCAAATGTCAAGGATACAGGTTTTTCTCTATTTTAGTCTCTAATTTTAATGTAATGCCTGTCAAAATTTCAATTGAATTTTTAAGGAAACTTGACAAACTGATTCTTAAATTCAGCTAGAAGAGAAAATGCACAGGAATAGTCAAGAATTATTGGGGGGGAGAAACCCACAGCAATAAAAGTAACTTCTTAACAGTTAGTGTATAGCAGTTCTAAAGCAATAATAATTACAATAGAAGGTCATGCCAGAGGGCCAGAATACTATCTACGGAACAGACTGAGTCTTACTACTGAGTGAGTTAACCCTTTCGGTACGGGTGTCGGATATATCCGGCGCCCATCTGATGACCTGTGTGGACGAGTGCCAGATATATCCGGCATCCATCTGTATATAATTTTTATAAATTTTACTTATATAATTGATAGAATTTTATATAACTATCTCTTAATATTAAAGTGACAACACTTGGAAAAAAGCATTGTTTTATTAAGCATAGATCTTATAAAAGGTTAGGAAAGTCTTCACACAAAGGAGGACTGACCATGTGCTATGTGCGTGTTTTCGGCGCGGTACCTCGTACAGCGGGAGTGTTGTGGCGGAAAGAGCGCTCATGCCGAAAGGGTTAAGGGCGGCGTAGGTGAGTGCTGGCGAGCAGACGGTGTTGGGCAGCTTGCTGTCCACTTGCAAGAAAACAAAAGACCTTTACTTCACAGCATTAACCAAAAAATGGCTTAAAGAGCTAAATGTTCAAAAAATTATAAGAGTTTTAGAATACAAAATATATATTTTTAAGCCTTGAGGTAGTTGTGGCATGCTTGCTTGGGGCAAGAAGACTTAATGAGAAGATAGATTTGACCATTAGAAATAATTTGTCGTGACAAAAACACCCTGAGTAGAATTTAAAGTCAGGAGACGAGATAATATCTGCAACATAATTACAAAGTCTTCATACCCATGTTATGTAAACCAGTGAGGGAAATATAATCCAGTAGAAAACTGAGCACATTTCCAAAGGAGAAATTCATATCAAAAGTTGTTCATACTCACAAGGCATTAGCAAATGCTCATAAGACCAGCAAGATAATATTAGTAGTGTTCCATGATAATAGTAGAACAGGATAATACTAGTATGTTCTGGAACATACTAAGAGTGAAAAAGAATATAATGAATCTGTATTCACACCCAGTCTGTTTATAAATCTGTACTTTCATCTATCAAATTTGTTTGAAGATAAGCCACTAGTGAACACTTCTAATTAATTCATCAAGTCAATTAAGAAGACTGCCAGGCAGTTTTGTGGGGAGTTATTACTACATGAGTTTAAGCTTTTGTATATACATTGAGATTTTCTTTGCACATCTGTCTTTCCCACACCTGGAGCTCAGAAAGAGTGTAGCCTGTGTTAAATTTGCCTGGTATGTTGAATCATTTCAAATCACCAAATATATACTGTATGCGGGTTTATTGTTCTACTTAGAGATTAAAATGGCTTCCAGAGGAAAGACAGAGACAAGCAAATTAAAGCAGAATTTAGAAGAACAGTTGGACAGACTGATGCAGCAATTACAAGATCTGGAGGAATGCAGGTAACAGTTCAATTGTGTGCTGCTATGCTGTCAAATGACTCTTCTGCAGCTAGATGACAAACTCCCGGGGTTCAGAGCCACCTGTGATGGCGGTTTCCCCTGAAGTGCTCCTCACAGCTGTGTCTGTTGGGGAAGTAGACCCCGTGCAGGCTTTGTGCTTGTCAGGCTGGGATGTGAAAGTCTCATGTAATTACAAAGTGAGTGTGAACTTGGACAAAACACTTAACCCCTTTAAATTTCCACTTCCTTATATGTAAAGTGGAAATTATAGCACCTGCCTTGTCTTCAGTATTTAAAATTGCCCTGCTTGATATCAAGCTGAGAAGGTACAACTTGAACTTCTGGTGTGTTTCAGCCTTAACTTGAAGGACACAGACTGTTCAGCCTTAGTAAATATTACAAATGAAGGTGCCAACAAAACACTTGGGCCCAGAGCAGGTGCTTGATAAACGGTAGCTGTTGTTATTTGTAGTAATTGTTTAATGCATGCTTTCACTGGTGAATAAAAATAGCCTCTGACTCAGATGGCAAGAACTACATTGCTGTTGTATTTCAAGGTGAACAAAATTTTACCTGCTTTTAATGGTAATGATAATAACAGCTATTTATCTAGTACCCATTATATGCCAACCACTTCCCATATTTCATTTAACTCTCCTAACAACCCTGTAAGAAGCGCACTATCATTGTCTTCAGTTTATAGATGAGGAAACTGAGGCTTGGCTATATTTAGTAGTATCTCGCCCAAGATTATACCATTGGTTTATAGACTGCTTAAAAGAAAGTCATTATGTGGTTTAAGTATGCCTCGTTTTGATAAAAGAAAAATGTTTAATTATCAAAGTAACCATATTGCAGAAAAATGCTCACATTTTTAATATCTGAATACATCCATCATTAGTGTTTTGATATTTCCTTTCAGCCTTATTCCCCCAAGATATGTTTTGTAAATATATGTAATATTTGAAGTCTAGTGCACAACTACTAACACTGCTGTTTCACTTGGCACCCTGTGTTTTTCCATGTCACGTTCACTGTGCTTCAGAGAGGAACTTGATACAGATGAATATGAAGAAACCAAAAAGGAAACTCTGGAGCAACTGAGTGAATTTAATGATTCCCTGAAGAAAATTATGTCTGGAAATATGACTTTGGTAGATGAACTAAGTGGAATGCAACTGGTAAGCATAATTTACTTACACTGGTGCACAGTTGGGTTATTATTATTATTATTATTAATTATTTTTGGTAAGTATATGTAAGACAGAAAAGTTACCCTTTTTTTGGGTTTAACTTCTAGATGAGTATTTGTGGATAAAAGAGCACATGCTTCCAGATCTTTAGTTATATGTTTGACTCCAGTGACATTCACAGAAACAGCAAATGGAAACTGAAATTGCAACAGTATTTGACAGGCAAAGAAGACACATCAGTCCCTTATTGCAATATCCAGTTCATCCGAATATTTGGGTTAGGTTTTACCTTCTTGTATTTCTAGGCTATCCAGGCAGCTATCAGCCAGGCCTTCAAAACTCCCGAGGTCATCAGATTGTTTGCAAAAAAACAACCAGGTCAGCTTCGGACAAGGTTAGCAGAGGTAAATTTTTTTTAAATTGATCCAATTGCTCTGTGTATTTTTTTTTCTTAGCCCAAGAATTTGCTCATTGTGTTATTCTGGAGTTTAAAAATTGGTCAGTTGAGAATGAACACCACCACGAGGAAACCCTCATGTCAACTGCAGACTCTCGGGGATTGGGATGTGTCAGTGCAGGCTCACCAGCTGCACCAGGTGTGCCGCGCTGGTGGGGGTGGCCATAACGAAGGGGCTGTGCCTGAGTGGGGACAAGCTGTGCGTGGGAAATGTCAGTGCCTTTCACTCAGTGTCCTGTGAATCTGTGGCTGCTCCAAAAGATAGTCTATTTGTAAAAAATTGGTCAAAATTAGTCCTCTGAGCAATTATTGTTGATAATGAATACAGAGGGTTAAACAGCAAATGGTAGTTTAAATTGCCAATGACCGCTTCCACCAAACTCCACCTGTGAGATTTTATTACTTACATCTGAAGCCCTGAGTTGAAATCCCACCCAGAATTCAGTAGCAGCATTGCTTTATGCATGCATGGCCTTTCTCACTAGGACTTTCCAGTGTCCTTGTAAACCTGCCACTTGAAGCAGTCTGCTGTGGACCTGACGTTAATTGGGGTGTTGGTAGTTACTTACAACCACTCGGAAGTCAGCAGGGTAGTGGTTAAGAGCATGGCCTCGGGTCGGACTGGCGGGACTGGTCTTCCTGCTCCGTGCAGAGCGGTGTGATCTTGGACACGTTATTTGGATCAAACTCTTGTGCCCCAGCTTCCCCACCTCTAAAAGGTGATGATGGTTGTTTCTACCGCTTATGGTGGTTATGAGGATGAAATGAAGTGATATGTTCCGACCACATATTGTGTGTAATGTGTAATATGTGTAAAGCGCACAGAATAGTCTCAGTGCACAGTATATACCATCCGTGCTCTGCTGGTGAAGGTAATATTTAACCCCAGTTCCAGGAGACCCGATACCAGTTACCTTACTCAAGCCTGTAGCCCACACGTGAGTTTGACGAAATGAGTTCTTAGAGGTTGGCTCCTCTCTCAAGGAAGCTATTGACTTACTCATTCCTGATTCCTGACCTCTACTCAGTAGAGTTTATAACTAAGACAATGGTTATGATTAAGATTTATTAGAACTGTGTAATAGCATTTCTATCATGTTTGCTTTGAATTGTTTCTATAGTTCCTTATAACGTTAATCAGCTAGAGAATCTTTTTCATTTAAAGAAGTAGATCTGAAGAGCTGGATTTTATTTATAGATGTTTTTAACTGAAATACCACATGCTTTGTGTTCATCCACTTTAGATGGATAGAGATCTCATGGTAGGAAAGCTGGAAAGAGACCTGTACACTCAACAGAAAGTGGAGATACTAACAGCTCTCAGGAAACTTGGAGAGAAGGTACCCACATTTAATTTAATTTAATTTAATATAGTATTAGGCATAAAGAAAAAGTGTAGCTCTGGCTAGTGTGGCTTGGTGGATTGAGTGCCAGCTTTAGAACCAAAAGGTCACTGGTTTGATTCCCAGTCAGGACACATGCCTGGGTTGCAGGCCAGGTCCTTAGTTGGGGGCCTATGAGAGGCAACCGATTGATGTTTCTCTCCCTCTTTTTTCTCTCTCCCTTCCCATCTCTTTAAAAATAAATAAAATCTTTTTTAAAAAGAAAGAAAACGAAAAACGTGTAAAACATTTGGGGCAGAACTTGATCTGCGATCTAGTTTGTGGTCCTGAGACATCCCTAACGGTGGTTTCTAGAACTGCGCGTGAAGGTTGGAACCTGCCCCAGTGGACCATGTTTTGTTTTGTTTAGCTGACTGCAGATGATGAGGCCTTCTTGTCAGCAAATGCTGGTGCTGTCCTCAGCCAGTTCGAGAGGGTCTCTACAGACCTTGGTGAGTACCCTCGTGTCTCTGGAACTTGGATGTGAACGACTGTCTGATGGACAGATCGCATGGGTGGGACAATATGAGGGCCTTTTCTTGAGTTTAGAGGTAAAACCAGAATTCTGTTCTTTTTTTTTTTTTTTTTAATAATTTTTTATTTTTTCTTCTCATACATAGAATTCTGTTCTTTATGAATCCCTTTTATTGAGTTTATTTCTCAATACCTTGTAATTAAAAATTAAGTTAATATGGCCTAATGTTTTTAAAATATTTGTCATCTAAATGTAAATATAAAAATAAACTAAATTTTTACATCATCTATTTCATACCTGAAGCTAGAGTAAGCATTTGTAGCCAATAAACGACCCCCTGTAGCTGAGTTGTCTGTGCGGGGAAAGGAAGTTGGGATGGCAGCGGGAGGGCTCGGCGGTCATGCACTAGCAGTGGAAGCCAGTTTCATCGTCTGTTTCAACACGTGTGTGATAGGTTTTGCCTCTTTACCTGGAACTGTGAATGCATTTGAAATGACCTTTTCATTTATGTGTCTTTCTCCTTAGGCTCTGGAGACAAAGTTCTTGCTTTGGCGAGTTTTGAGGTTGAAAAAACAAAAAAATGACATGGTGTGGAAGCTTGGGACAGTGATCACGTTCTTGTTGTAAATGGCATTTTTCTTCTGGGGATTTTGAGTCATTGCAAAGAAATCAAGAGATTCTTGAAGTTCATTAGTAACCCAAGAAAAGGTGACAGGGAAACATACCTGTGGCTTCTACTTATGCCCTTCACCATTGTGCTTTGTGAAGGGCTATCTCCTTGCGTGATCCTGGACTTGGTGGGACGGAGGGATCACTAGACCGTATTCACCATGATTTGTCTGTTTAAGAGAGAGAATAGGAAATAGTTTCTCTGACTGTTTTTATTAAGGCTCCTTGTTTTTAGGTGCTGATAGCAAATGAAAAGATGTAAACTAGTGATTCTTTTCTGCTCATAATTTATCCTCATTTGTTGGAGTGAATAGTGTAACAACATTAGCAGATCTCATGTGTGTTCATAGAATTTTAGAGTCTAAGTGATCTTAGAAATCATTTTCATTTTATAAACCAGGAAACTGAGGCTCAGAAAGAGCAAGTGACTTGCTTAAAGTCACATCAGAGAGTTGGAGATAGGACTTGGGTGTTCAAATTCTCAGTTTAGTGTCCATTGAATTTTATTTTTTTATTCTATGCTGTTCTTTAAAAATAAGTAATACATATTTGTGCAAGCCCATGTTTATAAAACTTCAACGTCCCAACAGAAAGTTGTCACTAAGGGACCATTCCCCAGCCCGTAAGCTCTGCTGATGAATGGGGCCTATTGTATCTCTGAGTTTGAGCTGGGAACAATGGGAGCCCTGTTGAGAGTCTCCTGAAGTAACTTAACCTCCCGTGTTGTTTCACCAGGGAAGCGATTGGAAGTGGCAGCTAGAGGCCCTCCCTGTGTGTAACCTCTTTGCCGAAACCCGTTGGGTGGTGAATGACTGTTTACTAGTCAGTTTTGTGGAGGAACGCAAAATAAGTCCCGAGGAAAAGCACGTTTCTCTCCTGAGTGTTTACATCTCTCTGTGAGCTCAGATATACAGATTTCCCTGTATGCGTACATGTTAGCTTCTTTCCTAGGCACTGGCTCCTTTGTACTCTTTCGTGTGTTTCTCAGTATTCTTTTTCTTTTCACTTTATACAAATTAAAGACATTTTGAACACTTCATGTACACTGTAAACTCAACTAGGTGCTCTCTCAACTGGACACATTGGGGAACTCAGCTACATTAATGCCTTATTTGGAAATTCTAATGGGCAGTTTTTTTTATATATTGGTTTATGATGTTCCAAAACTCATTGAAATTGTGACAAACCAAGAAAAACCAAATTACCTGCTCTTCGTCTAGGGCTGTATGGTCATTCTGCATTTTTACTGTAACCAAGGTGAAATCCACATGCAATAAAATGAACCGCTGTAAAGTGTGCCACTCAGTGACATGCAGTGCGTTCCCAGTGTCGTGCAGGCGTCAGCTCGGTCTGGTCCCACAGCCCCTTCCTCGCCCCCAGGCGAGGTTGCATCCTGTGGAGCAGTCACTCCGTTCCCTTCCAGCCCGACAGCCACTGCAGTGCACCTTCTCTCTGTGGCTTTGCTGACGCTGGACATTTCATATAAATAGAACCTTGCAGTGCGTGGCCTTTTATGTTTGCCTTCTTCCATTTAGCATAGTATTTTCCAGGTTAATCCATAGTGTAGCGTGTATCAGTACTTCATTCCTTTTCGTGGGTGAAAATATTCCCTTGCATGGATACCGTATTGTGTTTTCCATTTATCCCTTGATGAACATTTGGGTCTTTTCCATTTTTTGGCTATTATGTATAATGCTGCCATAAACATTTGTGTGCAAGTATTTGGTTAAATACCTGTTTTCAGTTCTTTAGGATATCTACCTAGGAATGGAATTGCTGTGTTGTTGTTACTGTTTGAAGCCATAGCAAGCTTTCCCCTTCCCCTCCAGGAGCAGGATGAGGAAAATTCGGAATATTTTGTGTTCGAAAGGGGCCTAGATGAATCTGGAGTCCTTAATTTTGTTTTCCCTTAAACTTTCTATAAGACCAACATCAGTGAAATATTGTCATTAACCACGTTAACATATTCATTTAGTAAGTAACAGCTAGTACTCCATTTAAATTAATCTTCCTTTAAAAGAGGTCAAGTTTGCGGGGCCTAGCAAGACGCTGGCTGGTCTGGCAACGTGACCTTTGATAGGTTCCTTCATCTTCTTGAGGCTCGTTTTTCTCTTCTGTTCAATGGGACTAATAGGACCCCACGTAGGGTTACTCCACATTCCCTTCTCTTCCTTAGAAGAGAAAGAAATTTTGCATTGGAGTTAATCCACCATTTAAAAGTTCTTTCAAGGGACATATGATATATGTTGTTTCATAAATTTGGTATTTAATTCAGAAAAATAATTTGAAAATAATTTGAAAATTCTATACAGCTATCATTATTAAATGACCTGCAAGCTGTTTCCTGTTCACATTTTGCTATATTTAATTTTCTAGATTTTAGACCTCTTGGGAGGTCTCAGACTGCAATAACTAATGCTGAGGCAGCTAACTCTTTACATCCTTGGGTCAAGATAATATTTTAATGAAAAGGGTTCTTGCATTTTTTCCCCAAGACTTGGAGTTGAAGCAAAAGTAAATTTCAATGAGCAAGTGTCCAACTGGGCTGTTTAATGAAATGTAATAATTTAAAACAATTCCTGTTTCAGTGTTTTGTTTTGTCCTGTGAGTGGTAAGATGAGTGTTCTAGGTGGGTGGTAGAGGAGGAAACCGAGAAGTAGAATGAGCTGTTCCCAGGAAGGAGCTAGAGTTTGGGCCCATGGTCTGTTAACTCTGATTGTTGGGCTTTGTATTGAAGACACTCAGCCAAGAACGGCCACCTTAAGCAAAAGAAAAGACTGCAGATCCACTGTTGCCGTGGCGTCTTATTACAGTGAATAATGGGTAGTTTGAAATTATTACGGAAAAAAATAAACCCAGACCATTTGGCCTAGAGCTTTTGAGCCACTTTCCTACCCGTTTTCCCTTATTCTATTCATTATTGAGACCAAAAAAACGCTCCTTTGCCTCTGAGATGTTTTCCAGCATTAGTATGTAAATTAAAACTCAGCACTCCCACAGACCCCTCCAACGAGCTGTGATTGCTTCCGGTCCGTCTGGCCCTGGAATTAAAAGATTCAGAAACTGGGTTAACTAGCATTTAATATTTTCACTGAGTCGCAAAAACAGGTTAAAAATAGGGCCCTGCTAGATAATTCCCCTAGAATACGGCCTTTCGGCCTCCTAACTCACTCTCTTTGGAAACCCTTCTCCCTGCTCACCCGCACAGCCGAGTGGGAAGACTCCAGTGCCGAAAGGGCCTCGGACACAAGGGGTCAGCAGTGTTCTCAGGAGTTCACAGCACAGTCCCTGCCATGGCAGGCAGAGGATGGGGAGAGTGGAGAGGTTTGTGGCTGTCAGCTGGTCGCTTCCTAATGCTTGTCTTCTGAGACAGTCACATTCCCTACAGCCTCAGACAGAGGACTACAGTTAAAAATAACCAGTAAAAAATTATTTTCTCTAAAGGAGGTCAAGGAGAGCCACCAATTTTGAGTTAGGAAAGAGGAAGGTAGGGCTGGTAAGGGTTCTTTGTAAGATTATGCATCAGCCACAGATCCTCTGCCCCCAACTCTGGCAACTGTGACCGTGAATTTTTGAGGCCTTCCAACAAGAACCTCTGATTTTGTGTCATAGTCATAATTTCAATACATGGATTAAGAGCTTAAATTATCTTAATTACGTCTGTTTATACTAAAATGTCTTAGTAGGTGGGGTGCTTTTTTTGTTGTTACTGCTCAATTGTCATATTGCACGGGGGTGTTCTTTCCTGTAAGGGGAGATTGATGTTTTTTTGGCTTGTGTGTGAACTTGGTTCATTTAGGCCTGCTGTTATTCCTCCAGGACTCAGACCAGGCCAACTTGAAAACTGAAACAGTTATCCTCAGTGACAATCAAAGAGATAGGTCATTTGGGCAGAAGCAGATATTTGGCCTGGATTAGATTATAACTGATTGCCTTAACCCGGATTTGATCATGACCTTAGAAAATGTGGTGCTTCCACTACTTCATTAAAAAAAAAAGATAACTGTGTTAGCATCTCCAGTTTTCTGCACATCAAGTTTATTCCAGGTCTTGGTAAATTGTACCTTAGATTTGATTTATACGCTGAGCATATGCTCATGTATTTCAGTATTTTGTTTCATAGTTACTCACAAAAGGAACATTTGTACATTTGAAGTAAACAGGTGAACTCTCAGCCCCTTAGCCTCAGCCTTGTGGCATTTCTTTTCATCCTGCCAGAAGTAGGAGTGGCTCATGAAAGGCTGTGTTTTTGACAAAGCCTTTAGATAAAAACTATTGCAAAACAAAAACAAGCACACACACACACACACAAAAAAGAAGTATGGGTAGTTTGTTCCTCTGCATGTAAATACTGTGAGCAAGATTCCACGTAAAGGAGCTCATATAGACATACCTAAACTCACTTTGCATTCTTAGAAAGGAAACCATGGGCTTGGAGGAGGGATGAGAGATGTGAGCACATGCTCCCTCCTGTGCGTGCCTCTCCTGAGACTCTGACTGGACCAGATGCCCATCGCTCCCATAGGACTTATGACCTCCCACAGTGCTACTCTCACCAGAGTGGAAGGTTGATTGCGCCAGGTTGACTTTGTTACAATCAAAGCACTGGGCAACATTGTGTATACACTAGGCCCTTTCGGCCTGAAAAACTCAAAGTGTGCTTTTCCCTGGTGGGGATTATATCTTGAGAAGGAAACATGTTTTGGAGAAATTTTAATGACAGTGTGGAGCAGGGAAAGTTTCTATCTGCTACCTCTTCTGATTATGCTATTCTTTCATCAGACATTTACTGAGTGCTGATACATGCCAGATACATTACTTGGCTGTTTTTGTTAAATTTTCTAAAATGGATATTGGATGGAATCCTTTTTTTTATGACTCTCAAGTGTTTATATACTTAATAGAAGTTTAGACACTTAGCTGCATCACCAGAGGTTTATCTTACAAAGAAAAAATTGTGTTTTAAGTAGACTTAATAAAAAAAGATATCTGTTACTCTATCATAGTTAGCTGGGTTCTTAGAAACATTTCAGATGTATATCTATATATTAAAGGAATATTATGCTTGGAAATAATCCTGATCTGTACAATTTGATCTAAGTGATCTCTTTCAACTATAATTTTATCTCATCTTTTAACCAATCTTGCAAACTGTGTATATCTCATTAAAATATTTGTGTTATTAAGTTGTTTGGGGGAATATTAAATGGAAAGTTGGAATACTGCTGTAGGGGAGGGAAAATATCTTTCCTCTACCTCTTATGTTCTTGGCTGAGACTCCTATAACAAAGGGCAGATTAATAAGAGGAAAGCATACACATGCATTTACTATAAATGGTACATGACATGAGGCAGTGAAGACCCAGAGAAACAGTAACACCGGAGTGTGTGTATTGGTAGCGTTAGTGGGGAGTGGAAAGTCACAAAAAGATGTGGTAAGATGAAGGCAAGCCAGTGTGGTAAACAGAGGGAATCTGAGCAGGATCCGTTGGTTCAGATTTCTCGGTGTCCCTCGTCTTCAGGGGTAAGGCTGCTCCTTTCCTGCAGGTATTGGAAAGTCACCGCTCCTGAGGGTTCTGTGACCTACGTCGGGAGTGTCGAAAGTCCTTGCACCTGCCGTTTCTCCAATGCCTTCATGTTAAAGTGGCAAGTGCTGGGTTTTGGGAGAGTGTGTCCTGAACCCCATCCTTCCATTTTCACCTATTACTCTGCCACTCTTAGTTCTTATCCCATTTTATCAAGTCACCTTCCAAATGTTCCTGAAGGTATTTTGTGAGGAATGGTCACTAACTGTATAAATCACTTTGAAACTCCAGTATAAGGAACTGTGTAAAAGATAAATCATACCGCTTTATTAAAATTATTTAAAATCTTAAAATATACATTTAAAAATACTAAGTGGAAGCACTACGTTTGGTTTGACTAAAGGAGGCTTGTGTTCATATTCTAGATGTTTGAAATAATGGGAAATAAAGATCATACAATAAAAATAACATGGGGTAAAGCCCACAGTTCTGTTACTCCCGTCTTTTCCTTTCTTGGAGGTGAGATAAATTACTTTTTCTGTTATGTTTTTCCCCTAATGATGTAAGTTGTGCTAAAAAGATATTATAACCCAAGATTTTCTAATGAAAGAATGTCACCGGGTATGTGGGAATCTGCATGTTCATGCTGTAGTCTGCCTCAGCAGGGCGTCATGAGAAGCAGAAATGGAGGGCAAATTAAAACTGGCTCCTTTATCTCTTCAGACCCTTGAGCCCCGTTAGCATGTCTCTTACCCCCTCTAAACAGAAATTAAGGGGAAATTGCCTGTTCAAAGTTGCTTTGAAAAGTCACAGGCGTCACCTGTATGCTTTCTTAAGGACTCTCTCCTCTTCCCTGTGAGCTGTCTTCTGCTTTCCTAAGAAGGCTTTTCTACTTATTGGTGAAATAAGTGTCCCTTTTTTTTCCCGTCTGTATTTAGCCACCAATTAGTAAGATGAGCAGAAATGCTGCCATGCTGAGCGCCGTGCTAGGGGCATGAAAAGAGGCCAGCGCTACATGATGCAAGCTATAAAAGTGCCTTTTTATCTTCCAGAAGAGGTCCTCAATAGGTTAGTCTACCTCCCAGAGCCTGTAGCTATTTCAGTCTAAGTACTCATTAAAGTCAATCTGAGATATTGCTGAAGCCTTTGGGTTCTTTAAGTGAATTGCCTCCACTTGAATTCAGCTAAAAATAGTTCACTTTTACTCCCCACAGGGCTGCTCCCAAATTACATGAACTCTCCCCTCAGCTTCCCACCCCACCAAAAGTATTGATGTCCACAGCAAGAGTAGCTTCTTATTAAAGACCCAGGACTATGGCTGTGAATGCCTGCCTAACAGCAAGAAGGGAAGAAAAGGATGAACCCAGTTAAAGCTGAGCCCAAGAACATGAGATAAGAAATCAGGACTTTGGGAAAAAACATTTTTCTTTTCCCCTCAAATAATAAATTATTTTAAAAAAGAAAAATAATTACAAATTATGTCTAAAAACTGATGAGAGTACATAGCAGTGTACCAGACCCATCCAAATAAATTGAGCACCGACTATGCCTTTCCATTTGGAAAACACTGTAGAATTGGTAGGTAGCCTCGGAGTGACAGGCAGAAGAGCGAGCATTTCAGGGCAAGCTGGAGCCGGCCCTGACAGGAGGGGACTCCTCTCGTGTTTACTTAGAAATAAGTGCAAAAAGGAATCAATTTGTTTCTTAAAACTGAACAATGAATGGTTACAGCATGTGCTTCTGATCGCCAACGAATCATACATATATTGCGTCCTCAGACAGACAATGAACACACTGGGGCCACGGACCCTAAACTGTTCTGTGAGTGAGCGATGTAATTCTCAGCTGGTACTATTACACTGGTTGTACATCTCCGTTAAAGGCTTTGGGAAAATTTAAGCTCTTGTTTGGGAGCTAAAGCAAGGAGGCTTAGGATGAGGAAAGCAGTAGACTCTACCATTTATTTTGTTTTCATCAGAATGGAAAACGCCTTGATCGTAGCTGCCTTGATACATTTGAGTGTTACTCAGCAAAAATCTATTCACACCTCCCTACCTTGGGGTGAGATATGCTATCTTGTCCCGCTGTTTTGGGCACAGCCATGAAATGAGTTGGTCAAGGGACTGCTTATGGATGTGATTCCTGGAGAGTTTTCCTTGTGCTTCCACAGTTTGGCTTGGTGCTCTTGCTCTTCTGCCATTTGTCATAAGAGGAAGATGCCCTGGAGCATCTGGTCCAAAGACAACGAGGAGACATGTGGAGCAGACTTACTCCCAATCTTTAGCTAAACCCTGCTGATCCCAGCCCAGCAGAGTCAGTCACCCCGCAGCCTGAAGTAGACCCGCATTAGGCAATCACAGATGCCTGAGCAAAAACATGCTTGTTTAAGCCACTGAGTTTGGAGGTGGTTCATAATGCAGCAATAGCCACCTAATATACCATTCCCGTTCCATTTTAGTCCGTTCTCCATGCTAAAGCCATAATCGTCTATTTAAATACAAATCCAACCGTGTCACATCCTTGTTTAAACCTTTCAGTGGTTCTCTTTACTTTTGAAATAAAGACCTATGAAGTCCTCTGTGATTTGGGCCTGTCCTCTGCCAGCCGCACTGGGGCCTCTTCCCCATCACTCTGCATGCCAGGCATCTGGCCTTCTCGCTCAGTCATTTGCTGTCACCATGTTCTCTTTTCTCTTCATGGTCTTTTTGTGGTCCCACTGTGTGCTGTCCTTCCACTCTTCTCTAGTTAACTCCTACTTACACCTCAAGTGTAAGCTTAAATGTTACTTTCCCATAGAAGCTTTCCTTGATGCGAGGTTTGAGTCCCAATAATGCGGTGTCACAGCCCACTGTATTTCAGCTTTTAGCCCTTAACTATAGCTGCAATGAATTATTCAGCTCTGTAACTCATTGGTGTCTGACTTACCTTTCATGAGAACAAGGACAATGTGTGTCTGATTTGTGCTTTATCCCTTGCCTAGCACAGTGGCATGCCTCTGGCAAGGACTAAAATATTTTTTGAATGAGTGATTGACTAAAGAGGCTGTGCTGAACAAAAGCCAGGGGAGACCTAATAGGTCACAGGTGATGTTGCTGAAGACCTGAATTAGTTCAATTAAAAGGTCCTGTAAGAACTTAGTGTAGGGTAGTGTGACTGTTGAAACACAATTAGAAAAAGACAGCTGTAGGACTTCTGGTCAAGATGGTGGTGTAGGTAAGCACAGCTCGCCTCCTCGCACAACCACCTCAAAATTACAACTAAAATATAGAACAACCATCACTCAGAACCGTCAGAAATGGAGTTGAATGGAAGTCTGACAAGTACAGAATTAAAGAAACCACATCCATCCAGACTGGTAGGAGGGGCGCAGACCTGGAATGTTCTGGTCCCATACCCGTGTGTGGTGGATAAAAATTCAGGAGGGATATCTTGGGAGTGAGGAGTCCCAGCCCCACATCAGGCCCCCCCAGCCCAGGCTTCCAGTGCCAGGAAGATAAGTGCCCATAAACTTCTGGCTGCAAAAACCAACAGGGATTGAGTTGGTGGAAGAAGCTGCTGGAGTCCCAAACAGTTCCTCTTAAGAAACCAACACAGACTTACTCAGACTCTCTCACTCTGAGCCTCAGCACTGGGTAGCAGCTTAAAAGGTGCCGGAGGCACACAGGGAGGAACTTAAGTGTCTGGCATCAAGGTAAGAGCCAGGGGACTGCTTTCTCCCAGACAGAAAGGTGGGCAGAAGCCATTGTCCCTTTTCTCAACCCTCCCCCCACCTAGCCTCAGAGCTGGCAGGTGGCTGCCATATCTGAGACTCCCTCAACCTGGCCAACACTGTTTACCCCACCCTGAAGATCCTGAGTCTCTGTCCCAACTAACTTACAGCTGTTAACAGTGTTTTTTTCATATGAATGGTGATCTTGGCTCATGATTCACAGCTTCCTACATCCTATCAAGCAAGCAGCAGCTGACCTCGGTGAACCTCCTGTCCCTGTACCTCTTGCTAAGTGACCCCAAGCCCAGTACTAGCAGCAGCCAGCTTAGATACACAGTTTGGCTTCACGTGGGAATCTCCAAGCCTAGCACAAGGAGCAGACATCTCAGATTGCTTTATAGTTCAGGCATGGTGGCCCTGGGCAAAACACAGGTGGAGGCTGACCTTGGCCTCCACCACCCAGGAAACCCCAGAACCTATGCACCCAGTGGCCAGATACAGACCATGTCAGAGCACCACCACCCTGCCCCTTGCACAGCTGATCCTCCACAGATGGTGAAGGTTGGAGGTTGGTGGTCAGTGGTCATAGCTAATCTTTGCAGCTGACTGGCCTGGGTAAATCTCACCCATTAACCTGCCAACAGCAACCAAGGCTCAACTACAAGAGAAAGATGTACTTAACCCACGCAAAGGGTGCACCTTGAGTACCAAGCTTGGTGACAGGGGAGGCTGTGCCACTGGACCTTATAGGACACCTACTACATTAGGCCACACTACCAAGATAGGGAGTCATAGCAGCTCTACCTAACACATAGAAACACAGGAAGGCTGCCAAAATGAGGAGGCAAAGAAACATGGCCCAAATGAAAGAATAGATCAAAACTCCAGAAAAAGAACTAGATGAAATGGAGATAAGCGATCTATCAGATGCAGAGTTCAAAACAAAGGTTATAAGATGCTCAAGGAACTTAGCAAGGACCTCAGCAGCATAAAAAAAGATCCAGTCAAAAATGAAGAATACACTAATTGAAAAAAAGAACAATTTACAGGGAAACAACAGTAGAGTGGATAAAGCTGAGAATCAAATCAATGATTTGGAACATAAGGAAACAAGAAACAACCAATCAGAACAACATGAAGAAAAAAGAATTAAAAAAAAAATGAGGATAGTGTAAGCAGCCTGTGGGACAATTTTAAGTGTTCCAACATTCGCATCATAGGGATGCCAGAAAGAGAAGAGAAAGAGCAAGAAATTGGAAATCAATTTGAAAAATAATGACAGAAAACTTCTCTAATTTGGTGAAGGAATAGACAGGCAAGTCCAGGAAGCACATAGAGTTCCAAACAAGATGGATGCAAAGAGGACCACTCCAAGACATATCATAATTAAAATGCTAAAGGTTAAAGATAAAAAATCTTCAAAACACCAAGAGAAAAGCACTTAGTTACCTACAGGGGAGTTCCCATAAGTATGTCAGCTGATTTCTCAAAAGAAACTTTGCAGTCTAAAAGGGATTGTCAAGAAATATTCAAAGTCATGAAAAGCAGGGACCTATGGCCAAGATATCTACCCAACAAAGCTTTCATTTAGAATCGAAGGGCAGATAAAGACCTTCCTAGACAAGAAAAAACTAAAGGAGTTCATCATCATTAAACCATTATTATATGAAATGTTAAAGGGACTTATTTAAGAAAATGAAGATCAAAACTATGAACAATAAAATGGAAATAAATACATATCTATCAATGATTGAATCTAAAAAACAAACTAAGCAACAAGAAAAGCAGATAGAATCATAGATATGGAGAGCGTTTTAACGGTGGCCAGATGGGAGGAGGGTGTGGGGGAATGGGTGAAGAGGTGAGGGGATTAAGAAGTACAAATAGGTAGTTACAGAACAGCCATGGGGATGTAAAGTACAGTATAGGAAATGGAGAAGCCAAAGAACTTACACATGTGAACAATGGTGTGGGGATTACCTGAGGGAGTGAGGGGGTGCTGGGTGGAGGCAGGAAAGGGGGAAAAATTGGGACAACTGTAATAGCATAATTAATAAAATAGAATTTGAAAAATCATAAAAGAAAAAGACCCCTGCAAAGGTAACACAATCTCCTGTTAATCACAGAGCCAGGGTAGTTATAATGAGAGCTAGATTTCTAAGTGTATTCGAATTAGAAATGAAAACAATGATTATAAGGGGAAATGTCATTAGCTGGAGAGGGACTGGCAATGTGGAAAGATTGGGCAGTGGTAGGACTACTGATGAGTTTCAAACAAATCAAGAAAATATGGTCAAAATTATGCCTTTGGGGGTTAACTTTGCAAATAGCATCACGGCTTATCTAGTAGGGAGAATCCTGAGGTATCATGATGAATACCGAGAAAAAGTAAAGCCTACCAAGAATGGCACAAAGTTTGAAATTTGAAGTGAAAATCTCTTGAAGGTTTCAGTTCAAAGTACAAAGAAGAAATCAGGATGGAGTTACAACTTTTCGAGCTTCGCTGGCCTTACCCATATGAACAAGAAAGATGCATCCTGAGGGGAGGCAGGATTCACAGCCTCCGGGTTCCTTTGAACCTAAGAAGACCCGACCCAGCTGTCCCCACCTCACACGCACATGCCCTCACAGAGGGAGCCTGCAAAAGCTCTTTCATGTTCATATTCCGGTTTGTCAGCAATGTTCACAAATATAGCCTCAGTTGTCCTTTTTTTAAGGGACAATAATAAGTGGTAGAGAATTTTGAAAACCTCTTTAGCTATTAAGTATCTTGGTCTGTGTCCCTTGGCTCTATCACTTGGACTAATTAAAATGATTTCAGCAGAGGATCCTAGAGGGCTGCCTGTGTTGCCTCTCATGTTCTTTGCTTAAATAATTAATAATCACTGCTCTCTGTTATGCGGTGTGTGGGAGAAGAGTGAGTGAGCCCGATCCCAGGGCATTCGCACCATGCCTGTCCCCCTTTGCATAAGCTTTCATGTGAGGCTCTTCATTAGCTGGCACCAGGATGCAGATTTTCCGCCCTTAGCCTTCACTATTTATTAACTACAAAGACGAACTCCATCTGATTCACCAACTAGGGGCAAATACTGCTGATGGGAAGTAATTTCCCGAAAGAACGGTAATGAAGAAAGTGAGGGGAGGGGATGGGAAGAAGACCAAACCACAAAGTTCATTTAGATTGAGCAATCTCTGCTGAACCAAAACGCAGGCTCTAAGTGTCTGTCGCACCACCGCAGAGCCAGACCTCAGTCTTACAAATAGCAAAGGATTTCAGAAAACCCCTACCTAAATGTCTGAATGTCGAACAGGAAGCTTTATAGACTCAGCTAGGTTGAAATGTTTTTACTCTTAAAACAGTGAATGGTAGGAATGAAGCTCTAAGTGTTTCATCGTAACAGGCCCCGCTACTTGTTTGCAATAAATTACTGGGCAGTTTGTACCTCCCCAGGTGCGGAAGGCCCGGTCGGTCGGTCAGGAATGGTCTTTTCAGCCTCACCTGAATGCGCTGATTACACCGAAATATCTAGAGATACGAAATGCATTGAGGGTGTGGCGGCAGGGTGGGCAGCTGTTTATCATTTACTCCTAGAGAACAGAGGCTGTTTGCTTTGGGGATGGTAATCTTTTATACTTAATTGGATGGTAACCAGCAGCGGGGAAAAAAGGTGATAAACAGACTACTATGCTTAAAGACTAATAGACAGTATTTGGATCCAAGTTGAGGTCTTCCGTTGGTTTGTCTTTACTAAGTGATTGGAATGTTGGGAGTCGCACAGACAAATACACTTATAAGACATGTTGGTCTATCAAAACACTCGGCCAAAGAAACGAATAATTATTTGTTCATACTGTTCCCAAGCTCAGCACAAGCAGAATTCTCGGATACAGGGAGGAGCTCCCCACCAGAGGCTGCAGGAGCTGACAGTCTGGAGACAGGTTGGCAGGAAACCAGATGTTCACAGCTGCACGCCCCCTACCCGTGAAACAAAATATGTATATTCACTGATCTACAAAATGCTTTCATCACTGTGTTTACTAATTCCTCATTATCTCCAAAGTAAAACTAGATGACAAGTTATTTTCCAAGGCGAAACACAGGAGAATGGCACGTGACTGGTGCGGTCTCCTGGGTCCTTCGCCTCCTTATCACTGTCCTCAGAGAGGTCAGAGCCAAACCAAATGTAAGCAGGATGACAAATATAGGGACCAAAGCAAAAAAAAAAAAATTTTTTTTTTTACTTTCTCTATTACTGGCAGTTATTAATTAATGTTTAAATTTTGGTTCTCAAAAAAAATTGGTTCTCATTTTTTTTCTTTACTAAGAAATCTCTTTTTGTTCAGTACAAAGTCTCTGCCTTTCTCTCCCATTCTCACCTAGCACCTAGTCAACCGGTAGGCAGGAAGGCCTTCTTATGGGGTAAAATTTGAGGACCATGGTTGCCATAACTGCTCCACAATAGCCGTCCTTCTCTACATGCAACCTGCTGTGGTCCCACCATTGTTTCATTCTGTACTTGACCTGAAAACTTTACTGTGCTGATAGTATTGGAATTGGGGAAGTGGGAGGGGCTGGCCAATGACTGGAAAGTCCTGGGTGGCTATTTATCCACTTATCCATTGGGTTATCCATGCAATAACATTCGTTGGGCATCTGCATGTGCCAGGTACTCTGCTAGGCAGGCATGGTTCACAGAGACCTCCTTGCCCTCCTGGAGTTTGTGGCCATGCAGGGACTGGATCTAGCATAGGTTAAGAAAAGTCTCCTTGAAGAAGACCAATTATTCAGTCAGGTGAAGGGGGTGGGGAGAAGTGGGAGAAATAAAAATAAAGCCATAGAGGCAGTGGGAACCGCACACTCACAATTCCCGAAGCACAAAGAAGTACCTTGTGATCAAGGAATAGGGAGAAGGCCTGTGCGTAGCTGGAGCCCAGTTGGCCACGGTGGTTCAAGGTCAGGCTGGAGCCAGATGATGCAGGGTCTTGTAGCCATGCTGAGGATTTTGAACTTCATCACGAAAAGAGAACTCATTGAACAGCAGAAGTCTGACAACATTGGTATGTTTTTAGAAGATTCTCTAGTTGCTGTGTGGGTAGTGGGTAGGGGTGGTCAGAAAAACCGGAATGAGAGGGTACTTGGAAGTTGTTGCTGGAGTCAGGATGAGAGCTGATGATTGGTTAAACTGGGACAGAGACGTGGAGATGGTGGGAAGTGGGGAAGTTCCAGATATGGTTTGGGGATGGAAATAGCATGGACTGGATGAGGGGGAAAGGAGAGAGTGGTGTCAAGGATACTCCTAAGTTTCTGGTGTAAGCAACTAGGTGGAGCAATACCAGTTACTGAAGGGGGGAGCACCCGAGGAGAGGGAGATTTGGGGAGCTATTAAGTGTGAGATGTAAGATGGCGTGAGCAAGGTCTACTGAAAGCGTGGAACAAGCTGTTAGGGGTCGCCTGCTTTTTCTCTCCCTTTCTTCTTCCCTCCCTCCAAATTTTTGTTTCTGTCCAGTAATATTGCCTCATTCTTTCAGAATTTTCCATGTGGTGGTGGGTGGAAGATGGTGCTAATATTTTTGAGGTCTCATCCTTATATTTCCTGATCCATTAAGAAATACACAACTTCTCTTCATTTCTAATTTAGAAAATTTCAGGGAAGAACTCCAATAGGCTTAGCTCGGGTCACATCCTCCTTAGCCATAGTCAAGAGATCGCAGCACTTGGATTGGTCCAGATTGAGTTCTATGTCTTCCTGTTTTTCTGTTTGTTTGTTTGGTTGGTTTTTTGTTTTGGTGGAAGGGAGAGAGTAGGTACTGAAATTGGGAGCCTCCTTAGCACCTCTGGGAGGTGAAAGGGGGCAGGGAGGAGCAGTTCCCCAAAGAGGGCAGATGGTGCTGGGTTGTCAGAACAAACAGATGTTTCCTATCTCCTAAGCCTTCAGTGTTCCATTTTAAGACCCTACAGATGGACGGAGCCCGAGTTAATCCTGAAGTAATACTGCTACCTAGAAATGCAAAATTTTCCAGCTCTGAGCTCATGGAGTAGTTGAGGTACTGGCTGTGCTGAGAATTTATTATAATTTTGAAGTAAAAAAATATATACTTATGAAAATTTGGCAAAAAGGTAGAGAATCCATTTCACACTGACACATTTTCATTTTATGCATTCCTTTCCCATCTTCCTCCCTTAAGCATATACCTTTTGAAAAATATAATTTATATATTGTGTCTTGAATAGCAAGCGACTTGTTCCATTTTAGTTCATTTGTTTAACTATCAATATTTATGTAAAAATAATTTGACTGTGTAAGGGTTTTCTCGCATTGGTGTGCTCTGGAAAACCTGAAGGAACAACTGGTACATTGTATTGGCCAGTTCTGGTTGAGCTCTTGCTATGGGCATGGCAGTCTGGACGTGGGAGAGTACAGACCTGGTTAAGACCTACTTCTGGTCCTTCAGAATTGACAGTTTCATGACTTCTGAGAAGATTAAAGTATTCCTCAATTGTAACTACAATACAGGTTTAAATCAAAAGAGTAATGTGAACATTTCAAAATATGAACACAGTAAAGTTAAAAAAAAAATCTCGTATCCTTCTTTCATAGGGCAGGGGAAGAAATGTCTGGAGAAGGGAAGAGGATGGGACAGAAAAGGGGGAAAAGAAAGGAAGGGAAAGCGGGACAGGGGGCCTTTTAAATTGCAGTTAGTGTCACACCACATAAGCTAAGTTAAAATGTTGAAATGATATCACACTTAAGTATATGTGTTCCTTTAAAAGGGAAGGTAGATGTTCACCCTTAGCTGGTGTGGCTCAGTGAATTGAGCGCTGGCCTGCAAACCAAAAGGTAAGCCGGTTCGATTCCCAGTCCAGGCACATGCCTGGGTTGTAGGCCAGGTCCCCAGTTGGGGGCGTGCAAGAGGCAACCGATAGGTGTCTCTCTCGCATATTGATGTTTCTCTCCCTTTCTCCCTCCCTTCCCCTCTCTCTCTAAAATATAAATAAGTAAAATCTTTTTTTTTTTTAAAAGGGGATGTGGGTGTTCAAAGCAATTCACATTTTGCCTATAAAGAGCTGTTTCTCCCTGTACTGTCTCCAGAGAGTGCCAGATAGCACAGTCAGACTTTCTATAGAAACATTCTGATCATAGATCTCTTTCCTCAACAAAAATGCACTCATTGATATTGGTAAGTGCACACGATATCCTAAGTTTAACGGACCCACCGGGGCCCATCGCTGGGCTCTCTGGGCTCCGTGGATTCAAGAGCGGGCCCAACTGCTTCAAAGGTAGTTCCTGGCTCCAAGATTCAGGATGACCACGCCTCTAAATGTCTTGCAACCTCGTCCTTTCGGATTTTTCAGGGGCCCTGGCTGTACCAGTCTCACCAAGGATTCCGCCCGGACTGGCAACTCCCATTTTTAAACACAGACCCGTGTATGGGAGAGGCCATTATTTTTAAGGGATCACCGTGCTCCGGGAGCAGCTAACGACAGGCAAAGTTGCTTTACCTTGGCGACAGCTCCAGCCTTAACCCGGGCTCCGCCCTCAGGCCACCTCCTCCTCCGAACCCCCGCCCCTTCTTTCCAGCCTACCACGGTTCCGCCCCGAACCCTTTGCTCTCGGAGCTGCTCGGCCACTACCAGCGACCCTGCTCCACCCTCCCGATTCATGGCCCCGCCCCGAGAACCGTGGTCTCGCCCCTTTCTCGAGGAGCCCAATGAACGTCCCCAAGAGTCCCAAAGCTCCCGCCCCCCAGTGGGAAGCTCCGCCCCACGAGCCAATGTAACCAATGGTGGTCCCTGTGAGCACCAGAGCCCCGCCCCAAACAGGTCCCGCCCCTGGGGCCCGGCCCTCCACCGCCCCCTCCACTCTGCGGGGCGTTGCCGTGGCCGTGCCTCCACCGCCCGCTAGGAGCCAGATGCCGCCCCCTTTGCCGGTCCCACCCCCGGCGGTCTGGCGCCTCCCTCCCTCCCCGCCGCGGTGACTCACGGAGCGGGAGGCGGAGGCTGAGGTGGCCGCTCCCGCTGCTGCTGCTCCTGCTTCTCCTGCTGCTGCTGCCGCCGCGGCTGTTTGGGGTGATCGCGCCCCGGAACAGGCCGCCGCGCGCCGTGCACGGCCCCACAGCCCCCGCTGGCCCGGCCGGGTCGGGCGGCCCAGGTAAGCGCCGAGGCCAGCCCTAGACCGTAGCTCCCGGGCCCGCGCCGCGTCTGGACTCGGGGGAGCTGCCGGCCCTTTGTCTCCCGGGGAGGGGCCGCGGAGGGCACCCCCGACCCCGCTCGGACCCACCGGCTGGGCCCCCGGCGCAGCTCCCTGGTCTGGGCCAGGCCTCCTCGCCCTGCCGGGCTGTCGCTGCCTTCGGTCTCTCGCCTGCCCCGCCGAAGACCACCCTACAGGGTCCTCACCTTCTCCGGGGAATCGCCTCCACAGGTGTCCGAGCCACCCACGCTGTAGCTCGCCGCACCGTGTCCGCGTAGTTGTCATGTCTGTCAGCACTCAGGGACCTGCGTTCTCTTGTCTCTCGCCTCACCTGAGCCCCACTCTCAGCATCCTGACCCTGTGTATAGAGAGCTCCTCCATATTTCCCAAAACTAAATGCTGCCAAGGTCTGGCCACTGGGCTGCCCTTCCTCTCTCCAGTTTGATCGAACTGCCTTCTCCCGACTCCACCTCTCTCCACGAGTGTTCCTGGAAGGTACACATTGTAGGCACATGTCTCATCTGTATGGACAGCTGTTACGTGAGCCTGCAAAATTAACCACTTGGAGCCCAAACTTCTCACCTCCTTTTCATTACCCCCACCCAACCACCTTCCTTGTTCTTGAACCTGATAACCAAGGCACATAGCTCTGGACACCCAGCCTGTTAGGCCCCACGTGCCTCCCTCTGTCTTGCGTGCTGAACTTGTCTGAGCAGTGCCTGCTGTCAGGTTAGCCCCTAGGAAGCCAACGAGGCTTGTGTGTGCAACAAAACAATTTATAAATAGTGAGACGTGTGACTTGTAGCACCTCCTATCTGAGGATCCAAGTATATGCTATAGCTGTTAATTATTTTGTCTCCTGCCACTCAGAACTCAGGGAAGTGTGCCTGGCTGATGGGTAAACTGAGGCACAGGTTGTGTTGGTAAGGGACCTGGATGCAAGATGGAGTTTGTTCTGAAGTTCTGTTCTCAAGTGCCTTGACTCTTAGCTTCCTGCTACAGCTGCTGGACTCTAGCTCTCCTGGCTTTAGATTGTAAATGACACTGATCTTTTGGACCATTAAAGTATCCAGAGATAACAAGTTTCCTCTGGGTTGTTTTTTTTTTTTTAATTGATTTTAGAGGAAGAGAGGGACAGAAACATCAATTTGCTGTTCTACTCGTTTAATGCATTCATTGGTTGTTTTTTGTATGTGTCCTGACCAGGAATCAAACCCACAACCTTGGCACATGTGGATGATACTCTAACCAACTGAGCTACCTGGCCAGGGCCCAAGGTTCCTCTGATTTAAAGCAAAACTTTGAATGATAAATACAGGTGCCAGCTGTTAAATGGTAGTGTTTCATTCAGGGTTTCCTAGTGGAGTTTGTGGTCCCTGTAAATACAAGTTGCCTCTATGGGATGGAGATTCATTCATTCAATAGTGAATGCTTACTATGTGGCAGGCACCCTGCCGAGCACCAGGACCACAATGGTGAAGGTAGACACAGCCCCTGCACTCCTGTAACAGACGTCCTAAAAAAGAGGGAGTAAGCAAATAAGCAGACAACATAATTTCAGTAGCGGTAAGTGCTATGAAGGTGGGATAACCAGTCTGGACTATATTCCAAGTGCAGTTAGAAACCGTTGGAGGATTTTCAACAGAGAGGTGATAAGATCTAAAGGTAAGTTCTCAAAGATCATTCTGGCCACCACATCATGACTGGGTTGTAAGAAGCAAACATAGAAGCAGGGGTGCCAGTTGGGAGACAGACTGTTGCAACTGCTTGGCAGGAGGTGATGGAGGCTTGAGGGGCCAGCATGGTAACAGTAACACTGAAGAGGTGGAACCAGTCTGCCCCCTGGGAGAGGCTGAGAGCTGTACAGCAAAACTTCAGAGAACACCGACTGAGATTTCTGTGTCTAGCAGAGAATTTCTGGACCTGACCATGCCCAAGTTTGGCTCAGCAAACCTTGTTCAGCACCTGTTGTGAGCCAGGTGCTGTGCTAGACTCTAGGGGTACAGACATGCACAAGGGGAATAGGGAGCAGTCCCCAAATTATAACAGTGTGTTCACAGAAGGGTCACTTCCTCCTTGGAAGAGGGCTTGTGGGTTTAAAAACCAGTTAGAAGTAGAGGAGGGCAGAGCACACTAGGCTTTGTTCCCACATCTAGCTGCATTATTTAAATGAGAGCATTATTGCCCTTCTGCTGCTGTAAGATGTTGCCCAGAGAAATTGGAACTGTTCTCAGTGACCATGAACTTGAACTATTAACCAGAATAGAACTTGATCTCCATGCCCCTCTAAATCCATGCTTTCAGAACACGTCAGAACTAGAGGACCTTGGTTATGTAGGCCAGCCCCTCTTTTATGGTTGGCCACCTGTGGCCCCCTGAGGCTGCATAACTCTTGAAATCCCATAGCAATTTGTACATTTTCTCGTGGCACTTGCCACTTTCTACCTCTGTTTCAGCTCCATGGGTACGTGCGTGACCCTAAGCTTTCTGAGGCCAGAAGCTCTGTTGGGAGAGTTCGTGTTTGCATCCCTCACAGCACGTAGATCGGTGTCCTGTACAAAAAGTTAACTCATCGAGTATCCATTGACATGCCTGGGTGTCTCACAGCACCTAAAACTAGCAGCCAGGAACCCCGACCCTTGTCCTTCCTTGTCTTTTTGTCAGACCACGCTTCCTCGCAGATTCTTCCTCTCCGGTGTGCAGCCCTGGTAAACCCAGCAGCCTCCGTCTCGCCGAGCTCCCAGAACAGGGCAGCCCTTCCTTGATGGCCCACTCTCCTGCCCCCGCCTGCAAGGAACAGCTGCCAGGTTTGGGTCTTGGTTCTATTCTTATGAGCTGCGTGACCTTCAGCAAGTAATTTAACCCCTCCATGCCTCAGTTTTCCCATCTATAATATAATACTTCACGAATTTGTTAGGAAGATTAAATTAAGTAAATACCTATCAGATGCTTAGAACAGCGCTGAGCACTGAGTCCCTCCTTGGTTGAGGCAGCAGCTATTATTGCCCCGTTATTTATTTATCTTTTCTCCCAACAGAATTTAAGCTCTTTGAGGGCAGAGATTTTGTTTTTTTTTTTGTCTACTGTTATGGTTCAGTGCCTAAACTTTGTAGGCACTCAGTAAGTATTTGTTCAATTGAGTGACTTATCGAACACCTCCTGTGTGCCAGGCGCTGTTGTAGGTGCTGGGGATATAGCCAAGAATGAGATTGCCAAGATACATGGTCTCATGAGGTTTATATTGTAGTGCACAGGTGGCAAACATAAGGCCCATGGGCCGAATCCAGCCCTCCACCTTGTTTTATCCAGCCCAGCACCTTGTTTCTACCCTGCGGCAGCGTCGAGCTCCTTGCCCCTAGTTAAGGAGTAGTTACATTTTATTCAGTCCTGAATTACATTTGGCCCTTTGAAGGTGACCACAAGGCTGATGTGGCCCCCGGTGAAAATGAGTTTGACACACCTGTTGTAGTGAGTGAGGCAGTCAGTAAACAAGTAGACACGTGGACAGAATAACAGAATAACACAGAGTGGTGGAAAGAGACACGGGGAGACTGAGACAGGGCAATGAGATGGAGAGCGACTGGGTGTGACTTTAGCTACCTCTGAGGAGGTGACTTTGAGTGGAGACCTGGTCGATGGGCAGAGGGGACAGCAGAAGCAATAAGCCCAGCGGTGGTGGAATGAGGTAGGCGAGGAGTTGGTAGGGGCTGGATCTGTGGCCACAGTGAGAAGTTAGGATTTTACTCTTTAATTCTGAACAGTAGAAGGTCACTGTGCAGGAACTTTTCCTGGTGATCCATCCTGGGAGTAAGAGCAGGACACGAGGGAGAGCAATGAGTGGGTTCTCCTCATCCTGGGAGGGCTTTTGGAGGCTAGGAGGCCAGCAGTGTTGAGTTTATTCCTGTCGGGTTTCTCATTTTTCTGGCCGAGGTAACTAGAAGGTAAGGGGGACATCGGCTAGGTTAGTGAAGGTGCAGGTATGTGTCTGTGTGTCCTGCAGACCCCACCAGGCCTTCTTCCTCCCGAGTACATAAGTAACCAGTAACCATTTCTTGGGTTGAATGAATGAGCACTGCCAGCTCTTAGCATCTTGTCCTGTGTTCTCTGCTCCTCTCTGCAGGAGTTAAAGCTTCTCATCTTGGCATTGGATCTAAGGTAAACTTGGAGTTCTGCTACTATTCTTCAGATGTGCACCAAGGACACCCACACACAAATATGTCACAGTGTCCCTGTCAGGGGTATGCTAGCACGGATGGGGCAGCTTTCCTTACTCCCCATCTCGCACCCTTCTCTTCCAGTCTCCTGTTGAGTATCACAGGTCCTCTCTAGAGGGTCAGGCACACTGTCACTGTTTGATCACGTGATCAGGAACACAGTGATCCCTAGAAAGCACTGGCTGTCTTCGGTCTGAGCTGAATGGAGTCGGGAAGCTCAGCAGAGCACTCAGAGAAATGGCATTGCAAACCCAGGGCTTCAGCTTCCCGGGAATCCAGGGTTGGCCTCCTTAGACGCGGTGCAGTTGGCCAGCCAGCTCTTCAGATCCTCACTCAGGCATTCCCTGGTCAGTTAGTGTCCACGGTGCCACTTGCTCTTAACCTTGAGAGGCCAGCAGGAGTTAGTGGGAATCAAATAGGACTTTGGTGTTGTCAGTCCCTTTCGGGGTCCTGGGGCATTTTATCAGCAGGCTCCGAAATGCCTGTTAGTCATGTGTCCTCTGAAGCCTTGTAAAAACTAAACAGAGTGGGTGCGACCTTTTTCTCATGTGACTGGTTTTTTAATTACAAGAGTGATATGTGCTCATTTAGAAAATGAGAAGACGAATGATAATGGCATTTCCCGTACCACACTGTCTCGTTTAGTCCTCCTGTAGCTGCTGAGACGCACGCCACTGCCACCATATTACACATTCAGGAGCTGAGGTCTGGAAAGGTTAAGTAACTTATTTGAGGTCAAGCTCATCCGGAGCAGAGTCAGATTCAAACCAAGGAAGTATGTATGGCTCCTGAGCGTGAGCTCTGGGTACCACATTTGAGACTGCTTTCTCGCAGAAACAATAGAGAAGAAGGAAAAAGAAATCTCCCTTCAGCCCAGCGTGGGCGGTGCTGTTAGGGGCCAGAGTTAGCTCGCTGGCCGCTGCAGAGTTTGAATCCTACGCCCTTTCCCTGTCTCTCCTGACCTTGGGCAAGCTAATTAACCTCCCTTTGCCTTACTTTCTCCAACTGTAAATAGGGATAATGATACCTGTACCTTCATAGCTCGCAGGGGCATTATGATGTGTGAGCCAAAGTGCTTTTGAACTTCTTTTATGAAAGAGCGCTGAGCACCAACTGCTGTTATACTCGGTTATTAAAGACCTATTATGCCCTGATCCTCCCCGGAGCCTTGTTAAAAGGGGAAGACAGCCTACAGAGGGGAAGGTGGCCTTCCGCAATGCACCTAGCTGGACCAAAACGTTGTTTTCCTCCTTCTGAAGTGTCTTTCATTTATGTATTTATTTATGTATTTATTTCTTTTTAGAGAGAGGGGAAGGAAGGGAGAAAGAGAGGGAGAGAAACATCAATGTATGGTTGCCCCTCATGTGGCACCCACTGGGGACCTGGCCTGTAACCCAGGCATGTGCCCCGACTGGGAATCAAACCGGCGACCCTTTGGTTCATAGCCTCAATCCACTGAGCCACACCAGCCAGAGCTGAAGTGTCTTAACAATTGAGTCATGACTGTGTCTCCGTTCTTTGTGGCCGTGCTGTACCTCATGAGCTCCTGGAAGCAGGTGTGTGTCATCATAACATGACCGAGGACACAGCACTACCAGGAAGGGGTAAAAGGCTTGGGTTCTAAACCTGCCTGTGATGTCTTTATAACAGAAGCCAAGAACACAGAGATACCAGGAAGTGATAGCTGTCTTCCGTTTCTCCTTTCTTTTTTCCCTCCCTTCTAATGATTCATTAATTCAATTAATAAATATTTACTGTGCTTTTATTACAGTCTGGGTCCCACTGGGAATTCTGTGGTGAGCAGGGTAAAAATAATTCTTCCCTTATAAGTCTAGCACCACGAGGCTTATTATCTAGTTGGAGTCTTGTGAATAAAAAAAAAAAAAAGTGTTGGTGAGTGTTTTGAACCCGGAGGGAGAGTCAGGATATGATTTCCAGATGTGCACGTCGGCCCCCATGGGCACCTGCCCTGGGAGGGCGTTAGGGTGGAGGGCTGCTCTGGCTTCCCGGAAGAGCAAGGGGAGAGTTCATAGGCTGGAGCCCCTCTATGCCACACTTAGCAAAAGCTGCTCTTGGTGTGTGCATCTTTAGAAACAATTAGCACCTGGTGGCAGTGGTTAGTAAGAACTTCATTTCCATGCATGTCCTTGACCCTTTGTTGCTGGAGTTCAAGTCAGGGAGAGTTCCAGATCATGTCTGTGGGCTCTTTCCAAAGTTTTTTGAAGTCATGCCAACAGGCCAGTGCCTTTCTTATGAAACGCCTGCCAGACCTGGTCTCTCCAGAATGCTCTCTCTGCCTGATAGGTCTCCCTCTGCCCATTTTGGAAAACGGGCATATGGCAGCCAGCGGGCTGTGGGGCTGGCTGCTCGGCGCTCTCCGCTATGCTCATGGGGTTCCTAAAAAAACTGATGCCTGTAGATGCATCAGTCCTTGGGGTCCCTTCAAAGAGAGAGGTCAGGGAGGCCCAGCAATTCACAAAAAATCACACAGTGTCCCTGTCTCCCTCCAGCCAGGGCAGGGGTGGGGAGGGCCAAGGGCGGGCAGAGCCACCTGCCCATGGTCAGAGCGAGAGGAAGGGACCAGGACAGCGTGGTGTACCCCTGGGGGAGGTTTCTTTCACCCAGCCCTTGACATGTCGCTGCCTTCCTGGTGCTGCACAGCCTCCCCTCACTGAGCACCTGATTGGGAGGAAGTGGCCGGCTCCACAGAGAGACCAGGTCACTCAGTGTCCCTGGATTTCTGCAAGTGTGGTCGGAGCCCACAGGGATGCCAGTTCAGCCGGGAGAACGTGACCCACTTTCATATCCTCTCCCACGTGGAGAGCCGGGTGGGAGGCTTTTGGAGACCAGCTCCAATTAAGGTCTTTTCAGGCCGGAGTACCTCCTGAGTATCCAACCCACATGTTTCCTGCTGTGGGATTCTGTGGTCCGAGTCCCTGAACTGAAAATGACCCGGGACAGATGAAGTTACCGCCTCATGGTTCTGCAGTCCTGGATTCTGCACAGGGAGCCTCCTGCGGAGATCAGGGACCCTTGTGGGCTCACACACCTCTCACAGTGTGAGCCCCACCCTCGTTCTTCCTGCGAACTCACCGGGCAGACCAGGGACCCAGGTTCCCAGGAGATGGATTAGCCTTGACCTCCCCGCCCAGACCAAGGCCTCCCAGCCCCAGGCAGCTCTGGCTTCCTACAGACCCACCCTGACCCTCATCCTTACAGAATGTCCTTCTGCTGCAATAATAAAACATGAACATGAAATAAAACATGTTCCAGACCCTCTAGGGTTCTTCCATTCTCTGCAGGTAGAGGACGTGTGAATGACTTTCCATTTGTAACTTTATGTTTCTCCTGTGTCATTGGGGGTGCGGCGGGGTCAGGGAGCCTGGTTTAATTCCCTGAAGCTAGGAGTACTGGCAGGATGATTTGGGGATTTCAGGCTGATGAAGTAAGTGGTAGACCCGAGCCCCTGAATGACCCAATCTCATTTACAAAGGAAGGAGCAGAAGGAGCAGTAGGGAAGCTGCTAAGGTGAGCTCTGGCCAGGGTGGGCTCTCCTGCCAGGGTGGGCTTCCCCACTGAGGCGGAGGCTGTTCAGCAATACCCCTGCTCCCCACCACCGGTGTGTCTGTCCCCACTGTGGGCACTGCACGGTGGCCTTTCAAGGCACATGGTGTTCCTCTGGCCGATTGCTGGAGTTGCAGGAAGACAGGGGTGCCAGTGATTTTTTAGGAAGATGTGGTGGGGCTTACAGGCCAGCATGCCCGTTGTGGGGGCGTCTGTCCGTGGCCCTGTTTTGCTTTCCTTCACGGAGCAGCCTTCCGGAGCTTGTGCTGGGACACTGCCGAGTGGAGTTGGCCAGAACAGGTGTCCTTCCTCCTACCTGGGGTGAGGCTGCTGTTGCCACCCGAGAGACAGCCTGTCCCCGTCGCTTTGCATTTGCTCCAGGTGTTGGCGGTCCGCCCTCACTTTGTATCTCCTGGATGAGAAGAGATTTCTTACGCCTGTGAGCGATGATGGTGGAGCTTGAATGCTCAACACCAGGCACTGCACTGGACTGGCTGGACCACCCAGAGGAAGAGCCTGGTTTCTTTGATTCTCATATTCTGATCTCATTCCACGTCCTATTAGAAAAACGCATATACATGACACAGAATTCAAACGGCTTTATGGTGCCCTGGCTGGTGTGGCACAGCTGGTTGGAACACCATCTCATACGCCGAAAGATTGTGGGTTTTTCCCAATCCGGGCACATGCCTAGGTTGCGGGTTTGGTCCCTGATGGAGGTGCCTACAAGAGGCAACAGATCAATGTTTCTCTCTCTCTCTCTCTCTCTCTCCCCCTTCCTCTCTCTCTAAAAGCCATGAAAAAATGTCCTCAGGTGAAGAGTAAAAATAATAGTAACGACAACAACAACAAAAGGCTATATGGTAAAAACTACATCTTCCTTCTTCCCTGGATTCCCATCCCCGACAGAGACCGCTGTTGGCCGGCCAATGTCTTGTACCTCTTACCCAGAGACGTTCTACATGGGGGCAAGTGCACCGCACGCACACGTGTGATCACACGCAGGCCTGACACGCACTTTTTTTGAATGCTGTGATACCCAGTGTTCTGCACCTTATTTGTCTCACTTCGCAATAAACCCTAGAACCCTGCATAACCACCACCACCAGTAGGCAAATACCTCTTGAGCATCATTTCCTGCGTGCTGGCCATTGTTAAAAGCGCTTTACACAAAATGTATCAGCTCATTCCCTCCTCACAACAAGCTTACGAAGTAAGTACTCTTACTGTCGACAAGTCTGCAGATGAGTAAACTGAGGCCCAGAGAGGTTAAGTTACTTGTCTAAGGTCATTCAGAGCTACCTCACTCATTTTAATTGTTCCATGGCATTCTTTGGATTGGCTGTTTTTTTCTTAAACCAGTCCCCGGGCTGGTGAGCATTTAAGTCTTTTGTTACTATTTACAAGGAATATTCTATATATGTCTTCATGCATTTGGGTAAGTGTACCTATAGGACAAATTCCTACAGGATGAATTTTTAGAGCAAAAAGTGTACATCTGTTTCAATTTTTAGTATTGCTAACATGCCCTTCCTGGAGATACTAACGTTTTATAGACCCACTAAAATTGTCCAAGAATACCTGTTTCCCCCATACCTTGGCAGAAGTTGTTAAACTTTTTGATTGTTGCTAATCGAATTGGGGAAAAGTGGCATATTAACATAACTTTAATTTGCATTTTCCTTAGGAGGAAATAAAGCATCCTTTCATATCTTTAAGAGCCATCAATGAGCAATCTATTATATTTGCCCGTTTCCTTCTTGGCTTGGTGGTCTTTTTTTCTTATTGATCTACAGCTATTCCTTACATAGCAAAAGCAAGCTTGTCCTGAAGCTGCGATATAGGTTACACATATTTCCGCAATGTATTACTGTTCTTTTGATTATGTTATTTTTTCCCACTCAGAGAGTTTGCTTTTTATATAATCAGATTTTTAAATCTTTGATCACTTCTAGGTATTAGTTCATATTGTTTTCTTCTCCCACTATATTCTTCCCTGTGTTTCCTTCTCACATACTTAATCTCTCTTCTCCGCGTCTAAAAATGCGCCCCACCAGCCAGGCATCACCCCTGGCACTCCCGGAATGGAGCACGCAGTCCCTGCGGACCCCCACCCCCACCCCGTGGGCCGCCCACAACGCCAGCTGTGGCAGCTTCTTGCCATAGTGGTTAACCTTACTCTAGGGACAAATCCAAACTGTGGGACATCCTAAAGACAATGATCCGGAACTCTAAAAATTGTTAATGTCGTGACAAACAAAGAAACGCTGGGGAAGCTTCTAGGCTAAAGGAGGTGAAAGAGCACTGTGAGCAAATGCGAGCGAGCGCCTGGATTGGGTCCCAAATTAGAAACCGGCAAAGGCCGTGCGAGGGGAGTGGGTCTGGGGGCATTTGGAGATGGGCTGCACATCAGAGACTACCACTGGGTCAGTAGTAAATTCCTTGGGGGTGAACATAGCTCTGCAGGAGGACAGCCTTAAGAGATGCTTAATGAGACACTTAGCCAAGGATGGGGATGTATGTCTGCAACTCACTTTCAAATGGCTCAGGATGAAAAATAGACATACCGCCCTCTACCCACAATGTGGGGAGACATGGGACAGATGTGGCACAGCGTTAGCAATGGGGGACTCTCAGGGCAGGTACTGGGATGTTCCTTGTGCTGTCCTTTCAGCTTTCCTGTGGCTTCGGCGTTTTTCAAAACAAAAAGGTGAGGAGGAAAAATAGCAATGACGACTTTGGTCCATCTGGAATTTATTTTGGTTTCGGTCCCCTTGGCTTTGCCTGGCTCCCCTGGGCGATTGTCTTGGATTTCTGGTGTCTTATCCCTTCTTTTCCAGCATCCACAGTCGTCTGTTTCCTTTCTCTTAGGAATTTCTATTTTGGGTGAGCTATTCTTTTTTGGACGTGGAAGTTTTTATGATCGAGTCTCTTTCTGGCAGACACATGACTTTTCTAGAAGCAGGTAAGAACTGGTGTGCGTTGGTGCCTGTATTTTCGCTGTGTTTTGTTTTAACATTGCGTTACGTGTTCCAAGTGCATGTACAAGGAAGTCCAGGCGTCTGAGGCTTAAACAAAGCCGGCACCCTTGGCAATGCCATCACACTGACGTGTGGTGGAAGTAATCTCGCTCGCAGTGAGCCTTGATGTGTATATACGCTTTTTCCTCGCAGGTAAGGGTTTTTGCAAGAGGTCAGGCTCTGCTTGGGTTCTGTGGGTGTGGGCTTGTCACAGACTCCTGGGTTTCATTTTATGGGATGTGACAGTCTTGGGTGAGTCTTTTGGCCAGAGGAGCGCTAACAGGCCAGTTTTGCCAGCAGCTTTACTGTTGCCTCTCTTCGGCTTGGTGACTAATGGTTTTGTGGCTTCGGGAACCGGGACGTCATTATAAGTGGATGATGGGGGTTTGGCTCCTGAACTGGGTTATCTGGGTGTGCCTAGTCTGGGTGTTTATGCCTACACCCATTGGGAATGGGGACAGTTTCTTGGAGCCTTCACACGGCCCCCGTGGCCTCCATTTCATTCCTGTCCACATGTCTGAGCTTTTGCACAGTGGCCCGGGGGGACTTCCTGTCCAAGCGGCTCTGAGTGGCTTCCTGCCGTGCTAGGTGTGGTGTTTTCCCCTCTCCTCAGAGCAGCGTGTGGATTTTCTCTGGTCACCCCTCACCCCACCTGCCGCTGCCACCGCCCTTGCCTTCAAACTGGACTAGTTCGGTGACCTCTTGGGACTTCTTGTCCTCAGGCAGCTGTACGCAGGGTCTGGATTTGTCTTTGTGTGAAGTGTTTTCGACTCCGATCAGCAGCCTGGACAACGTTGAGGGAGGGAGGAAGCTGAGTCTTCAGTGGCCTCTTAGGGGAGATTTCCTCCTTCCTTGCATTATTTGTGTTCTGGGGGAGGTGGGAGTGGAGGGTGGGGTGTGGGGGGAGGGGAGGTCAGGCCTGCGTGGTAGGCAGAGCGGAGTCATCCGGGCAAACCGCGTGTGAGTGTGAGTATGATGAGCCCTGAGATCTGCAGCGATGGCACGGATGTTTTTCGAGGTAAACAAACATGCCTAAATTCTTATGCAAATGAACACATACCTGTATGCTTAAAGCCTATAGGAAGAGGAGGCAGGAACCCTAAAACCTATTTTCTTAAGAGTTTATAGAAGTTTCACCCAGGAGACCACACTTGGAGCCTGTCTGCTGGGCCCTGAGTTCAGCCATCCCCAGAGCTGGGCAGTGAGCAGGGAGCCGGCTCTGGAGGCCAAGTGGTTGGGGGTGAGGGGTGATGAGCTCTCGCCCTGCACGCAACCCATTGGTTTAATGACCTACTTCTTGTTCCGGGAAGCTGGAGGCCTTCCTGGCCTGGGGATTCTGAGGGCTGCAGTCAACCAGGTTCAGGAGGCTTATTTATTTGACCCAATTCTAGGAGACTTTAGTACAGGGAGAGTGGGGGCCGAGGGAAGAGCTGGAGAGGGCAGCGATTCCTGGGCGGGCCGGCCTGCCACTGGGCACTGGGAGGGCCAGGCGGGCCATGCCTGGGCCTGCCTCTGAGAACAAGGCTTGTCCCTGCGAGAACGAGGGTGGTGTGAACATGTCCATATGGCTCTCAGTGGAGGGACCTTCTGCAGCTCTGGATAAAGAAATAGCACTCTGCCACTTTCCTCCCTTGCTATTTAAAAACAAACAAACAAATTTTAAATTCCCCGATCTGATTAAAATTTTAAGTGGTGGCCCTGCAGGATTTGACATAGCTCTGGGTAGCAGGGTTGACGGTGCTTCTATGGGCTGAAATGAACCTTGTAGCCTGCTCCTTGGGGGGTGACCCAAGGTCTGTGAAGCCTCCTGGCCAGGCTCCTTCCCTGGGGCTATTTAGGCTTGGAACTGGTCCTCCAGCTTCAAGTTGACTTCAACTAACTCCCTTAGAACACGGACCAGCAGGACAAACTGAGCGGTCCCTGGGTGAGGGGGAGGGGCGTTGTCAGCAGGCTGGGGCACCTTGGTGCTAATCTAGGTCCCAGGAGAGAAAAAGGGTCCTTCTGCTACCAACTGCATGAGTGGGCTTCTGACACCGCCAGGTGCTCAGCGCAGGAAGGCGACCCAGCCTGGGAGCCGCCTGCCCAGGATAGGGGTGCGGCACTTTCATCCCCTGAGGGTTCCAGCCCTTCCATTCATTTATAAATAGACAAGGGCTCTGGAGTCTGCATTACCCAGCCCATGGAACCTGCCAGAGGCCGAAGGTCACGAGTCAGACTGAATCAGGACCATCCGGAGCCGGCTTTTGTAGGGCGCTGGTTCTGACTTCAGGTCTCAGGCTCCCCCTTGGCCAGCTTTCAGGGCTCCAGCTGTTCTCTGTAAAGAAAAAAAGAATCCCTTTTTAAAGTAGGTCAAAAGATGCCTTTTTTTTCCCTTCTGTCCTTGTTCCCCTGCCGGGCGAAGAGGAGATGAAACCCCCACCTGCATGTCCCTTGGCCAGAACTGTGGAGCCAAGTGACTTGCCCAGAGCGGAGAGTGCCCGCTGCAGCCGCAGCAGCTCCCTTCAGCTCCCCGTTCCCTTCCTGTTTGTGCCGTTGTGGGCACCGCCTGACACTGGCCCGCCGGGTACTCCGTCTCAGCTGTGAGAGGTGGGTTTCACCCAGTTCCAGACTCAGAGACGGTGAGAGCTGGGTAGCTTTTTCTACAAATCAAGCCAAAATCACAGATGAATTTTTTTAAACCAGAAGTTCCAAACAGATGCCTTACACCAATCCAGTTGCATCGACCTTATATAATACATGCAGACCAGCTCCTTCAGTGCCCCCCCCCACCCCCCCGTGTCTCAGATTCTCTGAGGTAAGGACATTCTGAGGCTGGGAAGTGTCCTTCCTTCGTGGTTCCCAAGGAATCCCGGCAGCTCTATTTCATCCGTCCACGTCCTTCGGCACAAAGACCTACAGACTTTTTGAGGGGCCTCGAAAATATTGGAGACCTGAAAAAAAAATCCATCAGCTCCTTCACTCTCCTCTGAGGAGTTACATGAGAATTCTGCTTAATGAGACATTGGTCCATCTTAATCCGTCTCTGAGACTAAGGCTGCCTTGGGGCCCTCAAACTTGCCTGTGGCCTGCCCTCAGCGGGCTTCCAGCTGGGATGTGGGAACAGATACGCAGACACCCGGGTGCCACATGAGGGCGGTGCTGTGGCAGAGGAAATTTGGGCGAGTGTGCAAACACGGGCTTCTAGGCTGCCAAGAGAAGGTAATGACAGAACTGTGAACAGCCAGCAGGGAAGGGTGTTCCAGGACGAGGGACCAGCAGATGTGAAGGCCCAGAAAGGTTGAAGGAGCCTGGTGCAGTTGGTCACTCTGAGGTGATCACAAGCAGGGTTTCTCTCCCTTGGTGCTAGGGACATGGGGGTCTGACAACTCCTTGTGATGGGGACTGTCCTGTGCATCATAGGATGTTTAGCAACATCCCTGGCCCCTGCCCCGTAGCACCCTCCCAGTCATGACAGTCAGAAATGTTTCCAGACGTTGCCAGATGCCCCCGACTGAGTCACTGCCACGCAGGGAATGTGGTGGAGAGCCAGGATCTGACTGCCTGCCCCTGTACCAGGGCGAAGCAGAGGGAGCTCATTCTTCTCATTTCCTGTCCAGTGTGCAGGTCCTGGGGGAGCCCTTTGGTGTGTGTGACATGCCTGTGGTGCCATGTGCAGAAGTGACGTGTCAGGCTCACTCAGAGAGGGAGTCATGCCACAGAAAAAGGACACACCCCCAGGCCCGCATGGTGCCTCCAGGTGCCCCCGTCCAGCCTACCTTCAGTTTTCTGTGTTGATACCTTCCCTGTGGTCATCAGAACAGCTGGGCAGGGTGGCCACGCCCTGCTTGCTCTTGGGCTGTTTTGAATCAGCTCAGGAGGATCCGATTCTAACGCTTCGAGAACCTTCCTTGAAAGGCCTTCATCAGAGGCGTTCGCACCTGGAGCAGAACTCACCACATCGCTGTGAAGGGGCAGGTTGAAACTCTAAGGGTAATGGTTGAGGGTAATTTCAGGGTAATTATTGAGAGTTCTGGAATCAGTCCTGGGCCTGCAAACCTGCCGCCAGAGTGGAGAGGGGCCCGCCTACATGTGGGCTTCACAGCTGCTCCCCACTTGTGGAGGGCTGGCCCTGGCCGGTGTGATCCGGGCGGGTTGCAGACAAAACTCCCCACACATCCAGGGGCCATCCGAGAGCAACTGCCAGCCCTGCTCACCGCCAGGTCTCACTCCCCAGCGGCTTTTTAGTGTTTTCCCAACATTTAATTTTGATTTCAAATCTACAGAAAGGTTGAAATAGTACAACAAACACTCCTGTCTCTGCCTTTTACCTATTCACCAGTTAACGTTTTGCCATATTTGCTCATGCATTTTCTGTGTCTAGGCACATTCACACTCACTTTTTTCCTGAACCATTTGGGAGTAAATTACAAGCATCGAGGCATTTCACCCTTAAATACTTCAGCCTGTATCTCTTAAGAACCAGGATATCTTCCAATATCACCACAATATAATCATCATACTCAACGCATATAACGTTGATACAACGCTATTACCTAATAAGTACTTCCTGTTACATTTTCTACAGTTGCCCAATAGTGGACCTATGACTCCTTCCCCTTTCCCACCCCCTGGGTCCCATCAAGGACCGTTCACTGTATTTAGTGATATGCTGCCTTATGGCATTTTCTGATTGGCAGTAGTTTGGGGCTCTGGCTTTCCTTCTTTCTGTAACGTGAATTTTCAATAAAAAAAAATTTTAAGATTTTATTTTTTTTAGAGAGAGAGGAAGGGAAGAAGAAAGGGAGGGAGAGGAATGCTGATGTTAGAGAGAATCATTGATCGGCTGCCTCTTTAGGCACCCCAACAGGGGACCGATCCTGCAACCCAGGCATGTGCCCTGACCGGGAATCGAACCGGTGACCTTTTGCTTTGCAGGACAATGCCCAACCAACTGAGCCCCACTGGTCAGGGAGGATTTTCAATTTAACTTCAATTAAAAAGGGTAATGCATCTGTCAATTTCTGAGCCAGAAGGGGCTGATAGGATGGAGCAAGAGCCTGGATTCGAATCCAGGCTCTGTCACTTGTGAGCACCGCGGCCTTGGACAGGCTATTTGCCTGCCCTGAGCCTCAGTCGCCTGGTCTTTAAAATGGAAATAATTCTTACCCTGCAGGCTCGTTGTGAGGACAAGGCTGAATGTGACTGACGCTGCGCCCGGCCCTTAAAAAATGCTCAGCGCCCATGGTAGTTATCCTTGCTCTGCAGCGCATCCTGGCTCCAGAGAGCAGGCAGGAGCTCTTCTGGGTCAGGTCTGAATTGGGGTTGGCGACCTCAGGACAAATTCCTTTTCCCAAGCTCATCCCCCAAGAATGGGGCCGCGTCCTGTGAGCTCCCTGACTCAGAGCCGGCATTAGACCTGCTTTGCTCGTGCTGCTGGAGCATGGTTCGAGAATGCCGAGCCTGGCCCCGGGCTGAAGAGGCTGAATGTGGAATTTATTAATTAAGGCAGTTGCTCATGAGGCCCGAGAGTCCAGGAGGCTGCAGTTTAATTACTGAGAGCGGAACTTGTGGAAATTCTCTCTGGTGCCCCAGTTTTGATGTCGCTAGAGGACCTGAGGTGCCGCCCCGAGTGGGCCTCCCAGCCAGAGCTGCAGACCAGGCCTCAGTCTTGCCTCCCTCTTCCTGGCTCTGAGCTCATTTCTGTCCGTTCGATTGTGTCCTGGAGGGCAGGGTGAGAGCTCAGCCGATTCGGGTTTGACTCCTGCGCCAGGCGCAGAGTAGGACCTACTTGCTGGGTGGTCACAGGCAAGTTATTCTCTGCACCTCTGTGTCCTTACCTGCAAAAGCTTGTAGGGATGCTAGTTGTGAAGATGGAACGGATTCACATAAGGGAAGGGTTAAGAACAAACCTTTACTATTGGCCAGAACTAGCTGGAAAATGTGTCAGCTATTTCTTTACAGTGGTGGTCACAACCAGGAGTGACTTTGCCTCTTAGGGAACACATGACAACATCTTGGAGACACACTTGGTGGTGTCTGTGTCAGAACATCCCAATTTGTAGAGAATTTTTATAAAAATGTATTTGAGCCAAACAGAGGAGGACACGCCTGGCAGCAAGATCTCAACAGCCTGAAAAAAAATGCTTCGTAGAATGGCAGTCTGCAGTTTACCTTATGCTTCCGGAACTAAGGAGGGGACGCAAAGAGGATCCCACCGGCGTGCAGGAGAAAGCAAGGTGGGGGCTGGATTACAAGGATAGGCCCAAGATCGTGTGCTTTCTTGAGGGGGTTTAGCCCAGACACACAGAAACAACAGACAGGGCTTGCTTGAAGCAAAGGTAAACTGAAGAAGTTACACGCATGCGGCTCAGCTTTCCGCTATGACCTGTCCATTTAGGAACTTGGGATCAGATCCCCCCGTGTGCTTATGTTCCCTTTTTCAGCCTCAGTTGTCACCTCCAAGGGGTGGTGCTACTGGCATCTACGTCACACACTGCTTAATGATGGGAATATAGCCTTATCAGTAGGCGATTTGATTGTGTGAATATCAGAATGCACTTACACAAACCTAGGTGGTCTAGCCTACTAACCACCTGGGCTATGTGGTGTAGCCCATTGCTCTGCAGAGGAGAAAAAATAATTTTCCCTCTACCCTTCTGGGTTCTTGGCTGAGACCTTCTGTGACAAAAGACAGATTAACAAGAAAAAGCCCTGGCTGGTGTGGTCCAGTGGATTGGCCACCAGCCTGCAAACCAAGGGGTCACTGGTTCAATTCCAATCAGGGCACATGCCTCGGTTGTGGGCCAGGTCCCCAGTAGGGGACGTGCAAGAAGCAACCCATCAATGTATCTCTCGCATACTGATTTTTCTCTCCCCTTCTCCTTCCCTTCCCCTCTCTCTAAAAGTAAGTCAATAAGATATTTTTTTTAAAAGAAGAAGGAAAACAAACACATTTAATAACATGTATGTTTCCTGTATACGTGGGAGAGACCTAGGAAAGCTGAGTAACTTACCAAATGGTGGGAGCCACCACCTAAAATACCACCTTCAGCTGAGGACCAAAGAAGATGCTGGCGGTAGGGGTGTCAGTCATGGGAGGTGACTAGGAGCAGCGCAGCAAACTGGGGTAAGGTTGCCTGCAGATTTAAGTCCTCTGCACTGATGATAAGAGTTTCTGGAGATAAGGTCTTCCCCTCTTCCTGGTACAAATGGAGATTTCCCTTCCAGATAACTGTAAGTGTATTTTATAAAGAGTAACTTCTACTTGGTTTTCAGAACTTCTCCCATGTTTACTGTTTCTTAAAATTAATCAGCCTAGCACAATCCTTGTGCCAGATAGACATATTTGGGGGTGACAGACTCTTCCCCCACAACTCCTAGGCTACAAACCTGTTGCAAGCATGTTACTGTACTAAATACTACAGGCACTTGTAACGCCGTGGTATTTGTGATGACAAGGGCTACAGGGTTGCCAGGCAATGAGGAAATTTTTAGCTTCATTGTAATCTTATGGGACTGTGTCGTATATGGGCCTGGTGTTGACCAAAACATGAGTGTATTAGGTAGGGCCCAAGGATGCCGCCAGGTGTCCTACCCACCAGACAGGCATCCAGTCCAAAACGTCAGGAGTGCCAGAGGTTGGGAAACCAGGATTCGGGGCAGCATATAGAAAATGTGGAAGTGAGGTCCTGTGTCCCGCCCCCCCCAACCCCAGTAGCTCTTCACCCCTCATTATTCCTCCCAGTTAGTGGGGAGCTGATGGGTTCCATTTTACCCCCATCCTGTAAAAAAATATCTTTTACTTATATCATCTGTGTCGCCTTCTGACCTTACCACTAGTAATAGTAACTGGTATTTATTGAGAGCTTGCTGTGCACCAGGCACTGAGCCTGGGGCTTTCTTTGTTGTCTCCTTACATTTTCCCCCAGCACTTGAGGCGGTGCCATTCTGCCCCCAATCTGGACAAAGAGACTGAGGCTCAGAGATGGGAAGGCTCTAAGTTGCCTAAAGTTTAACTCCTGGTCTTTCCCCTCAACCGCTCCCTATCTCAGTTGACAGGAACGCCCACCTTCAGCGGCTCAGCCCGCACCCCCGGGAGTCGCCCTCCACACCCGGCTCGCTGGCCTCCCTGATGTCCTGCCCCTGGCCCCACTGTCACTGCCTGCCTTTTGCCTCAATTTCTGCCACGGCCACCTCGCTGGTCTCCCCACTCCTGCTCTCTCCCCCTCAGCTTTTGAGTCGGGGTGGCCCTGCTCCACCCCGAGTCAGACCAGGCCGCAGTGGCTGCCCTTTCTCAGAGGTCAAAGTCAGGGTCTCACAGAGACCTTCATGGTCTCCTGTTGCCGTCTCCCCCACTTGCTTCCCTCCTGCTCCCTTCTCCTCAAAGCCATGAACACCAAGTTCCTCTCTGCTCCTTGGAAGGGCCTGAGCCCTGTAGACGGCAGGAGGCTAATTGGCTGTTGTGGTGGGTGAAGAAGTTAAAGCCCCTCGGAAGTGGGACAAGGTTGTCTCTTTTCATCTCGTTTTGAAGGAATGTGGGGACTTGGGTGGAGAGTTCCCCAGGGTCCCTTGGTATTTGGATGCTTTGATACCTAGAGGAATAAGAGAGCAATTAATCACTATAAACGTCTGTTCCCACAGGGGTAGTCTGAGTGGGGAGGGGTGGCAGTGGCGGGTGGTGGCTTGTCCATTCCAGGGCCATCGCTAGTGGAAGGGATACACAGAACAGACATCCAGAGGGCAGGGCCACATCCACCTGTAGGAGAGGCTTTTGAAATCTCACTTTTTATGGCAAATACGTTTTCCTTGGCCCGTTGGGTGAGCAAGCAGCCTTCTTTGCAGAAATTGTGGGAGACAGAGCATTTCAAAGCTCCCCTCAGTCCTGTACCTCCCTCAAAACAGGTTTTTCTCAGGTATTATCTTCAGACCCCTGCCGTCACGGCAGGGCTGAGAGCTGGGAGGCCACCTTTAGCCCAGGCGCTCTGAGGACTGTGTGCCACAGCTGAGGAGGTGACCAGGCAGCAGCCAGCGGGCAGGTCTCCCTGCCGACCCCCACCTGCCTGCCCTGCGTCCCCGACCTATGGCCTCCCTCCATCCAGGCTTCCAGTAAATCACCCCCCAAAGGGTCTGAGTATGTGATTGTGCGGGGGGAGGCAAAAGACAGCGTTCAGATTCCTGGAAGAGGTGTTTGGCACAGGCGGACTTGGGGCCAGGCTAGTAGGTTGTAAATGACCCGCAATTGTGTTGTGTGTGTGTTAGTTTATGTTTACATACACCGAGCACACAGACCACATGCCTGTCTGAGCACAGAGGAGGCGGGGCGCCCAGGTACCTGTGCCTGGCTCCTGTTAGGTTTGGTGGGTGCGCCTGCTCCTGCAGGTGCGGGACTCGCCCGTCCACTGGCCTAGAGTGACTCACTCTGCTCCACACCATCTCCCAACTCAGCCCTCAATTGGCCTCAGTGACTAACCTGAAGGGGGGGTGGGGGTGGGTGACCTGCTTCGGCCGGAAATGACAGGCGCGCACAGCTGCAGTCAGCACCTTGCCCCAGAGGTGTTGGTGCAGGTTTCCCGGGCTGGCCAGACACACAGGTATTTCTGGACCGTGGCAGAGCCCGTTGCCGTAGCGCCCGGCCTGAGGTCCTGTATCTGTCAGCACAGGGCGTGTGCTCCCCGTGTGACTCCGGCAGCTGGCGGGCCCTCCCGGCTCCTCCCACGACCGTGTTCTGTGTTTCCACAGGGCCGCACCTTCCTATTTCTCCCCAGCCTCAGCCTGCCTGTCACAGTTGAGCACCCGTCTGCCTGAAGCTGCTTTCCAGAAGCAGGTAAGGACCCCAGGGGACGTATGTCTGGCGGCGTGGCCGTAGATCAGTGTCGGGAAGGGGGCCTCAGGCACAGGCTCACAGGCTGGCGGCGAGGTCAGTGCATCTCCATCACCCCTAGGAAGCTCGCGCCTGCAGGTGGGTGGGTTCCTGCAGCGAATGCAGCGGCCCTGCCGGTTGCCTTCGTCTGTTAAGACGTGTGCGGTCTCGGGATCAACATTTTGTAGTTCTATGAACAGCACAGTTACATGGCATCGCGTTTGTACGCAGTGTAAACACTGTGCAAATGTAAAGTACGTTTTAGAATGTGAGCCTTTAAAATTTAGCACACTTTAAAAAGGGACAAAACAAAAGACACACCTTGGGACCCACGGGGCAAGTGTGGCTTGTGTGTCTTTAGGCCCCACCTCAGGCCGGGCCTGAGGTTACTCAGTGTCTTCCCAGCAGGCACAGGATCACCCTGGTGTAAATGTGTATTTCAATTTGTATGAATGTGGGTGTTCAAATAGCATTAGCTTCACTTTATAAATAAAAGTGAGGGCAGGTGGCTGTGTTTGTGTTCAGGGCCGTGGGTGCCTGTCAGAGGAAGCCGGTTCCGACGCTGTTTATTAGAACGGGTCTGCCTGGTTCCTCCGCACTGCCTCCCGCTCTTCTGCGGTGAGATCGGCTGCTTTAGAGCGGGCCTCATGCTCGTAGAGGTTAGGTCCCTGTAGAGATGGGCAGGGTGTCTCCCAGAGAACACAGGGTGGCCTCACAGGTCACGGCCCCGCTTGTCCCTTCAGATTCTTCCCAGTGGTTGTGTGCCCCTTCCTCACTGTCCATTACCAGCCAGTCTTCCTCCCTCGGAGATGCAGGCTCAGAACCAGCAGGAGTGGGGGGGAGGGGGGGTTGGATATACCCATGTGTCTGCAGTGCATGCATGTACCTCAGTTTCTCTCAATTGCATTTGTCCCAATCAGATGTAATTTTCTGGAATCACCTCCACTTTTATCTACAGCATGATCCTCAGGCCTCTGCCCTTGTTCATTTGGATAGTTGTTAACTGTTTCTTTCCATTTTCTGTTCTTTAGCTCCTCTGTGCTTTTCCCTAGTTAGCTTCCAGAATGTTCTGTCTTAAGAGAGGGAGCAAGTTAGTCTCTGACTCGGGCAGTTAACACAGATCTTTCTTTGGATTTAGAATGGAAATGCTCCCATGTTAGGTGACGGTCCTTGATGGGACTGGTCGGGGGACCATCCTTGAGAAGCATCACTGCCTTTGGCTCTAACGGCTGAGGACAGGACGAATAATTGGTGCTGCAGTTTGGACGTAGGTAATTTAAACACATTGTAATGGAGACAAGTTCTTGATCCCCACAGGGCAGAGTAAGAATTCTCAGATGATGGTAACCTGATGCTTGTCAGAATTGTGATGAACACTTAATAGCGTGTTTGCTTAGATAGACAGCAAATCCCAACGTGCTTGAACACCCTTGTAGCGACTGAAGTGTCCGTCGTTCGGGTTATCAGGACTTACTCTCTTCAATTATTCATTTTCTTCACTCTGACACCGATTCTGTGGAGAAATCACGTAAACCAGTCGTGACGCTCTAGCCCACTTCGACAGGAGCGTGAGGGACAGAGGTACGCTCACCGGCCACGTGCTGCCCCGGCCCCGGGTGTGCCTCCGGGAGGGACAGTGGAATCGGCTCTGGTGGGAGCCAGAAGAACCCTAGAAGATCACACTTTTTAGAAATGACAAGAATCTTCCCTGGAGCAAAAAGATACAGATAAGCACAGCAGAGGCTGGGAAAGTGCTGATACGGGAGTGGCCCAGCCCCAGAGACGCATTCAGATGCAGACAAAACCCTGTAAGCCAACCGCCCCCGCCCCCACCCCGTCAGTAACACGGGGTGAGAGTGGGAGGTTCTGGGGACAGACTGCAGATGATAATGGACGACATCAATCTGTCCGGGCACCGGGGGTAAGATGTTGGACAGAGCAAAATTCTGAAAAACAGACCACGTGTGGAATGACTCACGGGTGTGCGTGCACACACCTTCCTGCTGGTTCTGAGCCTACTTCTCTGTGGGAGGGAGCCTGGCTGTCAGGAAAGCACAGTGAGGAAGGGGCTCCCTGCTGTGGTGAAGCCGGGCCCCCTGAGCTCCTGCAGTGTGCAGTGGCCAGGGGAGTTGGGCCCCTGAATGAACGACCTGATTCTGCTCTGGGACCTGGGATGGGGGTGGGGTTTGCGGCAGGAGGGCCCAATAAGGGCCTGAGCCAGATAGGCCTGTTGCAGGTGGAGAAAGGGGTGGGGGGTGGTAGGGGGTGGGGGTGCCACTGGCATATTGGTTCTTTAGTTTGTAGCGACATCTAGTGGCCAGTCACTTGTCTTCCACGCTGTCACAAGGAGCGAGCAGTGACCACGGGACAGAATTGGAAGATTTTACTCCTGGAAGCCCTAACTCCTGGTTTGAAGGCTTCACGGAGCATTGCAGGTGTCCTTTGGAGAAGACAACAGCCCACAGCACACAAAGCACTTGGGAGCAAGGGCGCTTTGGGAATGCCCAGGCTGGTCTGGGGGCCGGCTAGGCACTTTGGCCTCTTTCATCACGATGACATTGGGCTCCACGTTGGTGTGGATGTCGTCGGGATGAGGAAGCTCTGACACCACAGGCAGTATAGTCTTCAAACTGCATTCAGCCCACGGGGCTGTGTCCCGCCTCCATCTTCCAGGCACGGGCCCGGGCTGCAGGACGGGGAGTGGAGCACACAGGCACCGGCCTTCCCGTCAGGCAGGGAAGAGACAACAGCAAGTGCTCCCCTGTGGTGCGTTCAGGAAATTGGGACAAGACGGGGCGGTGTGACAGAGAGGGCCGGGGTGGTGCTGGCGCTGCTGTGGCCGGGCTGCCGGAAGAGGCTTTCTGGGAAGGCGTCTTCTATTGAGACAAAGGGTGGGAAGGTTCCAGTTCCAGACTCAGGGGACACTTAGTGCAAAGGCTGCTGGGAAAAGAGCTTCTCCCCATGTTCTAGAAACAGGCGGGGGTCAGGAAGGCAGAGCAGCAAGGGGAGGAGTTGCAGGGGGCAGGGCCGGCCGTTCGGGCCTCATGGGGTCCTGGTGAGACTATGCAATGCATTCAGGGGTAGGTGAAGCGAGGAGTGGGGCCATGTGTCCTGGCCTTTCTTTAGAGACCCTTCTGGTGGGTGGTGGGGTGGGAGGCAGCGAAAGGGTCAGTGTGAGAGGTGAAGCCCCAGAGCTGAGCTTCCCCACACAGCTATACCAGGAGGTCAGGGTTGTCCCCGGCACTCTGTGCACCCAGCCCTGGGGTGGCAGGGCTGCCTCTCGTCTGGGAGCAGTTTTGAGGTACCTCACCGCCCTCACCCAGGTACCAGTTGTTAGTTAGACCCTTTCCTGCTCCTGGAGGAGGGGACAGGGGTAGGCAGTAGACTAGGGACTCTGAGGCCTGGGGCTCTAGTGGCAGAAGGGAAGAGCCAGAAAGGAGACCACGTCACATCAGGCACGGAATCACTACTTAAGCCCCAACTTGCCGGCTGTTGGCCTCCTGTGTGGGCTTTTAGGGCCAGGGCCTCTGTTAGGCTGTGGGGACTGAGCGGTTGACAGGGGACCAACAGGGAAGCTGCTGGTCAGGGCTCTGGCACATTTCTGAGGCTGCACCAAGAGCCACCCTCCCCAGGACAGCCACCCTGCCTGGGAGAGCCTGCTGGTCCAAGGCTTGCTGGACCCCGAGGGATGGATGGTGTGAGGAGTGTTCTTGGCCCACCAGCCCAGTTCCCTCGGTCCTCGGAGTGTAGCTCCTTGGCACCAGGGTGGCTGAGGCTCCACCCCCACCAGCTGCTGCGTTATTTCTGACTCATCCAGGAGTTAAAATATGTAATCTAAATCCCTCCACGCCTGGCTTCCTCTCTGCCAGCTCCTCCCGGAGGGGAAACCCTGGGACTTCTCTCCGGGGACCTTGCTGCAGGTGGGGTCCTCACTGCACCTGGACGTAGCTGCTGCTGAAGGAGCGGCCCTCTGACAGACGGGGTGGGCCTGCTGGGGGGGTGGCAGGGAGCATGGGCGGGCACCTGGGCCCCACCGCCCTGGGCCCGCCTGTCCCCATCGAGGGACTCCTTGGAGCCCAGCCCAGGAGCTGGCCTCTTGAACTCGTCAGGGGCTTTGGCTGAGGGCGCTGCCTTGGGGTTTGGGGGCTGGGTGCTGATCGCACAGTTTCTCCAGCAAAGGCCCTGGCAGCTGCCTCTAATCATACCACTTTTGCTCCTTGGGAAAGTTGCTTGCTTTGAAAATCTGGGACACTTTGGGGTCATGTAGCACATCTCTTGTGGCTCGTAGCAGGAGCCTTGCTATGGGGGTGGCTGGAAGGTAGAGCTGGCCAGCAGGCCGGGTCGGCTCAGTCTCCCTGGGCCTGGCAGCTCTTCGCACAGAGGGGCTGCCAGTGCCTGCTCTAGGTCCAGGGCTCAGTCTGGTTGGGGCGAGTGTGGGTGAGGGGGAGCAGACACCTCACCCCCAGCTCTGGACCCTCGGAAGCGAGACCCTGCAGTACGGTGGGCTGCCTGGTAGTCCCCCCAGCCCCATGTCTCCACCTGGCACGTCTTGCCCTGACACCCGTTCACGCCTGTCCTCATTCCGCAGGATCCCAGAGCTGGCCAGGGGATGAACCGCGAGGGGGCTCCCGGGAAGAGTCCGGAGGAGATGTACATTCAGCAGAAGGTCCGGGTGCTGCTCATGCTGAGGAAGATGGGGTCAAATGTGAGTGACTGTGGGGTGTCGAGCCACAGCCCCCAGGGAGGGTGCCTGGTGCAGGCAGAGCAGAGGCCGTAGCCGCTGCCCATAGCAGCTGCGGTCGGGGAGGGGGATGCTGAGCCTGTGGTTTGTCTCTGTGGCTGATTCACGGGGCACAGAGTCCAGTATGTGAGTCCCAGGGGCACTGGGGAGGCAGTCTTCCTACCTCCGGGCCACGGGGGTGAGAGATCTGATGCCTGACCTTCCCTCCCTCTGCTCTCCCAGCCCAGTCTCCTCTCCCAGGGCGGGTCCGAGGAGCACTGGGCAGGACAGGCACCGGGAGAGCAGAAGATGTGCAGGGGCATTTCCCCAAGCAGGGCCTGCGTCTGCCTGCCAGCCCTGTGCTGCTCATGAGTCCAGCCTCGGGTCTGCTCTGAGTGGCAAGGCCCCGTGAGCCGTTTCCGGGGTGGAAGGGCTACTCGGTCTGTGACTAAGGGATCAAATCTCCAGGGAGCAGAGGAGGAGGCGCCTCTTGGGGATCAAGCAGGCCTTGGCAGGTGCCTTCGGAAGCGGTGGTCCGCCCCTCACCTGTGGCTCTCTCGCCCTTGCAGCTGACGGCCAGCGAGGAGGAGTTCCTGCGCACCTACGCAGGGGTTGTCAACAGCCAGCTCAGCCAGCTGCCACAGCACTCCATCGACCAGGGTGAGCCCACCACACTCTTCCCGGGAGCATGGCTGCAGCCCTCCTAGATGGGGGTCCGTGAGAGACAAGGAGGAGCCATGGCCCCTCCCACCCTTGGAGCTGAGCCCTAGGCGGCGACCGCCTCAAGCCAAGGGGTGCTGGGAGCCTCCTGCCTGGTCTCAGCCTGGTGGGAACCCTCTCTAGGCCTGGGGGAGGCAAGAAATGGAGGTGTCTGGAGGCCCCGTCACTATGGAGGCTCTGATTGTTGCATAACTCAGCCTTTGGCCTGACCCCTGCCCACCGGCACCCTGTCCGGGGCTAGTGAACCTGCCCTTGTGTGCTAGGCCTGGCCTAGGGGCAGGCTACACAGTAGCTGGGGTGCTCCTGGCTGTGCCCAGTGGGGAGGCCCTCTATGTGTCCTTGGGAGTTATTTCTTTTTTGGGTGTCCTCACCCAGTCACAGTAGCAGTTGTGGGTGGCATTTGCGTGTATTATCCAGTGCGTGCGCTAAGTGCCCGATACATTTCATTTAACTGTAGGGCAGCTACCGTTTGTGTTTCTTGGACTAAACCGGCAAGGAAAGTGGGATTCAGGGGCTACAAGTTACTGCCCTTGGTTATGCAGCCCACCAGGGGACGCAGGGTGCAGATGTGCAGCCTGGTTCCTGACCTGGGTCTTGGGCTTGTCGCTGTCTGTTCTGGAGCAGATGAGGCTGCTGGGGATCCTCCTTTCTGGAAGACTTGTCCTGACTCTTTAGCCCAGTTTCCTGACTAGCATCTTCTAGTTACCTTCTTTTGTTCTTACTGTACTTCGTTTGAATCATTGGCCAGGAAATGGTGTGGGCAGGTCCGCCGGGCGGGGGCTCCATAGGCAGAGTGCTGAGGGGTGCGTGCACCCATGTTTGAGGCCAAGGGAAAGAGCAGGCCTGGCACATGGGGCTGCTTGTCTTGAAGGAGCCCTTGTTCTCCTGGATGTCACAGGGCTCTGCCCTGGCGCAGGGCCCAGATCCCAAGCTCTGACACCGGGTGTGACCGGGCCTGTGCACCTAACTCAGCAGAAACGTACAGGACGTCCCAGCGGCTCAATAGCCGCTCGCCGTGGGGCGGCCTGTCCTGTGCCAGTTGCACTGTGGGCGGAGCTGGGAAGGAGACAAGGGGTGTGCGGTCAGCCCCACCCCCTCCTGGCATATTTTCCAGGAGCCCACTTTTCTCCCAGGCTGACCTGGGTTTCTAGCCCAGGCCCCTCTCCCTGGCTGCTGAACCATCTCTGCCCCAAACCCTCATGGTTCTGATTCCCGGGGGCCTGACCTGTCCTCCCACCCTGGTCTGGGGTCACCCGAATATGAGCTGGGGGGTGGGGTAAGAACACCTCTAGTAGATCAAGATAAGCTGCCACAGCCATGTCAGTGTAGAAAACAACAGACACCCCTCCCCCACACTCACGCATGTGTGTGCGCAGGAAACAAAGCTGAAGGAGAGCGCCCAGGCTATTCATAGGAAATGTTGGTAGAGGGTAAAACTGTAGAAGGGACTTCCACTTTCCAAGTCACACGTTTTTGTAAAGCTAATTTTTTTTACATTGCATACCCAATTTCTTTGGTAATAAGAAATTTTAAAAAGTATTTTCATGAGAACTCTTTATCTTGCTCAGCTAAAGCAACAATTGAGAATGAAAATGAGCTCTTCCGAGTGTTTAAGGAGGTCACGGTGACCTCACCTGGCCTGAAACTGCTGAGCGGTCAGGAGTGAGTCACAGCTGTATGGGTGGGGCCGTCTGGGCCCCAGAGTCTGGGCTCTTCTGAGTGTTGGTGTCCTCAGGACAGCTGGGCGGGCCTCAGACACCTCTCTCTGGGAAGCAGGCTTCTGGCGCTGACCCTGGAGCCAGGGGACCCCCCATGGGGAGGCTGGTGGCAGGTACGGTTCTCCACTGCTGGGTGCCCTGCAGGCTGCCCCTCACCTGTACCTCTGACCTGAGCCTCACGGGAAGGCACGCTCTGCAGAAAGCCCCATGAATTCCTGTGGACCCTGAGCTGGAGAGGGGCGGGTGGCTGAGCCTGGATGAGCTTCACACGCATGATGTTATTTTTCGTGGGCCCAGAGGCGCCACAAACAAACACACAAGAACAACCAAAGAGCAACCAGCCCAGTCTCTCCCTCGGTGCAGGTGCAAGCCCAAGGGCAGAACCTTGCATTTCTGTCCTTACCAAATGACTGCCGGCTAAAATTCTAGTCTGCCCACCTTCTCTGCTGGCAGAGCTGACCTCAGCTGATGCCACGGGGCATGCTGCTGTCAGAGGCTCCAGTGCTGCCCAGGTGGCAAGAGCCCCGGCTCACTGCTTCCAGTGCAGGGGACCCCAGCACAAAAGACCCCCAAAGACCTGGGAGCAGAAGCCTGGTGTGAGTGCTTCCTGCCACAAGGTGGCGCTGTCTCTCAGCATATGCCCCACACTCCCTACTGGGTGCGGGCAACCTGTGGCTGTTCCCGCTCCCCTCTGCAGGGGGCCTGAGGCGGCTCCACCAGTGGATCAGTACTTGCTTTCGTCTTGGGGTCCCGCCCACAACCTTCAGACCCGCCCGTGCTTCCTCTCTGGGGTATTCCTCCCCACTGCGATCTGACCCCTCACCCTGCACCCTGTTCTCCCAGCCTCCTTCATTCCCATTCTGCCCTTGGTGAACTTGTGTCCAGTATCTGCTGGGTCCAGGCAGGTGCTGGAGACCCTGGTGCGTGGGCCTGCCCCTGAGGGGCTCACTAAATGGTTCCAGCAGAGGGCCCCAGCGGCACCCCAGTACTGAACTGAATGGTGGGCATGCCTGGCCTCTGCCAGTGTAAGACTACCTGTGACAGCCTCCTTCCAAAGCCCCTGCTTTTCATCCCTTGTCCTGTATGATGTACACATCCTTCTCTCTCTCTGTCCCCTCCCCTAAACTTCCACCTCTCTCTGCTCATCCCCCCTGCTAGCGTCCTCTTCCCCTTCATCACGCTGGTCTCCTCCACCTTCATCCTCTCCACGCTCAGTCTCATACACTCTCTCTGGGAGCTCACCTGCATGGGGCTCACCTGTGCTGTGACTTCAACAGATATGCCCTCACAGCCCAGCCCCCACTGCCGACCCCAGAGCTCCATGGGCAGCGCTGTGACCTTCTCACACCTATGTCCGGCACTCAGCAGCCCCAGAGTCACAAGCTTCCTGCCCGCATCCTCTGTGGTGATGCACGCACCACCCGTGTACCCTGTGTCCTCTCTCTCCCCCACGTGTCTAGTTAGCACCAAGCCCTTTGATCCTCTTGCCTTAATGCTCCTGAGAGCTGCTTCGTCTTCCATTGTGCTCCTAGAGTTTATCTTAAAGCATAAGATAAGGGAACCCCACCGCAGTCTATGCCCAGCTTGGTTCTTGTCTTAGTTACTGCAGACGGCTGCTCACCAGCACCGTGACTTCTCGCCTGCCCCCCAGCGCACTTTCCACCCGCAGCCAGAGGGACCTTTGAAGGCCACACTCACAGGTCTCTTCTCGACTCCAACCCTTTCAGTGTCTCTCATCTGCTTCTGGATAAAATCCCACCCCCTTAGCTTGACGAGCAAAACCCCTTGCCCACCTGCAACACCGACCTCTTGCCCACCTGCAACACCGACCTCAAGCACCAGGAACAGCCACAGTGCAGGGCTTTTGCCCCTGCCTCAGGCCATGCGTGCTCACACCTTTCTGCCCCTCCCTCCCCTGTCTCCCGCAGACCAGGTGGGTGCTCCTCCAGTTTCCATCACACATGTTCCTCTGCTGTGCTGCTCCCACACTGTCTCCTGTTCTGTCTCCTGACCAGCTCTGAGCTCCTTGAGCTCGGGGCTGCGGCTTCCCCCCTTGTGTTTGTGGGGTCCAGAAAGGCAGAACCGTGGGGCCAACCCTCTGAGCACCCTCCCCTGGCCCCTGAGGGCGGCCAGGCAGAACCGACTTTAACCCGAAGGAAGTCAGTGCTTCTCCAGGAAAGGCGCCTTGCTGAGAGGGCCTGGCTTGCAGCTTCCAAAGCCGGCGGGACGGAATGTTCGTTCCTGCCCATTGCCAGCGCTCCCCTCCCCATCACACAAGCTGACCCTTTTTCCAGCCGTAAAGGAAGGCACAGTCATTGGAGAAAACCAGGGAGAGAGAGAAACCGCTGAGAAGCTTTGAGGACTGGATCCTAGCACGTGCCTGTAGTCTCCATTACCTTTTAAGTTTCCTGTCCGCCTTTTAAAAACATGCATCTAGTTCCATCCTGAAGTCGGGACCACGTACTGTAAACATTTTACTATCCATTTTACATCCATTTGTTTTACTTATGAGAATTTCACCATGTTCTTAAACAATTTTCAAGAAAAGATTTTAGAACTGCAGAAGGAGCGGCCATATGGCTCGGCCGTATTTTTTTTCCACCGGTCCTTTATTGTTCCACATTCGTTTCTCATTGTTGCTATTAATCGTAATGACAGCAAACGTTTGTTGAGGTCCTCCTCTGAGCCCGGGGTCTTGTCAGGCATTTTCCCAGTGAATCCTCGTGCTGGGCCGGGGAGGCGGGCGCTATCGAAGGCCCACACTGAGGATGGGACGACAGGCCAGAGAGGTTAAGGGACAAACTAAAGGCCACAGAGCCAGTCAGTGTGGGGCCCGGGCGGGCCACCCGTTGAAGGCCCCTGTGTGTAAATCTTCACTTGCTTTTAGATAAACTCAGGGAGAGGCTCGCAGGCCCTATGCATTCTTAAGCAAAGCAGTGTTTTACCTGAGAGATGGGTGTGACTTAGGCAGTTAACGTGGAATTTCAGGAGGGTACAGAAAACCTTTGGAAGAGTTTACTGCTGCTGTTGTTTCGGGCCCAGTGGTGCCTTCGAAGGTGCTGGTTCTCTGAGAGCACCAGTCTCTTCCTGCTCCAGCACTGTACAGGGGACAGGGCACCCAGCGAGTGCCAATCCCAGGTCCCCAGTGCACTTCTCAGAGGCCTCCCCCCCCCCATCACCAGTCACCTGCAGAACTGCCATCCTCGTGTGGCTTTGGATAGGCCCTTGTCCAGGTGTCCTGGGGCTGTAAGGGCCTCATCTACACATGGCCCATTTTGCTAAGGAAGCTCCCTGGGAGCTGTGTCGCTGGCTTGGTGGCTTCACCTGCCTGCCTGTTCCAGCCTCCGCCTGACGACACTTTTCTGCAGGAGACTTTCCAGGGAAGGTCCCCAGCCTGGAGCCAGCTGGGCTCTCTCAGGGCTGTGTTGGCTTTGCCCCTCGGAAGCCAAGGCTGCTGGCTTAGGGCGTGCTGCCAGAGAGCCGAAAATAGGTCCTTTGGTCTCAGGGTTACACTGGGACCTTGGTAAAGTAGCTGTGGCCATGGGCAATGCAGCAGGGAGCCAGCAGCTCCCGGGGGTGGCCCACCCATGGTGGCACTTCACAGCTGGTCGCCCCACTTGACCCTCTCAGCAGCTCTCCGCAGCACCATCCTCTCCGTTTTATAGCCAGCGTGGTTCCTGGAATCCTCTCGGTCACCCTTTCGGCCTCGGCTGTCTCACTTCCTCCATGCAGCCCTCCCTGGCCTCTTTCGGGCAGCCCCTCATCTTACTCCTGAGCCATGTCCCCGTCATACATTATGTCAGGAGCCCCAAGGGCCCAGGGTCTACGCCGCGTTCAGCTTCAGGCACAGAGCGGGGGTTTGCTGGACCCGTGCGTGGCCTGAGGCTTTTCCCAGAGGCCCCTGTGGGGACAAACTGGACTGAAATGATGGTCAGGCCCAGGGAGAATTCCACTCTGTGGGATGGGAAGCTAATCTTTTTTAACTTTAATCAACACTTACATGAGAATTACCTGTAACCTAAAAACTTAAAAACTGAACCAAAAAACTCACATATACATTGAATCCAATTGAAAAATCACCCAGAAACACCTGGCATGTGGTATCTTGAGTTACAGAAAAAAATAACAGAAAGGGGAGGGATGTGCTGAAGCGCAGGCCGGTTGCTCCGCTCCGCGTCTGGCTCCGGCCCGTGAAGGGCTGCTTTGACCTTCCTTGGCCACTATAAGGGGCCCGTTGTTTGGGACTGGGGACAGAGGCCTCTGGGCCCCTGTGCAACCTCCAGACACCCTGTGAGAGGCCAACCTTTGCCTTGGACAAGAGTGCCAAGGGGCCCCTCTCCCGGTGACGGGACACTTCCGCTCACTTTAGCCCTCGAATCTGTACGCCAGGCATGGTGCCGGGTGGCAGCCTCCGCCCTAGAGCTGTCAGTCCAGCAGGATGGACACAAGGACGGATGTGTAAAGAACTTTGGGCGCACAGGTCACAGGAGGGCTGATTGATCCCAAGAGAAGGGAAAAGCACCCAAGAACCCACAAGGAGATGTGCTTTTGCCTGGGCTGGGAGGACCCGTGGGGATGTGGACGTGGGAAGCCTGGGGTGGGGGCTGTTCCAGGGAGGGAGCCCCTGGGGCTTGCCCAGCCTGCGCCAGAGTTGAGCATCTATGTGTTCCCCTGCTGTGGCAATTTCCGGGCAGTGGTGAGTGGCTGGAAAGGCAAATGGGCTGAGTACGCAGTTTATTCTGAAGACTACAAGGGGTCACCATGGGCCTGAAGGTGGGAGAGCCAGGTCAATTGTCATCCACTAAGGGTGAGCGTTGGGGAGAGGTCATGGCCAGAGGGTACGGCAGGGAGACAGCTGGAAGGTCACAGTGATGTTAACTGCAAAAGGATGCACATGCATCTCAGAGGTGGGTCACTTAGAGAACCCGCAGGTGGGTGGACAGGTGGGGATGGGATTTGAGACCAGGGTCCTTGTGGGTGAGGCAGGAAGGGGAGCTCTGAGGGGGAGGAGCATGTGGGGGTCCACGAGGGGGTGGGAGCACAGTCAGAGCTCCCGTGCGAGGCAGGGGGAGACGGGACTGGGTGTGGGTGTCGGTGAGGCATGGAATGGGGGGGCAGGGGGAGTTCGGCGAGCACAGCACCAAGGACAGCAGGAGGACACCAGGGCTCCCTGACTTGGACTGAAGAGGTCCATGGTGACTTTTCCCAAAACAGTTTCTGGGGAGTCCGGTGGGAAGCCAGGCAGTGAGCGAGACGTGAGGAAGTGGAAGCAGGACTGGTGTCTCTTTCAGAACGTTGGCGGAGAAGGGGTGACAGTTCAGGGGTGGGGAGAGGCGATCCAGGGACGGTTTGCGGCGTCGAGTTCTCAGGATGTGGCCCCGACGACCACTCTGGGATCACTGAGGACACTTGTCAAACATGCAGACGCTTGGGCCCCACCCCAGTCCTGTGGAGTCGGACAGACAGCGGGGAATCCATGTTCGAAAGAGCTGCATGTGGTTCGGATGCCTGCCAGAGTTTGGGAATATGCCAGGACTCTGAAGACCTGGTCACCCCTGACCCCTGAAGGGATCCATCCACGCCTCCCACATCCTGTCCCTTTCCCCCATTGCCAAGCTCTCTGGTCTAGGAGAGCTTACGTTTTGGGAGACCAAAGAATTAGGGTGAGGAGAACGCCCCCTCACTCACCTGGTAAGACAGACCTCAGAGGTAGGCGGTGTGTGTTGGGCTCGGGGTATAGAGGGTAGGAGGGGGCGGTATGGGTTTGGGGGAGCAGGTCTGGGACTTGAGCAGGTGGGTCTGGGGGAGCAGATCTGGACTAGAGAAGACCAGGAGTGGTAGGACCTGAGTTGTGACCCCACCAGATGCCGTTTGCGATGCTTTGTGCTGTGGGCGTTGCCCTCGGTGGAGAGACAGGTAGGGTCACTGCAACACATCATGTTTTGCAGATGCAGAAACAGAGGTAGGTGTGCGTCCCACACTAGGCATGGTCAGGCCCAGTCAGGTTCGGGGTACCAGAGTCCATAGAGGTAGCCCAAGTCCAGGGAGGGCCCTCAGTGGCAGATCAGGAGGCCCCACACCCTGCTGGGAGCTGGCTCCATGCTCCACCTGCATGCCTCACCTTCCAGCATACTGGGTACCTGGTGACGGTTGTCAGCTGGAAGGCCAGTAGGTGCCACCAAGCCTGGAGGCCTGCTTTGGCTATGAAGACCTTGGTGGATCAGGCCTGCTGTCCCCATGGCAACCAGTGTCTTGCTGTCTCTGGGTAAAGCCATCCCCCGGGAGCTTTGGGCATCAGAGCTGAGATGTATAAGCCCCCGGGCTCCCAGGCTGCGGCTGCTAAAAGCAGTGATGCCGCCCAGCGCTCGGAGTGTGTCTGGGAAGACGCCAAGTCCAGGGTGGCGCTCAAGCCTCGTCTCCGGGAAGCCGTCCCCCTTGGCACAGCACCTGTGACCTCCTTTTCCGGGGTCCCTGCTCCCTGGCTCACCTCCCCAGAGCTGGTAGCTGAGACGTGGCAGTTTTGCGCAGCCGGTAGCAGACTCTTGTTGGTATAGCCAATGACAATGACGATGGGGTCATTGGGTGAAGAGGTACCACCACCAGAAATCATGTGGTCAAAGAGGGGGACAGACATCGGGAGCATGTGGTCATGCTTCCTCTCCGGCCCGCGGCCGCGAGCATGGAGGGTGCCCGGGCCTGGCAGGTCGGGTTCCCTGGATGGCGTTGAGCACTTAGCCAGAGTTAACACCCTTCGCCTTCTCCCCCTCCAGTGGTGTGGGAATTTGGAGGCTGGGTTTTCAGGGTTGTATTTCTGATTTTCTCGGCGCCACTGGTTTACCCTCCTTGGGAAGGTACCCTCCTTAGGCCCCTTGGGAGAGCAGGTCAGGAGATCCCTGCCCCAGCACATCTGCCCTGGAGTAGTTCTGGGAAGTCCTGCCCAGTGAGGGGTGCAGGGGTTTCAGGGAGCCTCCTGTCAACAGAGCACGTGGCCGTGGGGGGCTGGGCTTAGAGGAGCCCATGGCTCCAGACTGGGTGATGTGGGCACCCCCACCCATGGCAGGTGCTGCTTCTGGGAGTAACCCCTTATCTGCGGGCGAGGATGAGGGGCTCAACGAGGCTTTCCCGGCCAGGCCTGCGAAACAGACCGAGAGCGCCCTCACTCCACCCCTCTGCCTCAGGGCCTCGGCCGCCTCTCAGTCCCTCTTCCTGTTCTTTTCCACCCACCATCACTGACCCAGCTGTAACCATGCGGCCGATAAAAGTACGTGTGACAATTCCGGGAACAGATTGAAGTGCCTAGTGATGAAAAGACCTTTTTGGAAAGACGTTAACTTAGAGCCTCAAATGTCAGGAGTGACTATGCTGGGGGTGCGTCTCATGCCTTGGGGGCTTTCTCCAAGCCATGCTGCTTCCTGCGCCCCAGCACCTCCGAGTGAGCCGGACTCCCTGGTAGCAATGGGGAGGTGCCCTTCGGGCAGCCGGGACGTGGGCCGAGGAGGGTGCCGCTGCGTGCGGCCTGTGCTGGGCTTTCCGTGCTGCTGTTGTGAATTCATCCTGAGCTAGCACACAGACCAGTGACTCCATTGTCTGTCTCCCACCGCCGGCTAGGGGCCAGCTTCCCTTTTCTAAGCTCCTGCATATTTGTCATTTTTCCCTCCCCAGTCACTTGACTGGACTCTGTGAAAGGCGCAAAGCCGGAGTCGGGCGTGGGCTGGGATGGCCCACAGGGTGCCCTGCCTCGGTTGGGAGCTGCGCCCTCGCCAGCGCCTCGGCCCTGCTTTCCACAGCAGGCGAGCCTGGGACCAGGGAGGTGTCTGGCAGGCAGCAGGCCAGGGCAGGGCATGGGACACGAATGGGCATCTGGGGGCGGGGCCGCTCCCAGGGTGGCATTCTGGGTTCCATGCTGTTTTCTCCAAGGCATCCTAGGGCCTCTCTGATGTTGTTTTTTCTCAGTCCTGGGTCTTGGTTCTTTTCCGACAGGGGTAGGCAGATTGACCGGGCTCTGGCAGGAGGCCCAAGCAGCCACAGTGCTTGGGGTGACTGGAAGTCAGTCCCTCCCTCTCCTGAGGGAGTGGTGGTGCAGGTGTGGACTTGGGGTCTGTGTCGGGCCCTGCCTCTGCCTCTCCGGCATTGAGCTGCTTTCTCCCTCTGAGCTTACAGGCTCCACATCCGAGCAACAATGGCTTGTCCTGCGTCCCGGGAACTTGCCCTGGTGCCGTGAATATCTGAATGAGCGAGACAGAGCCCCCCGATCCTATGGAGTGTTCTTTCCAGTGGGGAAACGAAGGTCACAAGGACACGTCACCCTGGGGTTGTGCTGAGTGTCCTGAGGCTGGCTGCGGGGGCCTGGCTGACACGAGGCATCTTTTCGGCACTGCTGGTCCAGGTGGAGGCGGCCTCCAGGGGTGGTGTGCAGAGACTGGCATGAAGGACAAAAGCTGTGCGACACACTCGGGGAAGAATGTTGAGGCAAAGGACACCGCAAGTGCAAAGGTCCTGAGGTGCAAGCCCTTATGCCTGCAGGCCGGCCAGGAGGCCTGGTGGCAGGAGCACAGTGGGGGGGCGGGGTGTGTGTCAGGCAGTCCGGAGGCGTCCACAGGCCCGATCCCGTGGCGCCTTGCAGGCCTGGGTGTGTAGAGCTGGAGTTTGCTCTGAATGGAAGGGGAAATCTTGAGATAAGAAGCCTTTGGAGAGTTTTGAGCAGAGGAATGGCAGAGCCGACCTGTGTTTTTAAGAACTTCCTTTTGGCTGCTGTGTGGAAAATGGACCGTCGGGGCCAGCGTGAGGAGGTCCAGGAAAAGGGGACACAGGAAGCTAGTGAGGGGTGGTGGTCTGCCCTGGGGTGATGGTAGGGGAAATGGTGATGATATATTCAGGATCTGTTTTACAAGCAGACTCAATAGGATTTGCTGATGTGTTGTATGTGGGGGTGGGGTGGAGGGGAGTGGGGCGATCGGGAAGACCTCCGGGTTTTTGACCTGAGCAAGGGCGAGGGAAGGGAGGAGCGGTCAGCTGAGCTGAGATGGGGAGGCTGTGGGTGGGGCAGGCTCGGGAGCTGGCCGCTTGACCTCTGCAGCAGCAATGAAGGAGGGTCCTGATCTCTCCACGGCCTGGCTGATGCTTGTCATCGTCTCTCTGTCTGATTCCCATCATCCTTGAGGCTGTGCGGTGGCGTCCCGCTGTGGTTTCGGTTTGCATTGCCACAGTGACCAGTGATGTTGAGCACCTGTTCGCGTGCTTGTTGGCCACTCATGTATCTTCTTTGGAGGAACGTCTGTTCAGGTTCTTTGCTCATTTTCAAAACTCGGTGGTTTCACTTTTTATAATTACTGAGTTTTTATTTAACGTTTCAGACACCAGTCCCTCACCAGATGTGTGCATTGCATGTATTTTCTCCCATTCTGTGGGTCGTCTTTCCACTCTTTTTGTAGTTCCCTTTAAAGCATAAAAAGTCTCTAACTCGGACAGAGCCCAAATTATCTGTTTTTTTTTTATCTTATTACTTGTGCTTTGAGTGCCATACCTAAGAAACCCCTTCCTGACCCAAGGTCATGGAGAGTCACTCCTATGTTTTCTTTTAAGGGTTTTGGGACACTAGGTCTTGTATTTAGGTCCTTGGCCCGTTTTCAGTTAACTTTTTAATACGGTGCGGGCGAGGGGTCCCGTTTCACCCTGTACATGTGAATATCCGGTTGTCCCAACACCATTTGTCCACTTCTTTTTTTTTTTTTTTAAGATTTTATTTATTTTTAGAGAGAGGGAAAGGGAAGGAGAAAGAGAGGGAAAGAAACATCCATGTGCAGTTGCTTCTCTCACGCCCCCTACTGGGGACCTCGCCCACAATCCAGGCATGTGCCCTGACTGGGAACCGAACCAGCGACCCTTGGGTTCGCAGGCCAGCACTCAATCCACTGAGCCACACCAGCCAGGGCGTTCTGAACTTTTTTCAGTGATGTTTTGAACAATGCTTTGTATATTTTAGAGTACAAATTGTGTACTTCATTAGTTTTATGATTTTTGATGCTATTGTAAGTGAATTTTTTTTTAAGTTTATTTTCAGATTGTTCATTCGTAGTACATAGAAATACAAGTAATTTTTGTATATTGAGCCTATGCCATGTAACTTTAACTTGTTTTGTTTTTTTTTTAAGTAAATACTTTTTTTAAAGATTTTATTTATTTATTTTTAGACAGAGGGGAAGGGAGGGAGAAAGAGAGGGAAAGAAACATCAATGTGTGGTTGCCTCTTACTTGGACCCCACTGGGGACCTGGCCCGCAACCCAGGCCTGTGCCCTGACTGGGAATCGAACTGGCGACCCTCTGGTTCGCAGCCCGCGCTCAATCCACTGAGCTACACCAGCCAGGCCTTAACTTGTTTATTAGTTCTAATCATTTTCTTACTGGATTCCTTAGGATTTTCTGTATTTGAGATCCGGGTCATCTGCAAACGTAGTTTTACTTCTTGCTTTCCAATTTGCGTGCCTTTTATTTTTTTCTGGCCGTATCACCCTTGATAGAACCATCGACGCGATATTGAGTAGAAATGTGAGAATACGGGCATCCGCGTCTTCTTCCTAATCTGGAAGGGGAAGAACGCCCAGCCTCTCATCACCAAGTGTGGTGGCAGCTGCGGGCTTCTAGTGCGTGCCCTTCGTCAGACTGAGGAAGTCCTTCTATTCCTAGCGTATGGGAGGTTTTTACCCTGGAGAGGCGCTGAACCTTGTCAGATGTGTTTTCTGTGTCTTTTCGGATGATTATATGGTTTTTGTCCTTTTTTCTATTCATCACTTGACTTTCTGATGTTAAACCAGCCTTGCATTCCTGGGATACATCTCATTGGCCAGAGTGTGTAATGATTTCTGTGCGTTGCTTTTCCTAGTTTGCTAGTATTTTTTTCTGTGTTTTTTTTTTGCATGTCATAGGTACTATGAGCATCTGTATTCATAAGAGGTGCTGGCCTGGAGTTTTTTCTCTTGTGATGTATTTGTCAGGTTCTGGCTTTTTTTGTCTTTTGCTGTGTGTTAGTGAGCACAGGCAGGAGAGACGGACCAGCTTCCCTCCTGCACTCACCCACATCCGGAGGGACAGATAGGCAGAAGCTCTGCACCGAGTCCAGACAGTGTGCACAGGAGGACCCGTGGGTGCGCCCGGCCTCACTGTGATGTGGGAGAGGAAACCTAGCTGGCCGCCTGGAGGCAGGGGCTGGGCCTGCTGGCCTCTGTGCAGCATCCTCCTGTTTCTGAGCCCCATGATTGACAACAGTGAGGGCACCCAAGGGAGACATCATATGCTGGCCTCTACAGGGGAAGGAGGGACTGTGGTGGCCTTCCTCTGAGGTCCTTCCTGGCTCTCAAGCCCCAGCAGCTTGACTCATGATGACTAACGGAGCAGCTCAGCCCCCTGGGAGGTAACTGGCCCAGATGCCTTGGAGAAAAAGAGAGGGAAGGGGCGTTCTGGCCTAGAGGCCTTCTGGGTTCATGGCCAGGCCCGTGGGGAAGGATAGGTGCCTGCTGCCAGTGGTGAGACTAGGTCAGAGAATGCTCTGGAAGAGCTTCCCCCCTCTTGGGCCCCAAAGGAAAGCAGACCTCTGTGATGAGGCCTGGAAATCAGCAGGGCCCTTTAGGGACAGTACAGAGTCCGGGATGGGCAGCAGCTCTGTGGGCCCTTTCCGCACGCGGCTCCCACAGCAGAGTGGGCAGCTGTGTAAGTGAGAGCTGTGGATTCCCAGCCTTCCCCACCCCAGCCAGGGATGGAGCCACCAGCTGGCAGCATGGCACAGGTGGGTTCTGGCAAGTCCTGTTTCAGGTGTTTTGTTAAATGGTCACCGGACTCCCTGGGTGACCTTGAGGTGGTTACTTCCTTCCCCAACTCTCAGACTGTGGCCTGGATGCACACACTGGGCCACTGTGGGGCAGGAGCCCTGGCCCCGGGTCTGGGCTCCTCTAAGAAGCCAGGGACCCTCCCCTCTGCCGACCCTCCTTTCCCTCCTGGGGCTGCCAGTGCCCTTTCCGTGACTGCAGCTCAGGACAGAGGCCCAAGTCCCTGGGAGGAAGCCCCCGAGACAGGCTGGGAAAGAAGTGAGTGGGCTGCCATTGCTCATTGCAGCCCAGGCGCCTCGTGCTGACAGCTCCCCTATCGTGGTCTCCCTCCCGCCCCCCACTGGTTGGCGAGCTGGGGAGGCAGCACAGGGGAAAAGCCGGCATCTGTTAGGCAACCGGCTCAGCTGCCATGCAGGGTATGATGTAATCCTGGATGCGGCGGTTGCTAGGAAAATTCTGCCTGCAGTGATGTTGCGTGGTCCCGGGACTGAGGTGAGAATAGAATGTTCCCGAGAAGACATGGGAAGGAGTTGCAGGGCTTCCCAAGCAAAGGAGCCCCATCCCAAGGAGTCAGACGGTCAGAGCTCCTTCCCAGAACCCTACTCCCCTGTTCAGAGTGAGCTGCTTGGAACCTTGTCAAGGCAGGGTGGGTAGTTACTGCGCCTTGTGCGCTGGCGCCTATTGAAGGCACATTTCTGCCGTGTTCCATCCTTGTGGACAGGCCCTCCTTCTGCCGCACCTGTGGCCGGGTGTCCCCTCCACTGTCCACGAGGCAGGACAGGTAGGAAGGAGGTCAGTAAGGGACTGCCAGTGTGAAGGAGAGAGTGCCCTGTGCTCGGCGTGGACGAAGCGGCCAGCACCGTGCCTAGGGGCGGAATCCGGTGCTCTCTCGACTCCGTTTCTCAGGCCAGAAGCTCTGCTGCGCACCTCCCACACTGGCTGGCCCTTTGGTGGCCTTTCTGTGTCTGCTGTTCCAGTCCTCCCCTCCCAGGGGAATTCCTCCAGTTAGTACAGAGGACAAGTGTATCTAAAAGGCCATGGGCAACCGACTGTCCTTTAGAAAAAGGGAGAAAGTGGCAGGGCTCCAAGGGCCAGGGCCCAGGAGGCCAGGTAGGACCTGCCAGCTTGCCTCACCTGCCCTGCAGGGTCCGTGCCTCGGGCAGGTCAGTATTTCAAGTGCTTTCCCTCCCACCCTCCGCCTTGCTTTTCTGGCTGCATGTCAGAACCTGTCCGATGGAAAACAGGACAAAGGAAGTGATTTCATGAACGCCTGGACCAGATTCTAGAATCCACAACAATAATAAAGATTATGACCATTATCTGTCTCCATAGGAGCCAGGCTGACTAGAGGCTGGAAACAGGCCTGGCCATGCTCCTTGGCATAGGTGCTGGCTTTGGGCAAGGAGAAATGGTTACGAAGGGTCCCTGGCTTTGGTGACATTGGAGCAAGGGGTCCGAGCAGGGCCTCTCTCCAGGACCAGCAGCCCTGGTTCTCCAACTCTTCTCTCAGCTGTGTGGCCTTGAGCAGGCCTGAGTCCATCCACCCCCTCCCCTGCAGCCCTGCAGCAGAGTTGCTGGCACATCCTCTGGCCAGGCTGCAAGGAAGGCCTAGAGGGGAGGTGGGTTTCCTCGGAAGCACTTTGCACTAGAGATGGTGGACTGCTGCTGCCCCTGAGGGCCAGGCCTCCTGGCTCTGTCCCAGGCTGCAGCCGGATGTCAGGGTCCACCCAGCAAGCCTCTTCCCCTGGTCTGCAGGCGCAGAGGACGTGGTGATGGCGTTTTCCAGGTCGGAGACAGAGGACCGGAGGCAGTAGCGACGAACCCCTTGGAACACCCTGAAAGCTGGCAAGGGCCAAGAGATCTGTGTGGACCTCGTCCGGCTGAGTGGCAGCAAGCAGGTCACCTTCCCCACCCTCGGCACCCCACCCACCCCGCCCCACGGCCACTCAGCAGGGCCGCATGGAGGGAAACCCCAGTTGGTGCGGTTCTGATTGGCTTAAAGGGACGGACTCACGATTGGCTGCAGGAAGAAACCTTTTTATTTTTAAATCTTGACCAACAGAAACCTTTTATTTTTATTTCTGACTCTTACCTTTTTTTTTTTTTTTTTTTTAATTTGCGCTTCGGTATATGGCTTCCCAAGAAGCCCTCCGAGCCCTGGTGCTTTATTTGGGTCACTTTTTAGGAACGTGAAGATGTCCGATCGGCTGGCTGATGGGAAACATTTTTTTTTTTCTTTGATTGGCTGCAGGTGTTCTGCTAATAGCACCAGCTTCTCTCTTTTGGATGCTGAAAACAGGGTTTGGGCCACTGGTTGTTATATTTGACGTGGAAAACAAAAGGAAAGAAAGCAAGTGCGCTTTGCAGTATTTATTACACGGAGCTTGCTGCTTTCACATGTTTTGTGTTTGCATCTGATTGGCTTTCGACCTGTGTGTCTGGTTTCCCATCGGCTCGCCCGTGACTCCCTGTTGCCACGGCCTCTCCCCGCTCCGCCGCGTGCAGTCCCTCTGCAGCCGGGTCCGCCTGGGCAGTGCATTTGCTTTAATGGCCACGCCTGGCTCTGCCAGCAAGGGGACCCCAAGGACCCCAAGCAGGATCCACAGCTGGAAAATGGGGCCCCCGAGGAGATTTGTGTTGTCCTGAAGGAGCAGCCCGGGGCTTAGAGGTGACCGGCCATTAGCCAGGATTTACGTGCGTCACTTCCAGGAGCCGGTAGCCAGCCGGCTTCCCTGGCCAGGATGGAATTGCTCCCACCTGTGCCGAGCAGGGGCGCACGGCACTGGGCAGCTCCGCCCTGTTGCCATTCCCGCTACATCCTGAGGCCTTGTCTGGGGGCTCCTCCTGAACAGGGCAGGAGCTGCTCTCCCAGCTGCGATGCCCCACCATGTAGCACAGGGCTCTGCCCGGAGGTCCGGAACCCACATATAGACCCCAGCTGGGCTCACAAAGCCTGTGAATGCTTTGACCCCAAACACTGTCCCCCTCCCCCAGCAAGGCTCCAGAGGCATCTGCCCGGTCAGCACGCAGGGTTCTCTCATCCGGGCCTGCGCCTCTCACTGCTCTGCCTTCCAAAGGGTCTCTCCATGTCAGCCCGGAAGGGACAGCAATGGTGTTCATTTACAAAGTGCTTCCCTGAGCCAGGCCCACCAGGCTGGTGCTCAAGCCCAGCCCAAGAAACACCCTGCAGAGCCCTGTCTTTGAATGGCTGTGGGCACCCCAAGTCTTCCCACCTGCCCTCCCCCTACCCCTGGGGGCGGCCTGCCCTTCTCCCCCATCTCTCACAGGGGTGGAATCTGGGTGCGGAGGTGGAGGGAGATGCACCCCTCAGAGAGGGAAGCCTCCACCCTCCCCTCAGGCAGACGCCCATTCTTGCCCCCAGGACCCAGAGCCAGGAGAAGACTCTCAGAGCCAAACACCCCCCTTCTCAGGTCTCGGGCCACCGCGGAGCACAGGGGCTGACTGTCACCGTGTCCCAGGTGTGATCCCTGGAGAGCCCTGTGGTCCGTGGGAGGGCCATGCTGTGCCGAGTCTCACCCAGAAGGAGGACTCACTCGAGTGCCATGGCCTGGACCCCGTGTCCCGTGCTCCTCCACGCACAGGCCCCTGGCCCTGGTGGCTGACTGTTGACTGCAAAGGCCGTTGGTCCCCAGGGGACAAGGACTGTGGGGACCCCAGCAGGGGCCTCAGAGCATCTTGCTCCAATGTGTGCACGTGTGAGCACACACAGTTACAAACACACTCACGCTCAGCTCAGTGCCCTGCAGCTCCAGCGGAGCCCCTGGAGGAAGGTGCGCTTCTCCGCCCCCCGCCCCCCAGGTTGTAGCGTCTGTTGTCAGGTGTAGACTCCAGTGTCGCTGGCTGCCCCTCTCTCTGAACCTGTCGCTCCCATACAGGGCTGGTGCCATGGCCCATGCTGTGTTCTCTGCCCCAGCCTGTCCTTGTCAAGGTCATGGCCCCCCTCTTGTAACAGTGGTGGCCTGATCTGTCTCATCTTCTGAAGAAGAAAAGTGAAAGTGTTGCCGTGGTGGCTTATTTCAACTAAAAACGTCTATCTGTTGGAGAAGAAAATTAGCAATAAAGATTTTTAATAGCCTGGTGTGTGAGCTGAGTTATCTCCCTCGGAGTTGGGGGCATCTGCCGACATCATGTGGGCTGTGCGGCCAAGCCCCTCGCTCCCCACGAAGGCGCCTGGGAGGGACGGAAGCGCCGGTTCGCTGGTCGAATTGCGGTGACCTGGAGTGGAGCTCAAGGTTTGGAAGAACTTCCAGATCTACCCAGCCCAGCTGACAGGTCCGTAGGAAGGTGGACCCCCCCACCTTTTCGACCTGGAGATTCCAAATATCATCCTAGATGAGACTGAGGTCAGTAACCTCTTGAGGTGACCTCACCCTGCCTGGTCTTGAGCCAACACTGAGCATGCCATAGGTGTGGGGACCCCCCCCGCCCTCCCCCCCCCGACTTCGGCGTCCTGTGTGAGGACAGTGGTTCTGAGAGTACTAGCAGCAAAGGTCCAGGTGGAATAGCCATCCCTTTCACCGTCCCGGAAGTGGGAGATTTATTGGTGCGTAGACGTGATGCACATTGGAAGCTGTCGTCATTTCTGCTTTGGGAATTTTTGCTTGAGAAGCATTTTCTAGAATTTTTCATTTCTACATTTCATCATCCCATTTTAGTCTTTTTTTTTTTGCTAATTACATAGAGTTGCTGCTTCTATTTCCTTTTCAAAGGGTCTCACTGGGTGCTAAGTGCTGTGAGGTTTATAGAATATGGTGACAGACAACACAGTTGCCATCATTCAGGCTTAGTGTTGAGACAGACACGGGGGTCATCTAGCAGCCCCTGCAGTGGCCGGATGTGTGAACCCCTCTGAAACATCCTTGAAAAGGGCCTGTGCCACCTTTGCTTGAATACCCTGGGGAACTCACTACCTCACATGATAACGCATTCCGTCTTCGGACGTTCATCCTCATGCCGAGTTGATCTGCCTTTCTCTGGAACTTCCTTTTCCAGGAAGGAGTTCACAGTCACTGAACGGAAGACAAAACAAAACAGCTGTGTTACCTGAAAGTCACATGGAGACATGTAACAAGGGCTCATGTTAGGCATAGAATTCCCCCACCCCCTCCCCCACTCCCACCCCAGGGCTACGAGTGGCACTGTGGGGCGGTTAACCTTGGAGTTGGTCAGCTCTTCTAAGCTGGGCCATTGAGCAGCGACAGGGGCTGGCGGGCCCTGGTCCCACCTGCCCAGCCCCACAGGCCTGGGGTGGGCACAGTTGACAAATGAAGAGAGTGAGGCATGGAGTGGCAGGGACGGGCTGAGAAGGGGGCCCTCCCGGAGCCGTCTAACCTCCCCAGTCTGTAATGGGAGTCAGCCACATAAGAAAGATGACACTCCGGCAGGCAGAGAGAGGACCCTGGGGGCGGTGCTGGGTCTTTCTCGGTCCCTCCACAGCTGCCCTCCTAGGTGCAGGTGCAGGTGCAGGTGCATGCGCCAGTGAGGACTCCCACGGGCAGGACTGAGACAGCTGGGGACCCTGCTTTGTTGGTGTTTCCCAGCCCTGGGGGGAGGGTGGCAGAGAATGAATGAAGTGCTTCATCGCCCTGTCCCCGCAGGTGAATGGCAGCTGTGAGAGTCCGGGCCCTTTGTAGCAGCGAAAACGATCCCTCTGTGGCATCTGGTTCAGCGGTGGGGGCAGGAGCTCTGAGGCCCCAGGGGACCCCAGCACCACCCACCTGCCCTGCCTTCCTGGGCCGGTCCTCTCTCCTCTCTTCCCTGCCCCTCTCCCTGCTGCCCACAGCCATGCACCCCTTTCCCTGACCTGGAGATGAAATCAGCCCAGACCGACTCTGAGGCCGTGTTTAGAAAACACTTCTCTGTCTAACGAAGGAACATTCTCTTCTAGGACAACAGCTGGGTGTTTAGGAAATTTGGGGGGGCTAGAGGGGCCATGGCTGCTAGTCTTAATTTAAAGAAGGGCCTCCTCAAAGACAAGGGCGGTGAAATGCGTTCTGGTTATCAGCCAGGGACTTGCCTTCACTTTTCTCCTTGGCATTGGAACCGTCCCCTCAGGGCCGGTTTCCCAGGGATGGTTTCTGCCAGGCCTTCAGGTAGGGAGGTCAGGGGAGCTGGCGACTGTTGACGAGCCGAACCCCACCCTGCCTGGGCCTCTTGCCGAGTCCCCAGGGAAGGAGCAGAGTGTGCAGCAGGTGGCCGCCCTGTTTGCACACCTGTGGGAGACCCCCCACCTGCACAGCCCCAGGAGGTGACTACAGATCCAAAGCCTCTGAGACTCTCCACCTCCTGGCCCTTGGCCTTGGCCTTGGCCATGGGAGGGGGTGGGTTTTCACAAGCATCTTTTGTACAAGTGTCTCCGAGTCCCAGTCTTAACACAGCAAATGTGCACTGGGTGCTGCCTGTGAGCAGGTGTGTAGCACTTCACACACACCCTCTTCAGTCACGTGTGAGGTAAGTAGGTGATTTCACTCACAGCAGAGAAAATAGGTTACGTAGTTTGCTGAAGGTCAGTGTGGTACAGCCAGACCTTGGGCCCCGGTTGCCTGACCCCAGACTCTGTGTTTGTAGCCACTTCCAGCTTTGATGCAAAGGGGTGGGGAGGGGTTGGGGGTAAATCCTGAATCATCAGGTTGCCCAGTGCCTTCTCCTGGGCCCTCTCTGAGACCCCAGGGCCAGCCCTGTATTGGTCCTGTTCTCACGCCCATCCTGTCCTGTTGCAGCAGGTGACTAACAAACATTTCTCAGGTGGGCCAGCCCTCACCTCCTGAATGAAGCTGCAGCCCTCCCAGACTGGACGGGAAGCTGGCCTGTGACGCTGGCCACCAGCTCCCCGTGAGCACCCAGCCATCCTCCAGGCTGAGCTGGTTTTTCTAGAACAGAATGCTCCTTCACTTTGTGTGACTCTTCCTATTCGCAGCTGTCCTCTGGCCATCCTGCCTGGGTGCACACCTGCCCCCAGGTGAGGTCAGCCAAAGAACCCCGAACTGGATACCACTGCCCTGCCTCCCTACTGTGACCTCTGTACCCTTGGCAGGTCTCGGTCTTACTTTTCTCATCTGTAAAATGGGAATAATAACACAAACGATTGTACCTTTGACAAACTCTGCACAAAAATGCTTAGAACCCTGTAAAACCGTGGTCCAACGCTCTTCTCTCCTGACTTCGGTTCAGACTGTTTCCTGCCACAGGACAAATCTTTGTCTTCATGTAGCTGGGGGCTGGGGGACGTTCCAGCCAGGGGCATTAAAGTCTGGGTCTGACACTTGGCAGCTGTGTGACGTGGGCGAATTATCTAACTATTGGCAGAAAGGGGAAACAAGAGCATCCCATAAGGCCGTTGCTAAGAAGGATTGAGAGAAGGCACGTGACAGGCTCAGCAGGGTGACCTGCTCACAGCGGGTGGTCAGCACATGGGGTCATCATTAAGTCCCCATGAGGGTGTCCCCAACCCATCTTTTCTGCTCCTCGAGTCACTCAGAGCAAGGCCTGGTCCGCAGCTCCTGGGCGGAGGGGTGCCGCCCCAGGCCCAGTAGGGCTTGTTGGATGCTTTCTGCTGAGGATGAGAGATGGAATGATCTTTGAAAGAAGCCGAGTTGGAGCTGCCCCCTGCTCCCCGCCCCCACCCCGACCTCTCTCTGCTAGGCAGCTTTGCTTGGGGGAAGGGCGGGAGTCCCTTCGCCTTCCTGAGCCTGCACAGGGAGGAGATCCCCCACGTGGACCTTGTGGCTGGCACAGGCAGGGAGACGCCTTGAGGAGGCGGGGGGTGGGAGTTCGGTGTTCCAGGGACCCTCCTTCTCGCTCGCTTGGCTCATGCTGAAACTCCAAATAGACTCAGAGCCAGCCAAGGAAGGGGATAAAATTAAACCCTTTATCATGATCAAGTGGTTAAAAAAAACCCCATCCGTCAGAGGCTCCTTCCCACTGCAGCCGACTCTGCTTCAGAGCCGAGGGGAGGAAGACAGGGGAGCTTCGGGGCCCTGCACCCTGAGTGCCAGCACCCTAACCTCTCCCCTGCCCCTCAAGCCCCTACCCCAGGGCCTGAGGGTCCTTCTCCTACTTCCCACCCAGCCCATCTCCCACTCCCATCTTGCCCAGAGCCCAGCAGAGCTGTGATAAAACCCCTGAATGTCTCTTAGTGTGATGGCTGCTCGAATCCAGACTTTGCCAGTTACCTGCCTGCCTGGAGCCAGGCAGGAGGAGAGGTACAGGCTGGAGAGAATTTCAAAACAATAAAAGTGACTCAAAGTCTGGTTTCCCTTTTTTTCTTTTTAATTTTGTCTCCATGCACCAGCAACACTAACCCTGGGGCTGCCCCCAACCTTTGACCTCTTAGGCTGGAGCCTGTTCAGAAGAGGCCCCTGGAGCCTAGATGGGCCATGGAAGTGGGTGGGCTGTGGGTGTGTGAGAGGGCTGAGGCGCCCACCTTGGCAATGGGTCTCCCAGGCCTGGCTCCTGCACCCCCTGTGCCCCCTCCAGGCCTCACCGCTGGCTTACCCCACAGCCCTGGTCTCTTCCAAGGCAGACCTGAGGAACAGCAGGTGGCTGAGCTGCTGGCACCTGGCAGAGCGGAGCCTGTGGTCCCGGCGGGCTCAGGGAGGGAGGGCTGAGGTGGACCTTGGCTGGGGACCTAGGACACTGAGAGGGGAAACAATAAGGTGGTAAAAATAGTCCTTTGTTTACCATAGGCCGCACATCCTCGTGAGTCCTGTGGGAAAGAAAACACCAACCAGCCAGGGTACCAGAGCCAGCAAGAATGGCCCCAGGCACCGTGGAGGGGCCACGCTGTGATTGGGGAAGGGGCCTGGCCCAGGGGGAGGTGGGACAGCCCCCCAGGGGGCCAGCCTCCCTCTCCTTCCCCCTCCACTGTTTCTACAGATCTTGCCAGTGCTCTGAAGTCCCCAAGGCGGCCTCTCTGGGCCACCCTTGGCCAGGCCTATTGTGCAGCACCCCCAGCCCCCTCAACACTCTGCCCAGAGGAGGCCTGTGGCAGGCCCAGTGGGGACTGGCTGCCTCTGTCCACCCACCCCCTTCACGCCAACCATTCCCTGCTGGCTTGCTTGCCTTTTTGGGGACCTGTCTTGGGGGTAGCCCAGCCTCCCAGGGGAAGACAGTCAGTGAACTTTTCTCTGGGCAAATCCCCCCCCACCCGCCCTCTGCAGCTGCACTCAGTGGTCAGGACAGGGGCTGGCAGAGGCCTGTGCATCCACCTGGGCGGTGGTCCCTGGCTCCTCCCCAGCAATCAGCTCAAGAGAGAGGGAAGCTGGAAACTGCTCCTGAAGAAGGAAACATTTGGGGGGGGGGGGCAGGAAGGGGGATGACAGTCAGGTCAGGGCAAGCCCAGGCTTTTGGGCACACTGTAAACCACCCAGCCTGGGGGGTTCCTGCTGGTGCTGAGTAGGCAGCTGCCAGCCCTCGTTCAGGCCTGCTCTAGCCACCCACTTTGGGCTTTGTGATCTATTCAGGGCCCCAAACGTTTGTCTGGGGTGCGGGGGTGGAGGAAGAGCAAGAGGAGGCGTCCTAGTACCTTGTCCTCCCTCCAAGATGCAAGGGAGATAAGCTCCTGTGTGTGTGTGTGTGTGTGTGTGTGTTTGCCCTCGGAAGGCTGGAGAAGCTTATGAGATTAAGCTCCTGCAGGTCTTGAGGCAGAAGGGGAGGGTGGGCTGGGGCAGTGTGGGGAGGGAGTGGGGCACCGCAGAGAGAGGGCTGACCTCAGTCAGGGGCTGGGAGCTACAGCCCGCTCTGCCTCCAACCTTGGGCAGAGCCTCCTTGCGTCTGAGCCTCAGTTTCCCTCCAAAACGGGCTGTGGAAGCCATTTGTGCCCCTCCCCGAACACTCCCAGCTCTCTACCTTCTGGGCATCTGGAAGGATTGTGGCCTCCCCTCCCCCCTCTTTCCACTTGCGTGTGGCCGCCCTGACTTGTTCGCCGGAGGAATGTGGGTGGCAGTGATGGGCCTTTTCAGGTGGAAGGAAGCTTTCAGATCCATGGGTCACGTTCCGGAGGCGGCCGACCCTTCTGCACGGGTGCTGGCGGAGCCCCTGGCCAGTCCGAGAGTGAGTGAGAAGGGTGTGGCTGTCTTGTGCCCGAGAGTCTTGAGCTTGCATGTTTCTGCAGCTCTCTTGGCCTCTCCTGACCACTAGATTGTATCGGTGACCTCAGGCCCTCGGAGCCGCGGGGCATTCCTATTCTTGCTGTACCAGAGAATACTGTCAGCTCCCAGCCCATGAGCCTCCCTGAAAGGCTGTGCCTGGGAGCTGCCTGCTTTTCTGGGACCTGAGAAAACACAAATAAGCCTGCCCCCCGGGGCCCTGCAAGGCAGCCGCTGCCCTTGGCATTCAGGATAAAATCTCCCCTCCCTCGTGGGAAGCCCAAGATCTGGGTGACCTGCCTCCTGTGGACCTTGTCTACCACCCCCACCCCCACCCCCACCTCCCTGGCTTTGTGTATAAGCCTCTGGCTTCCTTTGGTCCCTCCCACGAGCTGAGCCTGCCCCCGCCTCAAGGCTTCTGTGCTTGCTCTTCCTTCTGCCTGCAATGGTCTTCCACGGGGCTGACTACGCAAGTGGCCCACGTCAGCTCAAATGTCACCCCCTGTCTTGACCCGCTCAGGCTGCTATAACAAAATATCCCAGACTAGGCAGCTTACACGCAGCAGACATGTTTTCTTCATAGTTCTGGAGACTGGAAGTCCAAGATCAGGACACCAGCAGGTCAAGTGCTGGTGATGGCCCTTTTCCAGGTTGCAGACGCCGACTTCTTGCTGTGCCCCAACATGGGGGAAGGGGCAGGACGCTCTGTGGGGCCTTTTTCAGAGGAAAGGAATCCTATTCATGGGGCTCCACCCTCATGACCTAAGCACCCTCACAGGCCCCCCCTCCCAATACAATCACGTTTCAACAGACGACTTTTGGAGGAAGAAGGACACAAATATTCAGAATGGGGTCTTTACTGACCACTCTATTTTGCTGTCTGCTCTCTGACATGCTCTTTCCCATTTTCCTGATTATTTTCTTTATCTGAAATAACCTTACTGATGAATTTCTTTCTTTGCCTACTTCTCTCTTGTGCCTCCCATTAGAAGGTAAGCTCGTAGGATCAGGGACCCCATTGACTTTCCTCACTACTGTGTGCCCAGTACCTGACATACTGTGGGCTCTCAGTAAAGGTTTGTTGAATGAATGAATGAATGAATGAATGACCTTGACCTAGAGTTGGGTCTTCTGCTGAGCCCACAGGGTACAGGGACCCCATTTTCTGAACTAAAATTGTATTGACAACAAGGAGACCTGGGCCTATGGAGAAAAGGACATAATCTCTCTTCCTCTGGCTGAGGCCTCCGGTCAGGCTGTGGGGCGGGGGCCTGGCACCCGTGTGGCACCCATATCCACAGTTTTGTTAGGCCCGTCTTAGCAGGTAAATCAATTCCGGGCTACTGAAGAGGCTCAGGGACTTGTACTAGGCAGAACATTTTGGTTTCCTGGCAACAGAAACCCAATTCCAAGTGGCTTGTGTCATTGGGGAGTCTCTGAGGGTAGTTCATAAGATTAAGGCAACTGTGTCAGGAACCAGGGCCTCAGGGACTGGAGCTGGAGCCTGGATGCTTCTAGAACATTCTCTGTCTCAAGGTCCATCTCTGCCCGTTTCTGCTCCACTTTGCCTTTTGGTTTCATCCTGTCCTTTCAGACTGACCTCTTTCTCCGACAGCAGAACACAGCTCTCGGCAGTTTCAGGGAAGGCAAGTTCTTTCTCTCAGTGCCCCAGACAGTCCCAGAGCAGCTTCTGATTGGCTCTGCTTGGGTGATGTACCACCTGTTGGGCCAATCACAGTGGCCAGGGATTTAGTCATATCCCCTTCCCGTGGCCAGGGAGGGGCAGGCTATCGCGAGTGTGATGGCCATGAGAGCCACATGCAGTGGAAGCAGTGGTGCCTAAAGTGTGATCAGGGACAAGCTGTCACCACCAGGCTCAGATGCCGGCTGAACCCCGGAGCATGAGAAACCCCAAAGGGACACCAAACTGGGTGGTCAGCCAGCCAGGCGTGGGGGAGTAGGCGAGCAGGGGCAGGAAGGGAACCTGCTCATTAACATCAGGATTTTCATCTTCCTCAAGGAGACCTGTGCCATCCTATAGTGACACTGGTGTCACGCAGTCCTGCCTGGAGCAGTAGGTGTCCCACTAAAAGTAAACCAAGTCTGTGAATGCTCCATGTTGTGTGAGTTCTTCTAGAGCAGGGGTGTCACACTCATTTTTACCGGGGGCCACATCAGCCTCGCGGTGGCCTTCAAAGGGCCGAATGTCATTTCAGGACTGTACAAATGTAACTCCTCCTTAACTGTTAAGCAAGAGCGTGGCCCTGCAGCCGGGTAGAAACAAGGGGCCGGGCCGGATAAAACAAGGTGGAGGGCTGGATTCGGCCCACAGGCCTTGTGTTTGCCACCCGTGTCCTAGAGTCCCTGAGAAGTCATGCAGTAAAGACATCCGTTTCATTTCGCTTTCCCCTCAGCTGTTCGACCCCAGAACACTTCAGTTTTTTAAGGATTCTGAGGGACATCCCGGGAGAACTGCTGCTGTGGAGAAAGAGCACAAGACACAAAATCAGAGCTCAGTTCTGGGCCCTGCCACTTCTGTGTGGCTCTTCCACGCCTCAGTTTCCCCGTCTGGGGAATGGGTGAGAATACCACCCCCCAGAGGGTTGGTCTCAGTGTGGAATGAGACCAGGTCTTTGATAAATATCTTGTAAACTATAAAGCACTGGGCAGATGCTGACCATTATAACTGGTTTAACCTGGACAATAACAAGTATGCTCTTTATCTTCTAAGGTAAAAGATTAGGGGAAGACAAAGGGAAAGGACGTGACGCACCCAGGACTGGCTGAGCCAGGTGACTAATTTGAGACGGGCGCAGGGGGAAGGAGAAAATCCAATAGCGGTGCCTTGGAGAATAAAGGTCCAGGGCCCAGACGTACAGAGGTGACATTGATGGAGAGCCCTGGGGAAGAGGCTCCTGGCAGGAGGGAGGAGCCAGCTATTGCTGCCAATCCCTTCTAGAGACTTCTTTTGTTTTTAAATATTTTATTTATTTATCTTTAGAGAGAGGGGAAGGGAGGGAGAATAACATCAATGTGTGGTTGCCTCTCACATGTCCCAAACTGGGGACCTGGCCCGCAAGCCAGGCATGTGCCCTGACTGGGAATCAAACCAGTGACCCTTTGGTTCACAGGCTGGCACTCAATCCACTGAGCCACACCAGCCAGGGCCCCTTCTAGAGACTTCTGAACAGACAGCACCGCTGGTGCCTCTTCTCTACATGCCCCGTTGTCCCACCCAGGGGACTCTCTGCCTGGGACACAGATAGGTCTCTGAGTTTTCCTGGGCCACCTTAACAGAATAGCACAGATGACTTCAGCAATAGGAATTTATTGCCTCAAGGTTTTGGAGGCTAGAACTCCAAAATTCAGGCGTGGGCCGGGCTCTTCCTTCTGAGGACTGGGTTGCACGTGGCCGTCTTCTCCGTCACCTCTTCACACCGCCTACCTCCTGGGTGGCCACATTTCCACTTTTTATAAGGGCACTAGTTGTACCGGATCAGGGCCCACCCTAATGACCTCATTTTCTTCCCCTTTATTTATTTTTATAGAGAGGGGAAGGAAGGGAAAGAAATATCGATCGGTTGCCTCTCGCACACTCCCTGACCGGGGACCAAACCCCCAACCCAGGCATGTGCCCAGACTGGGAATTGAACTGGCCCAGCCAACTGGGCCACACTGGTTAGGGCCTAATGGCCTCATTTTAACTTGATCACCTCTGTAAAGACCCCATCTCCAAACAGGATCACATTCTGAGGTACTGGGGGTTAGGTTTCAACATAGGACTTTTGGGGAGAAACAGTCAAGCTGGAACAGTGGGCATTCTCCCCAGGGAGCATCTCCCTGGGTCTCGCCGGGCCCACCTCCTTGGCCAAACGCATGCAGATTGTGTCCTGCAGGAAGACAGGGGGCCTGGAATTGTGTTGGTCGCCACAATACCAGATCTGCAATTAATATGCCGTGGAAACTAAGACCAAAGGCACTAATCGCACATAATTGGGCTTAAACTACACCCTCGGCAGAGCTCTGCCGCCAAGCCCTGCTGTTTACGCTCCTTTTCAAATTAGCAAATTAACATCCGTTTCCCCTTCACCCCGCTCAGAGCAGAGCTGTGGGGGAGCCCTGGAAGGGGGAGGCCTGGAGGGCAGGCTGACTGGATCCTGTCCAGAGCCAGGCATCCGGGCCTGACCTTTGGAGCAATGGCGACTATCCGGGGCCCTGGGGCAGGTTTAGAGACTTGAGGCTCGGTGGCACAACCATCTTCCTCCATTCCTGGGGTGGCAGTCAAGTCCGGGGGCAGGTGGCAGACAACCCTCAGAGGGGCAGAGAACGAATGCTCTTGTCCCCTCTTCCTTCCGCTCTCTCAGCACACAGGCTTGATTGCTGTGTGGCCTTGTGGCCCTGGGGACAGACCGTCTGGAGCCCGCCCTGCCCATGCTTGCCTCCTGCAGCTGGAAGGCACCGCCCAGGCCTGGAGGTGGTTGGCACGAGCTTCAGTCCTAACAGGCAGCATCCCCTGCCCGGCCAGTGCCAGGCAGGGCCTCCCCTGACTCCAGCGTGCTGTGTCTGGGGCTCCCCGCCCTGAGCTTCTTCCTCCAGCTCCCTGACCTTGCTGCTCAGGCGGGCTTCCCTTGTCAATCTACCCACTTGACTCCTAGCTGGGCCTGTGCAGCCAGGGGTCAGTGTGTGTGTGTGGGGGGGATTCACAGACTTCTTGGCTGGGCCCTCCTTACTCCTGCGGGCCACCAGATTGCCTGTCCCTGCTTCCCAGGACTCAGGGGAGGGCAGGAGGGGCCTTTCTTGCTCTAGCACTTTCCAGCAATTTGCCTGGCTGGCTTTCCCAGGAGGCTAGGCCTCCTGCCTGGCTCCCGCTGAGCCAGCCACACAAAGCTCGTGGGGATTCGCAGGGCCCTCTGTGAGGCTGCTCGGAGAAGACTTCTTCCCTCAAGAGGCAGCCTCCTCGTTCAAATCCCCTAACTCAGTGCCCTGGGATGATGGAGGGCAAGTGAGGGGCGGGGGAAGAGGAGGCAGGACCCACGCACCCTTCCCGCTGCCGCCTAGGAGTGCACAAAAGGCAGGGGCAGAAGTGCCTCCCTGGGTAAGCATCCCCTTTCCTTGGCTCTTCCTACGGGCTGGACAGAGAGGATGGCAGCGCCAGGCCTGAGGCGGCCAGGTTGCTGGGACATGCCAGCCTTGAAGGTGGCACCTGACTCTGCCTCCCTAGTCAGTCAGGCCAGAACTTGAGCCTTGGGCCTCTTAAGGAACCAGCGGGGTTTGAACAGGTGGAGAGAAGAGGGTTAGTCACTCCTGCCTGTCCACACCGGGGGTTGGGGGCTGATCAAGAAGGGACCTCGCTGGAAGGACAGCCACCAGGTACTGAGCACTGACAATGTGCCAGGAACAGTGCTGCGTGCTTTCTGTGCAGTATCAAGTTTAAGTGTAATCCACACATGTCACTCCCTGGGAGGCACGTGCCATTGTGGTCCCACCTTACAGATGATTAAAGAGGAGAGGCCACAGAGCTGGGAAGCGGCAGACTTGGGTTAAATTCGAGAAAGCTCCAGAAGGACAGGTGGGAAGGTCATGTCTGCAGTGAGGGCAGAAGCTGGCCTGGGATGGTCAGGACAGACCTGTCCTTTGACAGAGGGGACCGTCCTCTGGGATGGGATGAGGACAGGTCCTTGGTCAGGACACTCCCTTCCCCTTACTGCTCCACCCCAACGTCTTGGCTCCCCCGCCTGCCCACCCTCCATACCACAAGCTAGACGAGGCATCAGTCTAGACAGGTATCAGCCAAGCGCTTCTCCCGCCTTGGTGCCTCCTGACTTTTCATGGCTCTGTTGACACCGTCCCCATCGGAGAGGTTTCTGGGAGATAGTAAGGTCCGGGGTAGGAGTTTTGGCTTTGGAGAACAACAGATCTAGGTTTCAATCCTGGCTCTCCCACTTAGCTGAGTGACCCTGACCTCTCTCAGCCCCAGCGCCCTCCTCTGTAAAACAGGGTAATCACTGTGTTCCTTGGGAGCCATCGCTGAGCCTAGAATCAGATAACGCCCCAGAGAGAGAAGGCTTCCCGCAGGCCCAGCCCACAGCTGACACCCGCTCAGATGAGGGAGTAGAAAAAAGCGGTACTGGAGCAACTCAGTGAGCTGGAGCCTTGAAAGGGCCAGAAATTCTGGAATCTGGCTCTTGACTTTTGTTGCAGGTTCGCTGGCCCGGGGAGCTTCAGGACTGGGAGAAAATGCAACAAGACCAGAGGAGCCTCGTTTGAGGCCTGGAGGGTCTTGGCCGGTCCTTCCACCCCTCTGAGCCCTTGCTTCCCATCAGTTAAACAGAGATGGATAAATGCCTACGCCGGAGATCCTCAATGCATCCAGACGCGGTTGAGAAAGGGAATGGGCTCGACAAAGGCAAACGGGAAGGTACTTCTTACAGCCAGCATCTCCCTCGACTTCCCAGAGTACATTCATTCGCACGTGTCATCCGCATCATCGCTGTCATTGTGAGAGCAGCCACCGCTACGTGAGTATCTTCTAAGTGTCACCGACTGAGCGAAACCCCTATAGGCATCCTCTGCTGTAATCCTTACAATAGCCTAAAGGAGGGATTATTATTAATTATTATTATTATTGTGTCCATGTTACAGATGAGGAAACTGAAGCTCAGAGCAATTAGGCTGTCTGGTCTTTCCTGCCAAGAACGAACCCGGGTCTGTCTGAGGCAAGATCGTATGAGTAAAACATTCCTCCTGTTTTAAAAACCACTTTGTCCTACAAGCTCCTCTTGGTTCCGAGGAAACAGGACGGAGCCTTGGAGAGAACCCAAGCCTGCTGCTGTCGTCACTGTGCCAGACGGCGACCGGGTATCCTCTGCAGCTCTGTGAGGCTGGACCCTTTCTGCCCTCGCCTTCCGCTCCCCTCCGAAACCCAGGCCAGTCCGTTCCACCAGGGCGTCGTGGGCAGACAGGGCGCATTGAGTGTGGCTCATGTGCCCCCAGAGGGACCGCGTTTGCCTGTAGGTCCGCATGTGTTCCTCAGGTGATGCATGCTACAGAATTACTGTATTTTGCTGCATATAATGCGCACCCATGTTTTTGGCCCAAACTTTCAGGGAAAAAAATCTTGTGTTTCAATTTTGAACTCCATTATTTATTTATTTATATTTAGAGACAAAACCAATTATCGTATTCCAGCATATTATTTTGCATATGGAATCGTTATTGCTTTCTAGAGTTCCACTTCTAACGCACAAATAAAAGAATTAAAAACATTTACATAGACACGGAATTAGTACTGCCCATCTGCAGTGCATAGGAGGGAGTAGGGCAGGGAATCCCAAGCTCTAGCCCGCCGGTGGGTGGGGGCAGGGAGCGGTGGGGGGCAAAAGTACGAGCTGCCTGGCTTCCATGGGAAGTCAAGGTTTTCCTTCCCTGGAAATTTTCACCAGCCAGCGAAGGCTGACACTTCCTGTGTGGGAATTCTTGGTCCCTTTGCAGATGGAGAGCCCTAGAAAGTGGTAGGGAGTCTGCACCTGATTCCCTGGAGACCATGCCAGTGCCGCTGGCGGAGCTCGGAGCGCTGGATGGTAAAGAATGAGAATAATATCAGCTACTTGTGTGCTGGCTCCTCTATTCCCCGCAGGCACTGAGGCCGGCTCGGGTTCCCCTCCGTTTTACCCATGGAGATCCCGAGACAGGAGGCGAAGGGCTTCACCTGAGGCCACAGAGCGAGTGAGAAAGTGGCACAACAGGCAAAAAATACAGAAAAGCTCACTGCCAAACTGTAAAAGGGAAGACTGGAGACCATCCTCAGTCCATAGGGAACTCGAGTCAACCCTCGTACGTCCTCATAAGGAAAGCTGTTTCTCCACTCACAACACCGCACAGGTGTGGGGTCTCGACGCCGAGCAATTCTCTGATGCTCTGCACACACCAGCTGAGTGTCCGGCAACTTCATTTAGTTTTGACACTTCGAATGGTGACCTCAAGTAGTGGGTCCCCAGGTTACCCGCTCTTCTGTCCGACTTGGCTACAGTTCCGAGAGTTCCCATGACCCCTTTCTCAACTTTGATAATTTGTCAAAATTTGATCATTCACTTACCTCTCCTGGTTTATTATAAAGGATACAAATGAACAGCCAGAGGAAGAGGCATATAAATCAAGGTCATGGGAAGGGTCCCATGCAGTTGGGGCTCGTCACTCTCCCTGCACGTGGCTCTGTTCACCGACCCAGAAGCTCCTGGGAATCCTGCAGGTCGAGGGTTTTTACAGAAGCTTTATCCCGCAGGCGTGATTGATTACTGACTCCACCTCCAGCCCCTCCCCCTGAGTCTGGGGGTAGAGTGGGGCCGGAATTTCCGAGCTTCTAATCGTGGCTTGGTCTTTCTGGTGACTGGCCCCCATCCTAAAACTCACCCAGGAAATTCCGAGGGACGTGGGAGCTCTGTGCTAGGAGCCAAGGAGGATATATATCTACTTTCTCACTGTGCCAGGATATCGCAGCACACGAGGGAATACTATGCAGCCGTGAAAAGGAGCAAAGCCTGTTTGCGTGCTGAGATGGGGTCCTCTCTGGGAAAATTTATTAAGTGACAAGAGCAAGATGCAGAACAGCAGGTGTGATATGCTGCTTTCCATTTAAGGAAGGGGAGGGAAATGTATTCAAATAGTTGCTGTATTTAAAAAACCAAACCAACCTGCAATGGAAGGATAAGCCCCAAACAGACAACACGGTCATCTCTAAGGGGAGGAGGGATCGGGGAGGATGAGACAGGAACGGAACTAAACTTCCCTGAGCATCTTGCTTTCTAGATTTGACTTTGGAACTATGCAAATATTTAATATACCCTAAAACAAAATTAAATTCCCCTGGCTGGGGTGGCTCAGTGGATTGGGTGCCAGCCTGCGAACCGAAGGATCACCAGTTACATCCCCAGTCAGGGCACATGCCTGGGTTACGGGCCAGGTGTCCAGTTGGGGGCGTACGGGAGGCAGCTGATTGATGTATCTCTTATACATCAATGTTTCTCTCCCTCCCTTCCCCTCTCTCTAAAAATAAAACAAATAAAATCTTTAAAAAAACAAAATTTTACAAAAGGGAAGGAAGTGGGCAGATATGCATTTGAACGCAGGTCTGTCCAACCAGTCTTGCCCTGAACCACATCCTCTATTGCCCCTTTGAACAGCAGCGGAGAGACCTGGCCAGGCCTGTGGAAGGCAGAGGAGGGGCCAGACCCAGTACCTTGCGGGGCTCAAGGCGGGTCCTGGTGGTGCTGCTGGGGGCTGTGGTGTCAGTGCCTTCTGGAGGTTGTAGTCAGTGGCTCTCATCCAGTTTCTCACAGCCTTCTCCCCAGCATCCCTGGAGCAGGTTTGCTCCCAAGCACACTGTTAGGCGAGCAGTTGTGATGGCTGCTTTGCCCGCCTCCAGCTGGGTTCCGCATGCACTCCCCAGGCTCCCTGCACTAACGGGAAAGACACGCCTGCCCGCCCGCCGGAGAGTGACCCGGCTTCCCAGCACCCCAGCACAGAGCTTTCCTGTGAGGACCTCACTTCATCCTCGAGGTGATTAGGAATGGTCTTCCGGGTGAGATGAGGAAGATGAGTCTGGATGAGGACCACCACCCATGGCCTGGTACAGCTGGAGGGTGGCAAAGCCCCCTCTGACAGTGCTGGCTCCCGGCTGGGGGTCCTGTGCCAGGCGTTTTCCCGTGTCTGGGGCACAATTTCACATAGGGACTAAGGCACTGTTTTGGGGCTCAGACAGACATGAAACTGAACCCCACGGCTCCTTCCTAGCAATGAGCTCTTGAACAAATGTTACATTTTTCTAACCTGGAACAGCAAAAGTCCCTTCTGGAGAGTGTTGCTGGAGACATAAATGACATGAGCTTAGTACGGAGGTTGTGGTTACTGGCAAGGCTCATTTCAAAAGATGCAGCACCCTGGATAGTGTGTCCTCTCCACCTACTGCTCATTCAAGAGTTCAAATGTTCACATCTTCCTTGCCTGGCTGAAAAAGCCACTGCCTTCTCCTCCCACGTTAAGTACATCTTAAGGACAGGCCTGCGTGGTGCCTCACTCCCGGCTGCTCCAGGGCCCCTGGCAGGGCGGACTTGGCTCAGGCAAGGCCCCTCTCTGCTAACCAGAGCACGAGTCTGCATCGACCCCCATCACAGGGCCGTTTTGAGAATTAACTAATCCATCACGTGGAGACCTTTGAAAAGTGCCAACATGGCTGATGCTGTTGTCAGGCCGACCGGAAACGGAGTCCACTGGTTCTCTGGCTTCCAAGACATTCAAGCAGAGACTTGCAGCTGGACGGCCTCCCCGGTGGGCAGATCTCGGCGTGCGCAGGTTGCCCTGGGCTCACCGGCTGTCTGTCTGCCTGCCTGCTGCTGGGCGTTTTTGATCTATCTCTTTGTTTCTTTAAGAGACAGTGAGGGTGAGAAGATAAAGGGATGAGGATTCCAGACACCAGAGAGCTTTTGTTTGTGTTTCTAATAGAATTGAATACATTACACTGTCCCTCTTGGCTTCAGCCTAGAGCCTCAAAGCGCAGTTGAGATTATACCTTTTGGATTTTGTTTTGTAAATCTTGAAGGTCCCTGGGAACCTACGGGGCAGTCTTTTACTCTCTAGTGTGTGATCTCCCCAACAAAACAAACAAACACACACAGAAATTCACTTAGTTCATCACTGGATTTTTATTGAGTTCCTACTGTGTGCTCAGCAGTGCACGAGGAGCTCAGAAGGCTCCTGAGGGTGAAAGAAACCACCATATGTTTGGACCTACTGAATACCAGCCTCTGTGAGGCACTTCAGTTGCATCATTTCATTTAATTCTCACAATTAGGAGACAGGTACTGTTATCCCATTTCATAGGTGAGGAAAGAGACTCAGGCAGTTCCTAAGTTGTCCAAGGTCATCTGTAAGAGCAGGAGCCAGAATTCCCATCCTGGGCAGTTGCACTGTACCATCTGGGTCCTTCCCACTAGAATAGTGGGGAAGAGAAAAGGATACAAAGTAGCAGATCATCAAGTCTCAGCTAGTCAAGAGAAGGTGGGTTTTGGGGAGGGAGGGCTTGGTAGTCAGGAGGACTTCCTGGAGGAGGCAGCCCACAGGTACATTGTAAGGACCTGAGTGAGGCTCAGGGTAGAGGTAGAAGAGGGTGTACCATGTGATGCTGTTCCTGGGAAAGAATGAACTGAAGGCAGATGGTGGGGACAGCAGGCCCTGAGGTCAGCTGGGTGGGGCCTGGGGCTGAGAGGTGGGAAGCCTGGCAGAGCTGTCTGGACCCGATGAGGTGACCAGCCTCTAGGAGCCAGGGAGGGAGGAAGTAACAGCAGTGTCTGGAGAGGATGACTCTGCAGTGCTGGCTAAAAGGAGTGGAGGGGTGGCCTGGAGATGGCCGGGGCCAAGCAGGTGCCTTGGCAGGGGTCCACACAAGGGGAGTCTAGTCCTCCTGCAGGAGTGGGTGGCAGCGGAAGCAGAGGTGGGATCTTCAGGCTTTGGTGGAGGATGCCTTTGAGGAACAAAGGACAGGGAGGAGCACATTCATTACAGATGGTTTTGAAACCCCCAAGTTGCACCATGCCTCTGTTAACTGCTGTTCAAGGCCGTCCTGGTAAGATGAAGTCCAAATCCCTCACTGTCACTTAAGGCACCTCACAATCTGGCCTCAGGCTCCTTGCCCAAGACTCTCCTAAATAAGTGCCCAGCTCTCCACAACGGAAGGGACTCCCTCCCAGCCTCCACAGCTACCCCCCCCCCCCCCCCCCCCCCCCCCCCCCCCCCCCCCCCCCCCCCCCCCCACCCCCCCCCACCCCACCCCACCCCACACTGGTCGCCACAAGCCCACCAGCCAGCCAGACCCTCTGGGGTGTGACAAACCCACTCGGCTGTGACAGTCCTCCAGCAGCGAGCCAGCTTTGATAGCTCTTCCAGCAGTCTGGAATAATTAGCATTTTATTGTCATTTAACTTTTGTTGTTGGTGCCTCCCGAATGCCCGCCGTCCTGTCGCGCCAATTTTCTGTTTACAGCTGGGGAAGTCATCGCCTGTCTTAGTTTCCTCATCCGCAAAATGGAGCCAATAACTTTGTCTCCCAGGGCCTGGCTCACAGGAGCCCTCCATGACTGTTCCAGTTCTTCTCTCCGATATGGGGTGGTCCCAGCGAGCGAGGGGAGGTGGGGGCCCCAGGACAGGAAAAGGGAGGACCCAAGACCCCTCTAGGGAGCTACGGGAACGTCTCTTTTTACCCATTTAGATCCCTGCATTTCTAAGGGGGACAGCTAGCATCACTCTAAGATCTTCTAGAAGAGGCGAGCACAGAAGCCACCTTTAAAAAGGCACAGACGGATTTCTCCGGCAAATGGAGAAATCCTGCGTTACAAATTCAGGACGGCCTCCCTGGGAACCGCACTACTCCCCGCCCCGCGCCCGCAGGGCTGGAACCCCTGCAGCACGTGCAGCGCGGCTCCCGACTGTTTACAAAGCGCGGTTCGCTGACCTCCTCTCCTTGCACACCTATCCTGACTCCGCGAGCTCCCTCTCGTCCCCTCCACTTGGCAGAAGATACCGCGGTCCTGGGGGGGATGTGACGTACCCGAAGGGGTCAGAGTGTTGCCGCTCAGGGGCCAGGGGCTGCACCCTCCAGCGGGGTCTGCACTCCTTGCGGGCGGGGGTGGGACAGGCAGAAGGGGAAGCCCGGGCCGCGGGCTGCTCCTCGATCGGCTCAGGAGCCCGGGAGCGCGCGCGGGGAGTGAAGAGCCGATGCTCTCGGCTGCGGCCGGGGCGGGGGAGCGGTCCTCCCGGCACTCCCAGCCGCTCCTGCGCCGGCCCCCCGGGCGCGCCCCCGCGGGCGCGCGCTCCGAGTTCCGCCGGCGAGTTCGGAGGCGCGCGCGCCCCGTTCCCCGCCCTCCCTCCCGCAGCCCGCGCGCTCCCCGGGCCCGCCGCGCGCGCCGCGCTCTCCTGCCCGCCCCTCCCCGCCCCTCCCCGCCCTCCGCCACCCCGCCCCGCGCCGGGTACCCTCGCCGGACCCGAGAGAGAGCACCGGCGCCATCTTAGTTGCTGCCGCTGCCTCCAGCGAAGCGCTTCCTCTGCGGACGGGAGGGCGCTCGCGGCCCGAGCGCGCGGCCCAGCGTCGCGGCGGCGGCTCCTCCGCGGACCCCGGTGCCCGCCGCGGTGCGAAGCAGCCGGCTCCGGGCCGCCACAGCCCCGCTCGGCGCCCCGCGCGCCTCCCTGCCGCTCCCGCCTCGGGCCGGCCGTGGCGCCGGGAGCCCGAGAGATGCTGCGCCTCCCTGCGCTCGCGCCAGCCCCGGCCGCCTGGCTGCTGCTGGCCGGGCTGCTGTGCGGCAACGAGGTCGGGGCCGCGCGGGGTAAGTGTCGGGGCCGGGTCGGGGCGCGAGGCCGAGTGCCAGGAGCCGGGTCGGGACGCGGGGGTCGGGGCCGGGCGTCCCGCGCGGGGTCCGGGCGCCGGGGGCGCGCACTGCAGGCGCGGGGGAAGCCGAACTCTGTCCCGGGCGGGGCATCTGGGCTCTGGCCGCCCCCGTCGCAGCCCCGGGTGGTGGCGGCGCGGACTTGGAGGACGTGCAGACGGGCCGAAGGGTCGGTGCCTCTTCCTCGGCAGCGCCCGCAGGCTGGGGCTGCACCCCCAGGGGAGATGCTGTGTACGTGTGTATGTGCTCAGAATGTGCATCGGACGGGGGGTGCACGCACAGTTTTTGGTGTGTGCTTGCTTACATAAGAGCCCACTCCTCCGCATCCCTTTCCAAGATCCCGAGTCTGCAGCGCGGACACCGCATCCTCGCCCCTTTCCTCCCGCTCCCGGGTCCTTTCAGCAAACAAGCAGAAGCTGGAACTTCTTGCTCCCCTCCCACCTTTTCACCCAAAGGTGAGATTGTGGTGAGGTTTACGACTGCGGTCTCACCCTGTGTTGTAGAAATCCTCGTCCCCTGCGCCCCCCGACGCCTTGGTGCACCTTTTCCTGACGGTACTTTAGACCGCGCAAGGGCCCCGATGGTCGCAGCAGAAACAAGAGAGCCCTCTTCGATTCCTTAGGGCCGAAATTATTTTATGGTTACTTGCCAAAATATATTTCTTAGTGAATCGATTATTTTGTTGTTTTAACCTTCATCCACTTTTGAACGTTACCTGGTTTCTGATATTGACTGATCTTGCCAACGAAAAGCTTACGCATTGCAGATACATGCTTCCGAATGGATCTTGGAATCGCAACCACTTTCCTGGGCCTTGGAGCGAAGTAATCCAGTTGTAGTCTGTAGAATACTTGAATCTATTCTTCTGGGTTTTTTTTAATGAAAAATTTTTTTTCGGCGAGGAGGGTTGATGCAAGTCCAGATTAAATGGTCATATTTCACTTTAGCAAGCTTTTAAAAATTCTCATTTTCTCTTCCTTGGCATGACGTACGGAGAGAGTTACGGGTGTTAGCAAATTAAAGGGTAGAAGAGGCAAATGCATCTTTTGTGCCGTGTTTTTCTTCATACGGAGGATGAGAAACTTTGAATACTTCTTTCATTGCTAACGTTTTGTTGACTCTGTCACGTTCACATCTTAGTTACTAAGTATCTGATTGCTGGCAATTTGATTTTTTTAAAGTTCCATGAAGCCAAATTTGAAATGTTTTTCAGATGTGAAATGGAGGTCTGAAAGGCTAATATATCCAAGCAAAAATGTCAAAGTTTTGCTTCTCTTGGGAAGAATGCATTTTTAAAATACGTGCTTGGATTGGGTACTTTGGGAATAGTTCAAGTGTATTTAGTTTAGTCAATGATAACTTTTCCTGTTAAAATCCTATTTTTCCCCCTTTTTTTGTTCATTCACCTACACTGGCTCTTCATTATTGAATTAGCAAATGCGTTAATTAGCCCATTGGTGTTATTGAGATATTTAAACAGTGTACATTTCAGTGTCAGATATCTTCATTATGACGCACTAACAGAAATCTTAACGTGAAAGACCATGTGAGTCCTTTGTAATTTGCTAAGTTTCTCTAAGCTTTTCTTGGTGCATTTATAGTGCTTAAGAATTCTTAGTCTTCGATATAAAAACGCATTTTTCAACATCAGTTATTCTGTTGCTTTTTTTTTTTTTCCAGCTTGCAAATTAGAAAATGCCTCGTGACTGTTGGGTGAAATGATGATAAAACAATTTCATTTTGAAATGTCACAAGTGAATTTTCTGTGTCAATATACAGCTCGTGGAGACACGTTCTGTGGGTTGATTGTAAAAGATGATCACTTGAAGTAATTTTTTTCACTGCTGCAAGACAGTATGACATTAGGAACTGCTGTTCGTTCTCTGACTACCTCTGATAAATATGAATGGGACGAAGATCACATAGAAATTGCTACCGAGAGTGTTAGGTTTTGTCATCTAAATTGCATTTTGACTATTAATTAGGTTTATGGAAGAACCATATATTTCACTTCCATTGTAGCTAGAGTTCTCAAAAAACATAAAGTAAACCAACATATTAGGAGAAATATCCTTGGTGTATTCGAGGCTCTCTTCTCTCTCTCTCCAATCCATCAATTAAGGAGAAATAGAAAATTGAAATAGAGACAATAGAAAGCTTCTGTGAATATTTAAAAAAACCCAAGTGCCATCGGGGGAACGCATTGCAAAGCCAAATAAATAACACTGGGCAGGGACGGCTCCCTGCGGCCTCTTCTCCCCTGTCCTTTTTGACACGCCCCCCTGCCCCACCAGCCTTCCTTCCCCTGACACCTTTCCCTGTTAGTGTGTTTGTGGCTGTCTCACCAGAAGGCATGCCCCAGGGTGGGAGGGTGTATCCTGTTTTCACCTGGCAGACACAAGGTATGTACTGGAAAAAAGCATCACAGACCATAAACATCTTAAATCCTGCAACACGGGTACCAGAATTCATTCATAGATAATTTTCCAAGGGCCCTTCTGTTGCCTGCAGTGTTGGGGATATTAGGTCATAAAAATCTTCAGCAGCGTTTGAAGGCAGTAGCTTTGTGGCTGCCGCTTTCAGTCCATTTAAAATAACCCTGTAATTCTCAGCCTTTTTAGAAAATGCTTTCTTAATACCTTGTTCTTCAGAAGCAGCTTTGAGGGAAAAAAGTCATTTGAATATAGACTTCAATATTATGCTTAATCTAACACTTTTATTGTTAAAGTAAATGTCATTTATTTCACACAGGAGGCCTATAACTGCTGAAGAAATAATAAAATATTAATAGTTCCGAATGTAGTCTGATTTAAGAGCTGTGACTGATTAACTAGAATCTTCAGTTAAACAGAATCTATCTTCTGCCGACATACTACTTTTAGGAGGAAAAACATAAAACCAAGCAGTTTAATAGGAATTCACTTTCAAAAGGAAGTTTTAGGAGCGTGTCAATACTCTTTATTTTTGAGCAAAAACAAATTTATTTCAGTTTTAGATATGACAAATATGGCCAAAATGAAATTTTAATGAAATGTGATAATATTGTTTTTGCACTGAAATTAGAAAATCCTGTAATTCCATGAATGACTTTTGGGACTTGGTTGTTTATTAAACCAGCTTTTTAATGTTTAAAATGAAGAACCTGAGGGATGTTAAAATTTCAGGAAGCAAAAAAGAAATGAAATATTTTTATTATTGCTTTCTAAGACAGGAAAATGTAATTTTTTGGATAAGGTCGGCATTGATTTTAAAAAAATTGGTTTTATTTATTCATTTTTAGAGAGAGGGGAATGGAGGGAGAATAAGAGAGGGAAACATCTATCTGTTGCCTCTTGCTTGCCCGCAACTGGGGACCTGGCCTGCAACTCAGGCAAGTGCCCTGTTTGGGAATTGAACTGGTGAACTGGTGACCTTTTGGTCTGCAGGCTGGTGCTCAGTCCACTGAGCCACACCAGCCAGGGCACTGATGTCATTGTATTTGGAGGTGGGGCTTTCAGGAAGGGGTTAGGTCAGGAGGGCAGAGCCGGCATGGATCGGAGCAGCGCCCCTCATAAAGGAGACCTCGGTGATCCCCCTGGCCACTTCTGCCAGGTGAGGAAGGTGGCTGCCTGAGAACCAGCAGGTGGGCTCTCACCAGCCGCCAGATTTGCTGGCACCTTGATCTTGGGTCCAGCTTCCAGAATGTGAGAAGTAAATTCCTGTTGTCTGTAAGCCATTCAGGGTGTGTGTGTGTGTTACAGCAGCCGGAACAGACCCGGGCGGTGTTCCGTCGTGTTTGCTCATCAGTGGACGGACGTCGGAGCGGTCCCCACTCTGTGGCTGCCGTGAGCGCACACATGCGGGTTCTTGTGTGGACACCTAGGAGGCGTTGTTGGGTCTTGTGACAGCTCCGGGTCCAGCGGAGCTGCCAGACTGTTTTCCAAAGTGACTGCTCCACCTGTGTTTATGCTTGTCCCCCACCGTTAGTGACTCCAGGAGCCTCTTTCTAATCAGATCCATATTTCACAGTCCTCAGAGTTCTCTTCCTGGAGCGTTACGTTGCTGATTTCTTTCCTGCTCTAGGGACAAGCTGGCATTTCCTCCAACCAGTTTCTTCCTTTGCCGTCACCTTCCGTATCGTCCCTACCCAGGACCTTAGACCCGGGGTTGACAGGAGCTTTGAGAGGCCTGTCTGCTGCATGTGAGCAGCCTTCCCTGTCAGGCAGCCCTGTCTTCACCTGTCCCTGACAGCTGGTCCTTCAGCCCCGGCACTTGCTAGCACACGAACAACGCACTTCTCCGGAACACTGAACCTACCTGTAGTCTGCTTTCTTTGGGACCAAATCTTATCAACCCTTCAGATCTTTGGTGGCATCCATTCCTGCAGCTCTTTGTTGTCACCACCTGTCACTTTAAGAAAGGCAGTAGCGGTCCAGCATCTGTGCCCCCCAGGCCCTAACTTCTGGCTCAGATGTGCAGAGTGCCACAGGTGGAGTGACTGGGGATGAACCTAGTCACACACACAGTAACTGTCTAGGTTCTGCATCAGGGTTGAGCTTTATGAAAGGGACTGGAAGAATCACTAGAATTCTGAAACTACAACCGGTCTAGAAAATGACATTTCTTTATTTTAAATTCTTGTTCTGCTGCTTGGCTAAAACGTGTGCTTTGTTAAAGTATGTTATTTTGTCTAGTTCTTAGATTTTTATTCTTTAATTTACTCTGTTATTCGCCCAATCTTCAATCATAGTATAAAACATTTAGAAATGTGTCTTTAGCCCTGGCTGGTGTGGCTCAGTGGATTGAGCATTGGCCTGTAAACCAAAGGGTTGCTGGTTCGATTCCCAGTCAGGGCACATACCTGGGTTGCAGGCCAGGTCCTCAGTAGGGGACACTCAAAAGGCAACCACACATTGATGTTTCTCTTCCTTCCTTCCCCTCTTCCCCTCTCTAAAAATAAAATAAGTAAAATCTTTTAAAAAAGAAAAAAGAAAGAAAGAAGTATTTAGATTCAAAGTGAATGTTAAAACTCAGAAATGAATGTCATCTTTGTTTAATACCTACCTAAAGTCTAACAAAGACATATTTATTCTGGGCTCTTCCTAATACCGCAGAATTTTTTCTTACATAATCTAGTACTTTAATTTTAAGGACCACCATGGAAAAAAATGGCGTGTCATAAGCTTACATCGAAGTGTGTAAAACTAAAGAATGATTTGTATAAGCTTGTCTATTTAAGTGGCCTTTAAGAAGATAATTTATTTCATCTTAAATGCAGAATCCAGTCACATTTAATTTTGCATATTTCAGATGTTGTTAATGATGAGGATTGATGGCACCAGCTGCATAATACATGCAGCCAGGAGCGGGATCTGAGCGCAAGGCCCCTTTGTTCAAAACTTGGGAATTTCAGGAGGGCAGCAGCATTATACCAAGCACGGGGCCCGTCACACTTGGTAAACCGGCCCTGAGTATTGATAAACTTAGTACTGCAGAGTATTCACAGTCGGAATATGGCCCTGAGGTTTTAGCCAGAGCCCTTAGTCCCCGGGGGTCAGGAGTCCTTTCTGGTGAGCCAGCTGATGCGCCGGCCCCTGGGGGCTCCTCCTTTTGCTGGAAGACTTGTATTCTCTGGTGGCCTCAGGGTGGAGGCTGCATACGCGTCTCTGTCGCCCAGCACCTAACGAAGAACAGGCTACGTAGATCCACGGTAGACCATGCGGGCCGATCCCGTGGGCAGGTGGAGGCTTACTGAGGAACAGGCTCGCCTTTGATTGCAGGATTAAAGCCTTCGTCCAGCAGGTTACGCTCACCTTTAAAGTGCCCTAATTCAAGCTAGTTTCCTGTTGCTTATGGAATTAGTAACAAGGATAACAGAACTAATTAAAGTCTCAGATAATCCTCAATCTTTCCTTTTTTTTTGGGGGGGGGGGTCATGCATTTCAAACGTTTATCCGAAGAGCTAGCGAGCAAAATGCACTGGCTCAAATTTCATTTTCTCCCCAGTGCCTATTCACTTTGGGCCCCAGTTATCGGAGGGACAGTGTGGGGACTGAACGGTGGGCAGCAGCCGCTCTCCGTATCTGAGCACCTCGGCTACTAGTGCCATGTGAATGGTAGGCCACCCCTGGCCCGCAGCCGTGTTATAAAGCCCTGAATCGGCTTTGTATTTCTGATCTTGCTTCTGGGTGGTTTGTGACTGTCCATTCACATCTGCCCGTGATTCCGGAGTAAAGCATTTTCCTTTGGCAACAGTTTAAAAAGTCCATTCCTAAGTGTATGAAGTCTTCTCTCGCTTAATTAAAAGAAGCAATTAATAAGCACCTTCTAAATATTCAAAGCCTAGGATAGAAAATTACGTAAGTGTTTCTTTATATGAAATGGGACATTTTTAAACCTTTAATAACTGGAGGAACGAGTACCAGTGAGATAATTTCTTAACAGAGCTTTCTCCCTAATGATGACTTGTATTAATAAGAACTAATGTTAATATTTGTTTGGTGAAATGCCAGTAAATAATACATACTTGCTTTTTCAGTTGATAAACTTTCTTAACCCCGCTTATTTCTAGAATTATTGTTTTGGAGTATTCTTGACAGCTTTGAAGGGTTTTTTTTGTTTTGTTTTTTTTACTGCTGTAAAAAAAGTAATGCATAAAGTACGCCTTCATTGAATGTTTTTCTTATTAAGTGTAACTGGGTGTGGTTTCTGGTGCCAATGGACAGCGTGAAGCCCGAGGCAATGAGACAGCAAATAGAGGCCACGAGGCCAGGTTTTGGTTGGTTAGGCCTGAAGGGAGAAAGCTAAAAGGGTTTCCCGAAGTTTCTGTTTTATCTAGCAAGTCAGCCGAGTGGTGCAGGGGAGCGGGAAGGGATTGGGGGCGAAAGCCTTGTCTTGAAATGGAGCAGTCCTGGCTGTGCCTTCCTATCTGTGGGAGACCCAAGCATAGATGGACAGGTAAACTGAGGCAGGCTGGTGCAGTGGGCAGGGGTGGAACCCCGACATCTGAGAAACCTTCCACAGTGGCTCACAAAAGTTAATCCCTGTCTCGTTCTGGTTGGGTTGAGGTCTGTTCTGAAACACTCAGGCATGGTTCAGTTCTCCGTCCCCAGGTGTGATCGCCTGGGCAAAGCGCGCTCACCCCTAGGTGACGTTCCGTGACCGCCTCCGCTCAGCCGCCTTAACCCAGCTTTGTCTTGATGAATCATTTCCTGGGACCCATTTCAGACTCCCTGATTCTGAAATCCCATTTCAGATTCAGGTGACCTGAAAAAGCAATTGGTATCGATCTGTTAAGATTTCAACTTGGAACTCAAATTGTGTTTTCCCTTGGAAACATTGTTATAAATTGTTTAGGCCCCAAAAGTGATGGTGGGAAATCTACTTAACCCTTAACAAGTGAAAATCGGGCAGATTTGCAGTAAACCCCAGCACACACCCCGTCACTCTATTAATAATTACACACACCGACAACGAGCGCTCGGTACAATTCTGGGGTAAGCAGGCCTCGAAGTAGAGGAGTGGCCGTGAAAGGTGTTGGGGCACCGGCCGTGGTCAGGCACTCCTTGGCTCGCACCTGGAATGAAGAGGCAGTGAGACACAGGTTGGGAAGGAGGGAGGAGCCCGTGATTTGGCTTCTGAGTGACTGAGACTGAGAGAGGAGGGGGCAATGTGGCCTGTTTGCTGTGATCTTGAACAGGAAGGAAGCAGGAGAGAGCAGACATGGAGCAACAAGCCCCCTGGTGCCCAGGTGCTGGGAAGTGGGGGACAAGAGGCTGTGTGGCCACCGAAGGGGAACTGTCCGTCTGTGCAGGTCACACTCCTGCAGAATACTTCCTCGTGTGCATTACTCCCTCGTGTGCATTACTTCAAGGAATGACTTGTGGTCCAGAGTACCTAATGCTTTTCATCAAAGAAAATCTCACCTAGGAATCGCTGTTTAAAACTGTTCATTGAATTTTTAAGCTTCTAAATCTATTTCCGAGTTGCCCTTCTGTGTGGAGGTATTTTACTAAGGCAGACATCGGAAATGTGTTTTGCACCACCTCTGGATAGCCTCGACTGGGTCTGTGTGTGTCATTTCCCAGAAGCCGTCCATGCTAGATGATGGTGCGTAGTGACTTCTAACGGTCACGATAAAGGGCCCACTAGCTGCAGGCCTCCTCTTCGAACTGTTGTCATACAGGGTGACAGGTCGATCTCTAAGGCAGTGTGTCCCTACCACGTGTGTTACATGGACAGGTGTTACTTGATTAAAGGGGTCTTGCGGGCACCCGAGTTTGAGAAATGTGTTAAAACAGGTTCCGTTACTCCAGGATCCCAGCACCTTTGGCGAGCTGACGTGGGTGTTGGGGGATTGTTGAGTGGGGGGACCAACATCTCTGCCACTAACCCAGCCCTGGGCTCTTCCTGGAGTGTCTTGGACACTGGTGTTCCATGGAACACAGCCTGGGAAGAGCCGCCCCAGGCATCTCCCACCTCTTCACCGTAGACAAAGAAAGTGCAGTTCAGAGCAAAAATGAGGAAGTTAAGATGGCCTAAAATACTGCCTCTCTGAGATCACCAGTCCTAACAGGTTTGTGTGTCTCTAGATGTTTCTCCTCATGTAGGTAAATAAAAATGTATCTATACAGTCAGTCTTAAACAAAAAGAATTCCTTTTGTGCAGGGTGTTTGTAACGTTCTCAGTGTCACTCATTAATCTTTTGTCCTGGGTGTGGTGGGTGTGATAATCCATCAGAGGGATATGGTGGGGTCCGCTGGCTTCCTGGGCTGTGTGGTGCCAGGACCCCTGTGCTGTCACAAGTCACTGAGGGCCTGACAGAGCTATGTCTACATGGGCTTGATTAGAAATTAAACTGAGGCCCTATTAAAATAGTTACTAGCTTATTTAAAATAGCAGTCATGAACCCATTTGAGGGTAACAGCGTACTTTAAATGAAAAATAACTACCTTTTCCAAAACAAAAAGCGATACAGTAAGAAGCCTGGCATTGTCTTACATTCCCGCTAAGGTTTAGGAGAAGACAGCGGGGATTCTGTATTCACCCTGGAGCGACACTTGATCTCAGCCAAAAGCCCAAGAAACGATCTGCTGTTTGGTTGGAGTAGATGAAGAAAGTTCGGCCTCGTACAGACACGTAGCAGGAAGAGGGAGGGCTCTGTGGACCCCTGATGGGGCCTTGGGAACCCCCAGAGTCCTCAGACCACGCTCTCTCTGGTAGCTGTTGCTGTTGGGCAGCATCGGTCAAGGGCTGTGTCACCAGTGTGATTGGCTTCCAGATGAAGGCCGAAGTAGCACAGGAAAGCCTGCAAGTGATTTTACTGGAAAAAAAAAAAAGAAAGAAATTGGAGTTAACTGTGCTTGGCCTGGCCCTCCATGTAGACCTGGATCTGCCTGCGTGTGCAGCGCACCCCTGCTGCTGCCAGGGCGGGGCCCTCGAGGTGGCCGGCAGCGCCCTCCATGTGCGTCTGTGGGTCAGCACTTTTGGTTTTCTTCTTCATTGTGTTAAGGATACATTCTTAATGGGGCAGAAGGCAGGAGTAGAAGAAAAAGCATAGTAGACATTAAAATCAGGTTTATTCGCGTTTATTCTTCGGTAGCATACACTTCCTGCAGTAGCATTTTCTCTAGCATGAAAGCTAGAAGAAAATCAAGCCTTTTCTTTCTTTTCTTTGTTTTTTTTAAGATTACCATCTTTGCTTTTTTTTTTTCCCTTCCTAAGATGGCCCTTGTGAGACCTTTAAATGGCCGGTTTCATTGTAAAGATGCTTTTGGTCACTTCCACAATAAGTGAAGCTCGTACTGCTGTTTGCTTAGCTTTCCTGAAAGATCGTTGGGCATTGTCTTAGAATCTGGAATAAGTCATGCCTGGGCTTAGGCCTGTCTTGTTTGTCTGCGTGGGGAATGGGTGTGTGTGCGCGCGTGTGTATGTGTGTGTGTGTGCGCGCGTGTGTGCGCACACGCGCTTTATGGTGATTTGCCCATGATCTAGCTCTCGGCTCACTACGTTCCACAACTCCAGTTTCCCCTCTGAGCCCACCTTGTTATAATTCTTATCACGTTTTAGAATGAAGGCCTGTGCTTTTAAGATCTGGCAGTTTGTCTTCCCCTTAAATAATCTCTGCTTACTGTTATTTCATTGCATTAGAATGGTAAGTACTGTCAAACCCCTAAACTCTAAAAATCTGCTAATCTACCTTTAAAAAATCAGCCTCTGAATTATATGGCTAGAATTTTATAAATGGGAGGGATTTGAGATACCCTCTAGCTCAATAAGCCCATTCACCAAAGAGGAAATGATTAAGGAGTTATCACTGGCAGTGTGGTGTTTCTGTAGCTCAGGACGTGGAAAACAGGAACACAGCAGAGACCGGCTGAGAGTGTCTCTGACCCTGTGTCTGCTGTAATGAGTAATGTTCAGAAATGGTAACTTTGGGTGTCTTGTTACAAACCTTTCATGGTGCAGTTGAATCAGGAAAGATTATACAATCAGAGGGGCGTTTTAAAGGTTCTGGAAAAGGATACATTGTATGATCATACATGCTTTTTAACCTTGTAGCACTGTTGAGGGGACTGTCTCAGAAATTTGCACACTGCTGAAGTCACAGTTTTAGATCCGGCAGAAGCTTTAGAAAGAGCTAGTGCCTCGTCTGGGGTTCCCTCTGCAGTGAGCACTGTGCTCAGTGAGCACCCTCTGCCCGGCGCATCTCACCCGGGAACCCCTTTCACCTTGCGGACAGCCTTCGGTGTCCCCAACAGCGGCCTCTGTGTTCCCATAGACTCGAGGCTGGCACTGTGGGAGCGGGGTGGGATGGTCAAGAACATGGACTCAGGAGCTGAACTGTAGGTTCAGATCCCAGCTCTGCTGTTCCCTCGCTGTGTGCTGTTGACAGGCTACGCACAGTGTTAAGACCATGCCTCAGTTTCTCCGTCTGTAAAAGGAGAGTCTCTGTAAAAGGAGAGTCGTAGCTATCTTGTAGGGCTGTCAGGCGGAGCAAACCGGTTTTGTGAGTGTTTAGAACACTGGTAAACATCGTGTGTTTACTGTTTCAGGAACTCAGTTCCATGTAACTCCCCCTTTTTAAAATTTGAGGTAAAATTCACGTTGTGCAGAATGGAGATTGCTTTTTAAAAATTCAATAAACTTTATTTTTCTAGAGTGGTTTTAGGGTCATAGCAAAATCGGGGGAAAGCGCAGAGCGTTGCCATGTACCCCGGCCCTCACACAGGCTGGCTCCCCCCGTGGTTGACAACGCCCAGCACTGCAGTGGTGCGCTCATCACAACTGAGGACCTGCCCCGACAGCCTCGTCCCTGTCGTCCACGGTGCGCCCCCGGGCTCACTCAGTGTCGGGCACTCTCTGGGTTTGGACAGACGTCTGGCACGTACCTGCTGTTGCAATGTCACATGCAGCACTCTGCCATTGTGATGTCACACGCAGCACTCTCACTGCCCTGAAACCCCTCTTGTTGCGTCTGCGCACCCCTCCCTCCCCGCTGACCCCTGGCGACCACCGATCCTTTCACTGTCTCCATAGTTTTACTTGCTGCAGAACGTCATGTTGTCGGAATCCCACAGCGCGTAGCTTTTCAGGCTGGCTGCTTCCACTCAGCAGGATGCGTTTGAGTTCCCTCCGCGTCTCTGCAGGGCTGGATAGCTCATTTCTCCCTGTCACTGAAGGACACCCCTGTCACTGAAGGACACCCCGTTGTCTGGGTGGACCGCAGGTTGTGTCCTCACCATGGAAGGGTGTCTTGGTTTCTCCTGAGCTTTGGCATCATGAGCAAAGCTGCTACAAACACCCATGTGCAGGGTTTTTTGCGGACACACGTTTTCCACTCATTTGGGCAAATACCGAGGAGCATCATTGCTGGATCATGTGATAAGAGTCTGTTTAGTTTTGTAAGAAACTGCTGGACTGTCTCCTAAAGTGGTTGTGCCGTCCTGCACCCCCAGAGTGCGGGTCCTCGTCCCACACCCTCCTCGGCTGCGAGGTCCTTGGTGTTCCGGGTTCTGGCCATTCCAGTTGGAGGGCAGTGGTATTGTTTTAATCTGCATTTCCCTAATGATGTACGGTGTCGAACATTCTTTCCTCTGTACTCTCATGTCTTCCTTTTTCTTTGTCTTTTCTTGTTTTAAATTCTCACTCGAGGACATGCTTACTGATTTCAGAGCGAGGGGAAGGGAAGGGAAAGAGCAAGAGAGAAACGTTGATGTGAGAGAGAAACATCAATTGGTGTGGTCTTTTCGTACACGCCCCGACTGGGAACCAAACCTGCGACCCAGGCACATGCCCTGACCAGGAATTGAACTTGAAACCCTTCGGTTTGCCAGAGGACGTCCAACAAACTGAGCCACACTGGCCAGGGTTGTATTTCTTCTTTGATGCGGTGTCTGGTTGCTTTCTTACTGTTGGGTTCTTTGTACATTTTGGGTGGCAGCCGTTTATCGGATGTATCTTTTGCAAATATTTTCTCCCAGTGTGTGGTTGTCTTCTAGTTCACCGGTGGCGAACACCAGGCCTGCGGACCGAATCCAGCCTGGCACCTTATTCTACCCGGCGGCAGCGCCGAGTTCCTCGCCCCTGGTCAAGGAGCAGTTACATTTACACAGTCCTAAATCGCATTCGGCTCTTGGAAGGCCACCGTGAGGCTGATGTGGCGTGAGTTTGACACCCCTGTTCTAATTCCTTCTGTAGAGCAGAAGTTTTTCATTTTTATGAAGTCCAGCTTATCATTTATTCTTTCATAGATTGTGTGCCTTTGGTGCTATTACCTAAAAAGTCATCAGCATACCCGCGGTCATCTAGGTGTCACCCTCTTTTACCTTCTAGGAGTGGGTAGTTTTGCGTTTCGCATTCAGGCCTGTGTCCGTGTGGAGTTGACTCTTGTGAGCGGGCCGCGTCTGGGCTCACTTTTTGCACACGGCTGTCCAGTGTCCGGCACCGTTTGTCGGAGAGGCCTTGCTCCGAGGCACTGCCTTTGCTCATTTGTCAGAGCTCAGTCGGCTGTGCTCGTGCGGGCCGGTTTCCGGGCTCTGCCCCGTTCCTGGGCCCTGTGTGTCCGGCCTCGATTACTGCAGCTTCGGATCCGGGCTCCGCCTCGTTCCCAGCCCTGTGTGTCCCGGCCTCGCCTGGATTACTGCAGCTTCGGATCCATTTTGTTCCTGTCCTTCAACATTGACTTGGCTGCCCTGGGTCTTCCGTCTCCAATCCCCAGATCTGCCTGCGGCCTGCAGTCTTTCTCCTGGTGTGCTCCGTGGTTCACTAGCGCCTTTCGATGGGCGGAGGTTTCGCAGAGTCCCAGTCGCCTGGGGCCACCACCCCTGCTCTAAGCTTCTGGCTGCCTCATCTGAGTGAAGTTATTTCGCCCGAGCCCACCAGGTGTCCCCGTCTCGTTGGGGTGGAACCAAGCTTCTCACCTCCTGACCCAAGGCTTTGTCCTGCTGCAGGTCTTGGCTCGTCTTTGCCGCACTTTATCTTGCCACACGTGACCCGCCGCTCGTTCAGCCAAGTGATTTTGAGTCCTGACCCCGCCTCCCATCCATTCATGTCACCCTCCGATTTGATGGGAAGGTTGGAGAGACCCAGCCAAGTCTGTCTTCAAAAGGGTACAGGAGACCCCTCCAGGTTTCAGGGTTCATTATTCAGTGACCTTTTGGGTGGTCCTTAAACGGATGTAGGTCCGCCTGTCTTTACTTTCATCCTGTCTCCCTCTCCCCGTCTTGTCACAGGGAGAGGCGGCGGAGCCGCAGTTCAGCCCATGGTTTCTGGAGTTTCACGTGAGCTGCTCTACGTTGAGTTCTAACCCAGGTGCTGGCGCTTCATACGTTGTGCGGACGTGGCTCCAGCTTCCCTGTGACTTTCCTAGTTACCCTCGGGAAAGGAACTGTCTGGGCGCCCTGTTCTTGTGAAATGTCACCAGCCCTCTGTGATTTCTCCTTCTCTAAAGGCACCAAAACCAGTCCAGAGTTTTGTCCAGGGTCAAGATCATTAAAGTGTCCTCCTCCGTTCCATTCAGAACCATGGATTAGGTGCTCGGCAGGGTCCTGAAAGATCGGCCATCGCGCGGGTTGGCAGTTCTCTCTACGTTTTTCCAGTGCCCTGGGGTTCAGAACCCCCAGGGGAACTTGGGGAGCTGTGTGCTTGTCCTCTGCCTTCTTGTCTTCCCAGCCCTGGACTTCCGTTCCCTCGTTGTCATACTCATTCTCCTCTGTCTGTATAAGTATGCTTTTTTAAAAAAATATTTTATATATTAACAGAGGGAAAGGGAGGGAGAAAGAGAGGGAGAGAGACATCCATGTGTGGTTGCCTTTCACACGCCCCCTACTGGGGATCTGGCCTGCAACCCAGGCATGCGCCCTGACTGGGAATTGAACCGGCCACCCTTTGATTCGCAGGCCGGTGCTCAGTCCTGGAGCCACAGCAGCCAGGCCATAAATATGCTTCTTGAGAGACTCAGTGGCAAAGTGAGAGTGAGCTGTTTCATTTTCTGTGCGTATTGTAAAAAATGTTATGACACTTACTTTATTGATAATGTAAGAACTACGTAAATGCATTTGTCTCGTTATTAATAATACTGTAAGGACGTAGGCAATAAAGAAAAAACAGAAGCAAGGACAGAATGGTGCTTCTTCTGATTGGCTGCCTTGGGTTATTCTTGGCCGCACTCGGCCGCGCCATGGGTCTCAGCCGTTCGGGACTTTGCAGCGAGTGTCAGCAGGCTTTGAATGCTGTGTGGCCTTTCCTGAACTATAGATGGTAGAGTTTTCCATTGTGAGTGAAGGTCAGCAGCCTGAAAACACACACAGAACTTGGAAATTGCCACTGGACTATTAGGTTACAATTCGGGACAGCGCCCTGCCCTGTTTTGACTCAAGACCAGTGTGTTGGTGATGAAGAGAGAAAAGGGCAAACCGGGCCTGTGTTTTCTGATAACGTTGCGAAATGGGAAATTTCAGGAAGCCGTGGCGTGCACGTTTTTGCATAACTGGATTTCTGACTGACTTGCATTGTAGAAGTTTGTTGATAAATGGGCACGTTCAGATCGACAAATTGGCATGTCCTATTGTGGTTTAGCTCTGTAAAAAACTGCCTAGAAACACGTGTACTCTGCACAGTTTCCGTGCATTCAAGATTGAACTGAGAGGCGTTAAAGGACGCACTTCCAGAAATATTCCCTCACCAGCCTGCAGGGGGCGGGGTTTTCTCCTCCTGCTTTCCACTTTTATGTGAAGTCATCGAAGTTCTTCGTAAAAGGCAAGCGTGGGTACCTTAAGTTGCTCTCATTCCTCAGTGCTCAACTCAAATCACTTTGTCAGACAAGCTGGCCAGTCTCAGCAGGGTCGTGAGGAACTGGGGAGTGGGGGCAGGTGGGTGTTGATTGGGTGCAAAGGAAGAGGTCCGGGAAACCTGGGGCATGTGCCGACGGGTGGGCCGTCCGTTGTCGACTCCAGCTGGAGCTCTAGGAACCTGGTGGCGGCGGGCGCAGGAAGGCCGCCGAGTGACACTGAAGATCAAGTTCGCAGCTTTGCATTGCTTTGCCTGTGAGCAGTCCTAGACATTAATTACGTTGCAGAGAATGCATAGTCGTGCAGGAGATGATTTCGCCTAAGGGGGCTCTTGTCCTAAAGCAAAAGCAAGGGGCCGGTGGCTGCAGCTCTGCCACTTTGAGTCACTAGGAGAGTGAAGCCGAAGACCGGCCCCTCCCCGGCCGCAGGAGCGCCGCAGCGTGAAGGCACAGAAGGCAGGAAGGTGCCGAAGCGGAGATGGCCTGGTTTCTCTTCCGGGGGCTCTCCCGATGCCTCTGTTCATGAGCCTTCTGTGACGCGTGTGTTCTCCATGGGCGAGGACGTCAGGTCTAGAGAACCTTCCATTCCCGCCTGCCCAGCCCAGCCCAGCCCAGCCCAGGTCAGTCTGACTGGCTCAGACTATAGAGTGTGGCCCAGGAGGTGTCATTGAGGGAAGATGTCTAGAATATTCTGCTTCGAGTCCCAGTAACAGACCACTGCTATGGTTGATGGATTGGGGCACGTTCTTTGTCCTCTGTGGTGTGATCTTCCCTCGTCTGTTGAGATACCAATTTTAATAATTTTAATAAGTGATGTTTCTCTGGTTTCCTGCCTCTCCTTACACAGAGACAAACATCTGAGTGAGGAAGACACATTCTCCAGCTCCCCCTTTCTCTCCTCCCCCCCTTTTCCTCCTCCCAGAACTGAGCTCTAGAACATGCTGTCTCGGTGTTCCCACATGCACAGCCACCACCTGCAGGCACAGAGCTGGAGAGTCACACTGAGGACCCTCAGGCCTCACCCCAGTGCCCATCCACGGTGGGCGAAGAAGATCCCCCAGTTCCCTGGGGACGTCGACCTGCAACCACCACCATCCTCCTGCGTCACCTCTGGGGTGTTGTGGGATTCAGACCAAGAGCCTTCTCTGTTTCCGAGGATACTGTCACTAAGGGCTCCAGGCCCCAGGGCTGAGTCTGTGTCCCTGGCAGGGGAGCAAGGCGTATTTGTTACTGGGCCTCAGAGAAATCCTGTGAGCCAGGGAGCGCTTCCACCTGGATCCTTCCCAACGTTGCAGCCGTGGCCTCAGGGAGACCCCTCACTTCCTGAGAGTTTAAGGACTGTCTTCCCTGCGCACCTTGCCTGTCATCTTTTAGAACTTCTAGAAGAGTTGAGCAAGAGCTTTTGCCTTGGAGATCTGGCAGCTGGACCCAGGGCTCCCTCCCATATCAGTGACTGCCACGTCACATCTGTGACATTAAAGAGAGGCTCTCAGGTGATATGTGAGATTCATGAAACTCAGGAGGCCAAAGTAAATAAGGAACACAGAGGCTGTGAGACTTGCTGGCTGTGTTTTGGGTGACGCTTGGCCTGTTAATTTTATGGGGTAGCTCTTAAGATTGAGTCAAACAATTGAGTTAGAAAACGAATTGACTTCTGCCCTTGGCGCTAGTGCTTACTAGAAAAGCTTGTGAATGTGACATTAAGTTGCTTTGGAAAATTAAAGAGTAACTTTTTATAAAATGAGATAATGGGTAACTGAAGGGTAGCCTCTTTAAATGTAAACATTTAAGAAAACATTTGTTGGAGACTTCCGTTAAAATTTCACATTTTTCCTGATAATAATGAATAAAGTAGGCTCACCATCCTTGATGGCTTAGGATCAGGTGTTAGGCCCTCGACCTTTCCCTCTGTAGGACGGGCCTGGGGCTTGGGGCTCCTTTACAGCTACAGCAGGAGACCCCCCTGTCCGCCAGCCCAGCCTCCCGCCCAGCCTGCCTCCCTGTGGATGTGTTTCCTTTGATCTTCCTCTAACAGTGAAGTAACAGTGTTTATTTATGCAGCCTCCTGAGCAGGGCATCCAGCGACCACCTATAAAATCAACTAGCGGGGCAAGACGAGAAGCAGCCTCTCGGAAGTCATTTTACTTTTATTCCCAGTAAAGGCCTGTGTTTCTTTCTCACTCCTCCCCATTGCCGTGCGCCATCACCTCAGCGTCACGCTGTCATCTCAGCGTCACTTTCTCTTCGTCCTTACCCTGGCCCTTTCAGTGTGGCTAGCCTCCGGGTCCTCCAGAAACGCAACAACGTTGCATCCTACTTGTGTTTACTCCCTGGTCTGTTGTTCCCCAGGGCGCCCCTGAGAAATTCTCCTCCGGGAACTATTGAGGTATCACTGCCAAACATCAGGGGACACAAGGAAAAATCGAGAACCACAGCGTGAAAGAAGTCTGGTTTTACAGCTTGATTTCCGGTCCCACCGAGGGGCTAGACGAAGACGCCAGACCGCTGAGCATCGGCTAACGGCTCACATTGGAGACAGTGAGTTACCTGGACCGGTTTCTGCAGGCGTCCGAAGCCCCTGAAGCCTCCTGCCCGGTGTTTTGTGTTCTCACGTTTTGCCCTTCAGAGAGGATTCACAAAGAGGTGACGAGCTTCGCTTCTGGAGGTCCGGCCACTTCGTGACGGGGCTCCAGAGAGTGCCCTTCCGGTTTAGGGATGCTGTATTTAGGTCAGATTTAATATCAGAAACATTAATTCCACTTGTTAATTTTTTTAATCCTAATTTTTAAAAGCACATTTGAGATCATCACACTCTGATTTGTGAACTTGCTCTCTCTCAGCTAACCGTGTGGCTCCCCCTCTTAGGCCAGCCTTACTGGTGAGCAAGGTCATCTCACAGGGCCGGGGAGGTGGTCAGGGCTCATGAGTACGTGTTGTATTTGACGTTCGGTGTACAAAACTGGATATGTGGAAGCCAACTGAATTTTCAGGTCAAAACAATTGAAATACGGTGAGAAAAAAGTTTTAAACGGCAGTCTCACTAAAGCTGCTAAATGAAAAACCGTCAGTAAAACACTGCCAAACCAGATCTTATGTGGCATAAAGAGAATTGTGCACCATGACTAAGTGGGATTCATTCCACGTGCACAGGAGCGTTTCAACCCTCCACGGTCAACCATCCCCCCAGTGAAGGTTTTCAAACGTCACACGATCTCACTGACTAATGCGGAATCAGCATCTGACGAAGTCTGACACCCATTCATGGTAAAAAGTCCCAGCAGGTTCGGGAGAGAGAGGAGCTCTCTCAGCCTCGTGCCGAGCAGCTGCAGAAACCCCGTGCAGTAGACACAGTGTGAAAACGGGGTTGTGGAAACCACTGAAGCAGTGTCTGTAGGGCTGATTAATGGTCTCAAGTTTTTCTCTCACGACGGCAGAATTCACTTGAAACGTCTCACACACACACAGGTGTAGTGAGTCGAATTGTTTGATGTACCAGAGTGAGCGGGTAAGTGTGAATCCTGGGCTGAGTCCTGGGCACGTGGGGCTCATTATTCAATTCTGTCTACTGTTGTATCTTACATAATACAAAAAGATGAAATTACTTGACAAAAACTTGTTTGGTCACACCCATTGAGCGGCTGCTGTAAAAACCCAGAAAATCCCGTGCTGGGAGGGTGTGGAGCCCCGGGAACTTGTGCTCTGTTGGCGGGGCTGGAAGACGGGCCGTCGCCGTGGGAAGAGGACCCCACTGGCAGTTCCTCCGAGAACTGAAAACAGCATTACCAAGTGATCCGGCAGTTCCGCTTCTGAGCGAAGACCAAAAGCTGAAAAGGGAGGCGCAAACAGATATTTGTGCACCCATGTTTGTGACAGCATTATGCACAGTAGCCAAAAGGAGGCAGCGACCCCATGCCCTTGACAGATGAACGGCTAAACAAGATGCGGTCCGTCCGTGCCATGGAGTAGAACGGTGACGCATGCTGTGGCGGGGAGGGACCCTGAGGACATCGTCCTGAGTGAATAAAAGGACAAATACCCACTTACCAGCTGTGGCTGATTAAAAGTTTCCTTTTTTGTTAAAAACAAGCCAGGTGTTTGTGTGCCTGCACGTGACAGCATCGCTGTATAATACTACCGCTCTCTTCTGCCGAATGGAAGGGATAAAATTAGGGCTCTCCAGGGTCTGAGCCTGTAGGGATTTCCAGCAGCTGTAGTTTGTATTGAGGAGGAAGATGATGGGGAGGTTGTCATGGGAACGCCTCCTGAGTCTCCCTAGCTCTAGCCAGTCTGCCCTGGTAGTCTTTCCTAAAACATGGCTCCTGCTAAGACGAATTTATCAACGCGGATTTGTTGAGCACCCATGTGGCAGGCACAGAGGGGGCTCTTCACTCACATTATCAATAATCCTCCAAACGGGCGTGGGCGGAAGTCCCATTCCTGGCTTACAGTGTGGAAATAGGCATGGGCGGCCCAGGAATCCGCCCCTAGTTCGAGGGAGCCAGAACCAGTCCATTCATTCACTGAGTCGCTGCCGCCTCTGCCACGCTGCCCTGGTCAGCACTTCATCAGCTGCGTGCTGTCCAGAGAACTGGGGAGGCTCACCCTAAATCACAGATCCAGCCCCGCTCCAGTGGCCCCTCCGTGTACATATATTTACCCCAGTCTTGTTAGTCCCAGAACAAGCCGTAGGCTTTTCTACCTTGTACCTTGTTCGTATGTTTTTTCTGTTTACGACCACACTCTCAGAAGGATAGTCCCTTTAAGGCCGTCCTTGGGAGACTTCCACCTGTGCTTCTGATGGTGCCCAGAGTTGGTCTCAGATATTTCCTGCTCTCTCTCCCAGGAACATGCTAGAAATGCACCTCCCGACCTGGTGCATTTGGGTGGGGCTGAGGGACTAGCTCTGGCCTGTGAGTCGGGAGCCAAAGCAGGTTGTGCCCCTTCTGGGTGGAAGGTCCAGCCCCAACTGGGAGGGACCCTCCAGGGGGCTCACTCCCTCCCTCTGGCAAAGGGCCTGGCCACATGCTCATTGTCCCCAGTGCGGAGCGTGCTCCCTTCCCTGTGTCTGCCACACTTCAGCACCCTGCGACCACAGCCACATCACTTTAGGGTGTGGATGGCTGTCAACATGCTTGCGTTCTCTGACAGATGGTGACCCGCAGTGTGCTTGTGTGCCGGGGACGTGCTCAGGAAGGGCTGCTGGGTCCCTCAGCGCCTGAGCAAACTGGAAGTCCCTGGTGGTGGGAAGCCAAAGGGACCTTTGACGCAGAGCTCATTTGAAGGCTCAGCGATGGTCTGGTCTAAATAGGAACTTATGACTGGGGACAGTGCTTAGAGAGTCCAAAGAACACAGGCCTTTCTATTTTTTATTTTGGAACTATATGAGTAATTTACTCATTTTAGATGTTTTTTTGAGAAAAAAAGAATCAGCTGGAGGTTTTATACTGACATGGTTAAAGACGCTTTTCTATGCATCTGACCTTTAAGGAGGGATCTGCTAATGCAGATTACCTTTCCACTCCTTTAGCAAGTCAGGAGCTGCATTTTTAAATTAAAGCGTGGTCCTTTGCAGCACGTAATCCAAGGCACCTAGCGCCACCTAGTGGCAGTGTTTCTTAATTGCAGATTCTTTTGGTGGACCAAGGTTAACTGTTGAAGCTGCAAACAAAGCATGTAACATTATCTGAGATTTACCGGTAAAAAACCTACAGTCTCTTAAAACATACCTGTCATTATTTATTATTATGTTGTCATTGGGTCGATATTACCAACGTAGATGTTCTGGAATGAGAAGATACACACCAACTTTGCTTTTTGGAAAGTGGATTTCTCTTTGTAAACAAACTTACCAGATGGGAACTCAGGTGCTGGGTTGGTGTCGGGGCCAGTACACTTGGAACCACCTCTCTGGGGGTCTGCGACTTGTGTGACCTGGGCAAGGGGCCAACCTCCCTGTTGCCCAGAGTTGGGATGTGCTAGGAAGGTGTACATTTTTGTGTTTAAAGTTAACCCTGCCTTGGCTGGTGGGGCTCAGTGGGTTGAGTGCCAGCCTGCGAACCAGAGTGTTGCTGGTTTGATTCCCAGTCAGGGCACATGCCTGGGTTGTGGGCCGGGTCCCCAGTTGGGGGCGCCTGAGAGGCAACCACACAGTGATGTTCCTCTCCCTCCCTTCCCGTCTATCTAGAAATAAATAAATAAAATCTCTAAAAAAAGTAAAGGTAATCCTGAAGTTGACTATGGTATTCTTTTCACTTTGATTTTTGAATCCGTGGCAATTTCATAACCACAAAAACTAGCCATGTCTTAGAGTAACAGACGTGCACCAGGACATGGCCTGCGTCTGCAGGAGGTCTGGTTGGTGGCCAGCCTGGCCAGTCCCTGGTTTTAATTAAGACTGCGCCGTTCAAGACCGTGCTGGCTTTTCTGTGATCCACAATGTGCAGACATGAACCAGACTTTCAGCTCGGGTGACCTGTTCCTGGACGTACAGCTGGCAGTCTTCTGCCTTTATTTGTGGGTTCTTTTGGGAGATTACAGAAACATCAGTCACTTGTTTCCATTAATATTTTATGGTGCCAATTGAGCATGATGAAATATTGAAAATATCATTTATTAAATATTTAAAAGTTCAGTCTTTGAAACTGTCCAGATCTCCTCACTCTACTGCCGGCCTGAAGGAGCAATTTAGGAAATTTGAATTGTAAAATTAGAATACTGGGAAAAAATAAGAGAACTGGGAATATCACTGTAAAATTTTTTGCTTTGAACCGTTCTGTCATTCTCGGCTGAAGGGCCTTTCCGTTAGGGCGGCAGAAATACACGTTTTGTATGACCACTTTTTATATTTTCTGCAGTTGGCCTAGTGTTTTTACTGGGACTCACATATTAGAATACTCTTCAGTTTTATTTGCTCTGCATCTAACTTTATTAATAAAACCTTAACTGTGAAAACAAATTGGAATTGACTATTGCTCTTAATGGAACATCATCAGCAGTAAATTGAACTGATAGCTTCTGTGGTTTGAAAGGAGAGAATCGTGACGAGCAGTGGAGGTGTGGGGTGCTTTCCTTGCAATGGCCCGTTTACCTGCTCCACACCGGGGTGCTTTCCTTGCAATGGCCCGTTTACCTGCACCACACTGGGGTGCTTTCCTTGCAATGGCCCGTTTACCTGCACCACACCGGGGTGCTTTCCTTGCAATGGCCCGTTTACCTGCACCACACCGGGGTGCTTTCCTTGCAATGGCCCCTATACCTGCACCACACCGGGGTGCTTTCCTTGCAATGGCCCGTTTACCTGCTCCACACCGGGGTGCTTTCCTTACAATGGCCTGTTTACCTGCACCACACCGGGGTGCTTTCCTTGCAATGGCCCGTTTACCTGCACCACACCTTCAACGCTGGCAGTGTTCCAGCCTACGTCACAGCACAGGGCTCAGCGGGCTTTCTGGAGCAGATGGGGAGCGTCAGCCACAAGCCTTCTGCCCGGCTGTTATCTTCTGTTTTCAGTGGACCTCCCAGACCGAAGGCTGCAGCCAGCCCGGGGCCCACGCACAGCACTGCACCGCACCAGTGTTTCCGAAGGGGAAGGGCAGGTGCACCAGAACCTTCTGACTTCCCTTCTTTCCCAAGTGCCTCGTCCCAGGAGCAGCTCTTGTGCAGGGAGATGCCTTCCAAAGGCACTTCAGGTTTCGGCCTTTATGGTCTGGGTTTGGTGTTATAGCCGGTCCCTCTATAATCTCAGCAGAGATCCCCCGAGGGCCTGCTGCACGTGGGCCTCCAGACTCTCCCGTCTCCTTTGCCCAGGACATCCACCTGCCAGAAATGAGGAATTACGCCTTGCCGGTGTTTGAAACTCCGAATATCATAGCTGCGTTTCAGGTCTCAGCCCCAACTGCCTTCTCTACGAGAGAACTTACAGCCCAGGACGCTGATTTCGTTCGCACTGTGTGTGAGGTTCCTCCAGTGTTTGTTCATTGGCCAGGCAGTGCCCGAGTGACCGACGCTGACTGGGAGACAACAAAAGGTCGCCCCTCCTGGAATCTGTCTGTGTCTGAGTGGAAGGGAAGGTCACAACACAGCACCTTGTGGCATCTCCTGTGTGTGACACCGTCCTCAGCCTGTCACATGTGATGGGTTTGATCACAAGCAGCCTGTGAGGTGGACGCTACTGTCCTCATTGTACAGGAAACTGAGGCCCATGGCCAAAGCCGGGTCCCCCACCCCGAGGCCCCAGGCGGGCCCACTGCCCAGTGTGTGCCGTGGTGGCCGGGAGTGGAGGAGGGGCAGGAAGGAGGGGGAAGTGGGGCAGAGCAGTGGGCCCTGACCTAGTTGGATGCGGGGACATTTGAATAGAGACCTGAAGCAAGGTGACGAGTCCCTGAGACCCTGGCAGGGGACTTGAGAGGTCAAAGCTATTTTAATAATATTAAGGTGGTAACTTAATATTCTTCCTGCTGATAGGTAGGTTGGCCGGTCACACGTGAACAAGAGCTGCTGAGCCCTCGGTAACTCTCTGGTGGGAATGGTGTGGGCGCGCACACAGGTTTGAGGACATTGGTTAGACTAGACCCATGTGGCTGCTAAATTGGCGTGGGAGGGCGAGAGTGCGCGTGGTCCGGGTGAGCCACGGGGATGGGAGACCGCTGCGCCTGGATTCTGTGTGTGTGGGGTTTCCAGCGCAGTGAGATGTGTGGGACTGCGTTTCTCACCGTGGCCGTGATAATTGTGTGGCTCAGGAGCATTGCCTATGTTCATTCATACTGCCGTGCACCCCGCCCCAGGCCCCTTCTCGTCCCGCGGAACTGAGGCTCTGCACCCAGGGGTCTGGGTCGACCTGGGAAGTGGAGGCCCAGGGGCCGCTGTGACTGCGGTGTGGTGTGCATGAGTGACTGACGGAAGCGTCCTTCGTAGGAGAGCTGGCAGCTTGTTGCGCGTCCTGACGTCAGCCCTCGTGTGCCCACGCAGGCACTGCTCCTCACACTCGGCATGGAGTGAATGGAGGTGACGTTCTCCTGTCGTTCCGTACCAGCTGTCACAGCAGCAGAGAAGTGGTGTCCTGTCCCGGTCACACGTTGTGTTAGAGATGAATGAGCATTTACGTTTTGCTTCAGATGCTTCCAAACTGATCTGCACTCACGGCAAAGAGTGTGGGTAGTTCTTCGACAAACAGGCACCGGCTGCCTGGGAATGAGGTCCGGTACCCAGCCTTCCCGTCAGCTCAGCTAAAGGGGGGGGGGGGTCTGTGGTTGACGCGCGTCCTGAGGTGTAACGTGAGCTGGTAATGCTCCAGGTGACAGTAGTGACATGAAGCCCAGAATGCGCTGGGGGAGCTGGGCGCTCAGGGTGGACATGGTGGCTCTAACGGGGACAGAGCCAGGCCCGGGCAGAACAGGAGGGGCTGGAACTCAAAACTGATTGTGCCAGGTGAGCTGCTGCCAGAGCAGCACAGGCCTTGCCCTAGAAACAGAAGCAGCAGGTCCAGGGCCCGGTCCGGAAGGAGAGCACTGCTTCTCCAGCTTTGGCCCCAGCCCTCTGGGGAGGGTGGGGGCCTGGCCTGCAGACTAGGAAGTGGAGGTGGAGGGGTCTGTTGTGAGCTCAAGGTCACTAGCCGAATAAAGCGGAGCAGAGCTGGAATCTGACCCCAAGTCGGGCGTTTCAGGAAATGTGCTTTTGTTGTTTTATTCTAATTCCTCACATTTGTCATTTCACATTCATCAGTCTTGTCAGCTTTGCGTCTTTGTTGTACTTTTTGTTTGTGATGCCGATGTTAAGTAAGTACTGTTGTACTGTCAGAAAGACACAGCATTCCTCTCTGTGACTTTTCTGTGACGGGCTGCAAACAGCTCGAGTGTGTCTGCCGGCTGTCAGCTCTTCCCTTTAATCTCTGGAGCCGAGTCCGGTCCCCCCGGACTCAGTTTCTTCGTTACCTACACCAGAACTCGGCATTTCATCCTGTTGGGGTCTTGATACCAAACTCTGCGGCCAAAAATACAAGTGCCGCCTTCCAGACCAGCGGGAGCTGTGTTATTTTAACGGATGTGTGTCTTCAGAAGCCGTTCAGCTAAAAATAGTCATTCTAACCTGCTGCATTTCCCTTTCTTTTCTAAACACAGCTAACAAGCACAAGCCGTGGCTAGAGCCCACCTATCATGGCATAGTGACCGAAAATGATAGCACCGTGCTCCTCGACCCCCCGCTGATTGCCCTGGACAAAGACGCCCCGCTGCGGTTTGCAGGTAGGAGTCAACTTTTTATTCACTCTGGGTGTCCATGGGCCGGGAGGGGAGCGTCAGGGTCATTTCTCAGCCTCTCTCAGAGTGTCTCGGAGGCTAAGGGCGGTTTGTGGCTCCCAGGCACCACGTTTTCCTGTTTGTTTTAATCTTGGGGACCACCTGACCAAAGCCTGTTCTTGAGGTTGAAAAGCACGATATTCCATCGCATCTTTATAGTCCTTGATGTCATCGGACACGGAACGCCTAGCCCCGTGTGTCTCAGGTGCTACGTGCACTCACTGCACCTGAGGGTCGTGTTAAAACGCACATTTGGATACAGAGGGTCTGGGGGGACCTGAGATTCTGTTCTTCTAGCCTGTGGGTGCTGCGGGTTCAAGAGAGGCGAGGACCTGGGTAATTACAGATCAAGGTCTTCTTGCACTACTTCGGTTTCAGTTACCTGTAAAGGTTTATTTGAAAATGTCAAGCAGTCTTTGTAGAGAAATCCTTTGGCTTAGATTTTACTTTCTTTTTTTTTTTTTTTTAAGATTTCTTTGTTTTTTTAAAGATTGTATTTATTTATTTTTAGAGGGGAAGGAGAAAGAAGGGAGAGAAACATTAATGTGTGGTTGCCTTTCACGTGCCCCCTACCCGGGAACTGGCTTGCAACCCAGGCATGTGCCCTAGACTGGGAATCGAACCTGTGACCCCTTTGGTTCTCAGGCTTGCGCTCAGTCCACTGAGCCACACCAGCCACGGCAGATTTTACTTTCAATAAACGTTTAAAGTGGAGGTATGTCATAGATTGTAACCTGACGATAGCAACAGATCTGGGGTCACTTGGAAATCCACGGCTCCGTTAACGTGTAAAATAGCACGTTGCCCGTCCAAGCGGCTCTTGCTTTAGCTGTGCCCTGACGGGCGGGGACTGGACCCTGTCACCCCTTCTTTGCCTCAGAGTCACAGTTGGCATTGTGAAGCTGACTTTTGTTCAAGTATTTATGTTTTTAGAGAGAGGAGAGGGAGCAAAAGGCGAGGGGGAGAAATATCGATCCGTTGCCTGTTGCTCCCACCCCAGCTGGGGACCAAGCTGCAACCCAGGCGTGTCCCCTGTCCCACCGGGAATCGAACCCGAGATCTTTCGCTTTGCGGGAAGACGCTTAACCAACTGAGCCACACTGGTCAGGGTGTGAGTTGATTTTTAAAGAGTGGTTGTTACGTGATATTTTTTCCAGGACAAAATTTCTGAAGTTAGTGTGTGCCGTTTGCCTAGGGACCAGTATGAAAAATTCAATTAACTTGTGTAGATCAGATGGCCCATTAATTTTACTGCGTGTAAATTGAGGGAAATGAGTGTGTTTCTGAAGAGCTATTTAAGCAATAAATTTGTTCTTCATTCTCTTCAAGTGCCACATCCCGTTTTCAGGAAAACCACCAGAGAATCAGCTTGAGCTGTTGGGGGCAGTGGTTTGACCTGTTGGTGGGTTTTGGGGAGAGATTCGCCCCGGCAGACGGTAGAGCGCTCTGGGCCGGGAGCACACACTAGTGTCTGTCTAGTAGCCGAGGGGTTCGCATGATGTTCCCTCCTTCCTCCAAATGTGAGATCGTTTTTAGCATCGCATGTGGGTATCCTCTGGAACGAACTAGGGTTTTGAGTGTTTGTGTGTGTGTCCCCGGCCCCCACCACCATGCGCTGGGTTTAGTTGTCACCTACGTTCCTCTCCACGGGAGTGACGTTTGTGCTGTGTGGGTCACTTGAGGAGGGTACCAGCTTCTGTTTGGGAGCAGCCGTGCACATTCCCAGCATTTCGGGCACTTTCGGGTCTGCGGTCCTGGGGTTCGCGCCAAGACCAGTGCCCGGGACTGGTTGACACCCCGTGGATACTGTTGGAGGAGTGAGTGAGCTGCCCAAGACCACACAGCTCATAGGTGGTAGGGCTGTGGTCCCGGCCGGGCAGGCCGACTCCAGCCTCGATTCGGAGGTTTGCTGGGTGGGCTCTCGGGATGTTACCTTCCAAACATCGCAAACCTCCTGGCTGGCAGTCTTGCCGGTCCCAGAGTGTGCGGGTGGCCACCGGAGGTCACTTGCCAGACTTCTCAGATCAGTACGTGGTGATGGTGGTGACTTAGCCACCAAAGCGCATTGTTGAACCGTTGCTCATCTGCCCTTCATATGGAAGGCACAGGGCCTAGTCCAGACGGTTTTCTTGGGGTGAAATAGGAGAACAGAGCCTTGGTGTTTGTCAGGTAGCTTAGGAGATTAACATGACTAGATTTCTTTTTAGGATTTTATTTAATTTCACAGAGAGGGGTGGGAGGGAGAGAAACATCATGTGGTTGCCTCTCGCACGCCCCCAACCAGGGACCTGGCCTGCGACCCGGGCATGTGCCCTGACTGGGAGTCGAACTAGTGACCTTTGGGCTCACAGGCCAGTGCTCAGTCCACCGAGCCACGGCAGCCAGGACACATGACTAGATTTCTTACTCAGTCCCTTCCCCTTATCGCTAAAAGCCTGGGTGGAGGCGGGTGGGGGGGTGCTGTCCATGGTGTGTGTTTGACGGGATGAAAAGCCTGAACCCTTTCCAGGGGCCACACTGTTGCCTGTTTTGACAATCGTCCCTTCCTCACTGCCCGTGTCAGATGCAGAGCACGCCGCCTTGTTACCCCCACCTTTTTAGGCTCTTCTTTTTGGAAGGTGGTTTCATCCCAGCATCCTTTTCTGCTTTCCCAGACCGAGTACAGAGAGTCTCTTTAGAAGATTAGCTGAACAGTTACAGCAGAAATAGACTCCAAAGACGTTACAGGGCAAGAATGGGGACTTCGTTCTCGTTGCTGTTTACTGAGAGCCAACTCCGATCTAGGGCTTTCTTCTCCACGTTCTTTGTAATTTATGGGACTTGGGCCTGAGGATGGCCGACGGGGCCCACTCCTGCACACACCATGGCCCCCGGTGTCACCCTGTCCGCATGTGCGAGGGGCTGACGCTGTTTGTGGCGGTGCACTGGATGGGTTTGGTTAAGCCACATGAAATTGCCAGTTTTATGTGTGAAACTATCAAAATATAAGGCGGTAATCAGTTGAGTAGCAGTTTTAAGTGTCTGGATATTAGGACAGAAACGCCATATTAATAGTTACTGACTGGGGTGAGCTCCTTTTGGATGCAGTTGCCTCCAGGAAAGGTCTGGGATCCCTAATCATTCAATGTCAGCACCTGTGCCAGGTCTCTGGTGAACACGAGAAGCATAAAGGTTGGCCCTCGTTCTCAAAGCACCGATGGGGGTGGGAGATCCAAATCAGCACTGACAGTGTTGACCCCAGGTACAGGGAGTGTGCTGAAGGCAGGGTGAGCGTCCCGAAGGACAGGGGAATGCACATAGGCGGTGGAGGTCAGGGGCCTGGCAGGGCTTCCAAAGTGCCAGGTGAATAGCTCGCCTGAGTGGTGCGGGGCGTGGAGGGGCAGAGGGTTGGGAGCCAGTCTGGGGTCACATGGTGTCCCCTGCCGAGCGGCATAGATGGGATGTGGCTGCGCATGCGCAGCACTGATGCTGGGTTCAGACCCCCGGGGCCCAGACACCCAGTGCAGATTCCGGGCTGAGGCTAAGAAACCCGGGGAGCCGGCGGGGCTTGGAAGACTCTCATGGACCCATCCCTTAGGAGCAGCCTGCAGCCTGCCCACACCAGGACCTCCTGGCAGTGCCCGTTAGACAACTGGTCTCCCAGAGCCGCCAAGTCAGAGCTTCTGTGGACGGGGCGTCCTGGCGAACCACGTTTTGAACAAGCTTCCCAGGCAGTTCTTGGCACTGAACTTGGAGAGCCAGTGCCACACCATAGTTAGTGAGGAGCTGGGGGCGTCGTAGCCCGTGGGTTGTGGTGCTGGGGCTGTGAGCGTGCACCCCGCGGGGGTGTGTGCTTTGCTGCTGTGAGGCTTCCATGCTTGAGAAACTATGCTGCTAAGAGCCACCTGTGAGCTGTCCCCAAAACCAGCTTGGACCAGTCACCAAAAATAAACCTCAGCCTGATGTCCAGCTGGTGAACGTGGGCACCAAGGCTGAGTAAAGGGAAGTGGGTTGGGGACGAGAGATGGCTTAGAGGGACCGGTGCACCGGCTGCTTGCTGCTCAGCAGGTGTCGGTTCTCCCTGGGTCCAGATCGGTGGGTCTACGCCCCGTTACCCTGCCTTCCCCAGCCACATGGGTGCGTGACCCAGGCCGTGCCGACCAGGTGTGCTCGCTCTCCCTGGGATGTGAGTGTTGAACAGAGAGGCAGAGGTGGTAAGGCCGGCTGAGGTTGCATCCGTCTGTCCAGGCCAGCTTGCTCGGGGCCTGTGTCAGCCCCTAGATCCTGGTTGCTGGAGCTGCTTCGGGTTCTGGCTGTTTCCAGGTCCCTTTCTCCCGCCTGCAGTTAATTCTGTGAGTTTGGGGTGGCTTTCTGTGACGTCCCTTTGGCCTGGCTGAGCTGAAGTGCCTCTCTGTTGCTTGCAGCCAGAGCACCCAATGTCCGAGCCAGCCTAGTGAGTGACCTTTGCTAGGCGTGCAGCACAGGGCAAGGCCACCTGAGGGGGGACTGTAGGCTTGGCGGCAGAGACACTCCTCGCTTTTGGAGAAGAGCAGTGCAGTTGGAGGTTATTTTCGGGTTTGGAAGAAGGCTTAGAAAGATGCCAAAGCAGCCTGAAGCCCAGGCTTCTTAGAGGGACAGATGAGGAACATAAAGGCTAGATGCTGTCGACCGAGAGCCCTGGATGCGACTTTGGGGGTCAAGAAGTCAAATCTACGCTGTGTGGGGTTCATCCATGATTACAGTTTTATTTTGCTTTTAAAAATGCTGTATTGAAGTTCCTCTGACTTCGAGTGTCTTGGGTGACCCTAGGACAGTGAAGGGGAGAGATGGGAAAGGTTTGGTCCGTTCCGAGGCTAGCATGTAGCTGGAGAGGTTGTCTGGGAACCCTGGGGGGCATTTCCCACTTGGTGGGAGGGTTTTAGGTGGGCTTTCCTCGCAGAGCAGGCGCCCGTGGTCCACGCTGAGTGGCAGAGGCCGGGCAGGAAAAGAGCAGAGTGTGGCCGGTGGCGCTGAGAGGCCTTTCTGGAGCAGGTTGAGAGAAGGGGAGTCTCTGCAAAGACTGAGAACGCAGAGGGGCGGGGACACGCCCCCACAGGGAGGGAGTCCCCGTGCTGTGACTCTGTGTCATTGATGCGTTTAGCTACACGCATGGAAGCGTCCTGGGTGTGTGACTGTGCATCAGGGACGGGGGACAGAGGGAAGAGGGGTGAGTCAGTGACAGCTGTAGAGTTTGAAAATCAGCTCCTGGCACAACGGGGCGTTACTGCGGACGCGGGTCCCTGCTGTCGGGGAGGAAGAGCAGGGCCTGCCATTCGAGAGGCCGTAGGGACTGCCCGAGCAAACATCTGAGGAGCCTCTGGGAGTTCGTTGGCTGTGTTCGTCACTGCACTTACGTTGAAGACACATCTTTCTCTATTGGAGATGCCTAGTGAATTTCGTACGGGGGAAACAGTTTGATGTCTGGCTTCAGACCATTCCGGAAGCAAGATGTTGGACAGGCGAAGCAGACTCCAGGCACCCGCCTTCCTCCCAAGCCTTTCTCTCTCTGTGCCTTGTCCCCTGAGTGGCCACGAATCAAAGGCTGGGGAGTCACTCTGGACTCTTTCGCTCCCAATCCAGTCGGGTACGAAGCCCTGCTCCTCCTCCTGAAGGTCCCCGAGTTGTCCCTGAGGAGCTGCCCCGGCTCAGCCTCATCAGGTTTCGCCTCATCCCTCGCCCCGGCTGTGCTCGGAGTCACCTTCTGCTTTCGCGTTAGGGTCCTAGGTGGGGTGACGAGATGGGCCCGTGACAGGGACGCACTGGCCGGTTTGCAGGTGATAGCTCAGCGGTGACACGTGGGTCTCTGGCCGGTTTGCAGGTGACAGCTCAGCGGTGACACGTGGGTCTTGCAGCTGGTGCGGGAAGCCCGTGCTGCCCCAGCTGTGGGGGCGGCCCCTGGTACTGTGGCTTCTCAGGGCCCAGCCTGCCTGGCGATGTAGGAAGTGCCCGTGGTTGTAAGGCGCCAAAATCTGAGGTGCAGCCCATCCGAGGAGCCGACCTAAGTGTGATCAGGGACATGGAAAGAGGCCAGTGAGTTCCTGCTGTTCTCATCGTAAACGGACCCGGTCTTTCAGAGAGCCGTCTGGAAATGTGTAAGGAGCGTCCAAATAATTTGTATTTTTTTAAATCCTCACCCAAGGATGTTTTAAAAATTGATTTTTAGAGAGAGGAGGAGGGGGAGAGAAAGCAAAATAAAGAGAGAAACATCGATGTGAAAGAGAAACCTATCGATGCCTCCGGTATGCGCCCCAACTGGGAATTGAACCCACAACCTTATGGTATACGGGATCATGGTCCAGCCCACTGAGCCACCCGGCCAGGGCCAAACAATTTATGTTCTCATATTTGATGATACCTTTGAGACACCATTCCTTCAAAACTTGTAGTACAGGTGCAGGTTCAGAGCTCCAGGACAAAGCCCCTCCTCCCTCCACACCTTCCTCCCAAGGCTCTGCCAGGTCGGCTGAAGGCAGCTGCACCCCTGCAGTGCTTCACCCACAATCCCACAGCCTGGGCCTTGTGTTCAGAACATAGCCCGGATCTGACCACTTGTCTCTACCCCATGCCCCCGGCTCTGGCCTGCAGCATCTCGCGCTGGGATCACCCCAGTCACTGTCTTTGCCGCCTGCGAGGCTGACTCTCAGCACGGCAGCCCAGGTGGAGGGGTCTTTAAGAATATAAAACGTGTGTGTGTTTCTGCTCGGAGCTCTCCAGTCATGTCCTCCTCACCTGGAGGACAAGCTGCAGTTCTCGTAGTTGCCGGTGCAGGTTCAGATTAGGTCTCTGACCCCATCTCCTGTCCATCCCTTTGCTCGGCCAGGCCCCTCGTGCTGAGCCAGGCCTGGCCCCGGCTGCCTCCGGGCCTTTGCACTCTCTGTTCCCTCTCTCGGAAATTCTACGCCAGTGACCATGTGTCCTTAGTTTCTTCTGGTTTCTACTCAGGTGTTATCTTATCCGTGAAGCCTTCCTGGGACACCTGAAGTACAGGAGCAAAGCACGGCACTGCCTCCCACACCCCACGCGCCCCCCCCCCCCAAGGGTGACCCTCAAAGGAGAGAGGTGGGGAGTTGAAGCTGTCAGCAAAGGGTCCCACTTCTCACGGGAACACCTCAGGGACGCTGCCCGAGTGACGAGTGTCGTTAGCCCCTCATTCAGCAATGGCGGCATCGCCACCGTGCGCGGTGGCCCTTGTCAGGGAGCACACGCCGCCCCACCAGTTTGCCAGCTCAGATCGCGCGACTGCCTCGCGGTTCCCTTCTCAGAACAGTGAGCTCCGAGTCCAAACTGAGAGGTTTTGTCCAACTCAGAGATGGGCAGCGTGGCTTGTTGTAACGTGCGTTATGCAAGGCTGTTGCACACCCCCAACGCGTCAGCACGTTCTGGGGGCCGGTCAGACGGTCTGTGCCCAGCCGTTCTGCTCATAGGTGTGTCCCCCGAGCCGAGCTCAGCAGACCTCTCTGTGGAGGGCTGGACAGCAGGGGTTCTGGGCTCTGCGGCCCCCACAGTCTCTTTGGCAGCGAGAGACTCCCCTTTGCCCCCATTGTGAGAAAGCAGCCCTCGACAGCACATCATCTAGCGTCTGTGTTCCAATAAAACTTTGCTTGCATGCACTGAAATTTGAACTTCATATAATTTACAGGTTGTTCAAAAATGTGACACGGGTGGAGTCGGCCCGTGGGTCCTAGGCGGCCCGCCGGGCTGCGATGGTAGGGCGGCCTGGTGTCTGCATTCTCCGCTCGGGAGTCCCTAGGCACGTGCGGCTGCTGAAAGGCGGCCAGTGCGACGGAGGAGCTGGCTTTTTAATATTTAATTGTAATGTGAATTTTAATTTAAGTAGATGCAGCCCCATGTGGCTGGTGGCTTCGGCGTTGGCCAGCACAGAGCCAGACGCTGTGTGGGTGCGGCAGGACCACGGACAGAAAGACCTGTCGTGGCTTGTTCATAACGGCAGAAACTGGCGCTGCGGTATCGTCACACCGGGTGGGCGGGGCGGTGGCTGTGGTCACGGCAGACGTCATGGAGGGCCAGCTTCGTGCTAGGCCCTGTCTGGAGCGCTCCACCGAGGCTGATGCGCTGGGTTCTTGCTCAGGTCGCAGAGGAGAGACGCGCTGTCGCCGGCTCGCCGTCCAGGTCGGTGCCTGGTCTTGGGCGCACAGGTTGGGTGAGAAGGCAGGACACAAAAATTTTATGCCAAGTGATTGCATTTTTCAAACCTCAAAAACAAGCAAAATGAAACAACACTATTGAGGATATACAAATATATGGTAAAAATCATTTTTAAAAAAAGGCAAGGGCCTTGATTCAGACCGTGATGCCCCTGGGGGGGAGAAGGTGCCTTGGTGTGGCCACACTGAGTGAGGGGGCAGTGGGGCTCCTGACCGCTTCGCATACGCAGCCCTGCCCCTCGGGAGTGGTCCCGGGCTGGGTGGGCACAGCGGTTTTCACGCAGTGATGATGGCGGCCATTGTGGCGTCCCTGCCGTTAGTGCTGAATCTGGTTTCAGTTCCCACTTGCGCAGATGTCCCCTGCAAAGAGGTGTTGCTGTTTGTTGCCTGGGTGGCATTAGAGCCAAGATTAGATTAGAAAGCAGTTGTTTACTCAGCTGGAGAACAAAGGATTAAAGTAGCACTCATTGCCCAGCTGTTTGTTTCACTAATCTGATGATGAGTCAGATGTTAGCAGACTCCAACCACAAGCACTGGTACTGACAATGGGAACCTCAAAACTGGGAGGAACAAATAGGTGCGCATCAAAGTTATCATCATTAAGGTGTTCTTTTAACGTCCTAACACACCTGAGGGGTCAGGAAAGTATAGCAACGTTTCAGGGGCAGTTTCAAGGGCAGGCCGGTGTGGTTTCGGACGTCACGCGGCAGTTGGTGGTAAGTGGGAGTGGGGGGGGGGTCCTGCCACCTCCAGGTGCGCGGTAGCAGCGCCAGCAAGCGGCTCGGAGCTCACTGTTATGTTACATTGTGTCTGGCTTTTCTGTGTAATATGTGCTTCTTTGACTTTTTTCCTTATTGTTCTGTCTTCGTTCTTTCCTGCATTACTGACATGGGTTTATCTTTTCTCCCTTTAGAGAGTTTTGAGGTGACAGTCACCACAGAAGGTGATAAGGGGTTCTTTCTATCCCTCTTACGAATATTAACCCACTAACTTTGTCTGTAAAATTGGGAATCAGCCCTTAAACAGAGGAAGCTGTCATGCTCTTTTGCCCCCTTTTATTCTCCTACTTTGTTTCTATTTTTAAATACATTGATGGAAATTGTATGTAACCAAACCCTTGGCTAGAAATATCTGGAAATCAGACATCCATTTGAACTCTGTGGATAACATTGTACATTTTTTCTTAATTGAACTTCAGAGATTCATGTAGTAACCATTTTCTATTAGTTGTAAATGAATTTGGACGAGTTCTGTTGTATTTTGATGTGGATCATGTTTTGTGAAGTTTTCTATGCAACATCAGAACATTTACATTTGTTCTCCCCCGGGCAAGAACGGAAACCTAGATTTAGCTCCTCACCGAGCTGGTAAGCCAGCGCGGAGGCACTCACCTTCCCAGGCAGGCTCCCTGTCCGGGTCTGGCAGGACAAGGTCAGAGACCAGGGCAGTCCAGCACATCCCTCCCCCGAAGGGCACTGCCCCGTACCCGGAGGCACTAGCTGTTGAAATGGATGCCTGAAAAGTTGGTATTTCTACCTCTCTCGTTTCGTAGTTTGCTTTGATTCCCTAATTTTAGCCAGGCTCATTGCACAGGAAGACTTGTTTCTTCTGATATTTTTTTTTGACAGACTTTCTGTAATTATGGTGCTGAACCTGTATCTCACGCTTCTCCTTCTCTGGACACCTAACTGTGCATTTTATAGCCTCCTCTCTGGTCCAAACCAGAACAGCTGCCCAGCTCTCCCCAGTGGCCGGGGCAGCCTCTCGGTGGCCAGGCCTTGGCTGTTTGCTAACGAGCTCACTTTGACCCTGGAGCTGTCCTAAGTTCTCCTGTGAAATGCCTGTCTATACTTCCTCTCTCTCTTTTGTATTCCTGCATGAATGGATGCAAAGTTAAACAAGTTGCTTGGAAAGCCAAAACATGCTTCTTTTTACTAAAGCCCCAGAACTGACCCTGTTACAAAGCCCAGCGCCCCCGCTTTGTCCACAGACCCTCTGAACCCCTGGCTGCCGAGTTGTTGTCCTTGGTTTTCTTTGGGGGGCAGGGGCGGGAACTGACTCTGCAGACAGTGTGCGGCAGCCGTTCTAACCTGCTTTGCTCTGGCCCCCCAGGTGAGATTTGCGGATTTAAAATCCATGGGCAGAATGTCCCCTTCGAGGCGGTGGTGGTGGATAAGTCCACGGGCGAGGGCCTGATTCGCTCCAAAGAGAAGCTGGACTGCGAGCTGCAGAAGGACTACACGTTCACCGTCCAGGCCTATGACTGCGGGAGGGGGCCCGAGGGCAGCGCCAGTGCGAAGAAATCCCACAAGTAAGCAGGCAGGTCGGGCGGAGGGTGTGTGGGTCCGGCCACAGCGACTGTGCGGCCTCATCCCAGGACCTCGTGTGCTTTTGAAATGGAAGATGGTTCCCCACGGTCCCTGGTGACGCAGGAAGCAGTTGGATCAGAGACCCTCGTCCGCGGCTCCCAGCCAGGCCTGGGCACGCAGCAGTTGCTGAGCCCGCCAGATACTCTAGTCCAGGAGCCCAGGCCCCGCAGCGAAAACACGGAAAGCCTGCCTTGTCCCTAGGAAGATATTTTGTATTGACGTTTATCTTTTGTCTGTAAATTCTGGGGGTACGAAATTCGCTCGAGCTGGTGTAATAGAGCCGAGGGCAGTGCCCGCCCAGATGCTGTGGTTGGCCGCCGGGGAGGTCTGCCAGCGCAATGGGGGCCCCTGGGCAAGGCAGGGGTCTGGAACGCCAGCCTTCCCCTGCCCTTCGGCTTTGGGCAGATTTAACTTTGTCGAGTCTCAGTTTCTACCTGGACTCAGGAAAGAGGGGCCCCTGGGGGAGACGATGTCCCGTTGCCACCGTGAGGGTCTGCGTGGCCGGCGGTGGGAGGTAGAGGGGTTGGTGAACATTGGTGCCGAGTGCCAGGGAGGTACTCCTCATGCTTGTACACACCGCTGTCCTTGCAGAAGGTCTTCCTTCAGTCAGGGACCTTGTCCAATTCAGACCACGCCCTGGCCAGCAGCTGTGAGACCCTGCAGTTTTCCGGCTCGGGATCCCGGTCTGGTGATGCCTTCATTTTCTCGACCCCGAGTGGGGGAGGTGGAACCTGGCAGCACAGGGTCCGCCGGGCAGGGCAACGCTGAGGTCCCACGTAGTTGGAGCGACACTGGGCAGTGTCCCAGCCACGGGTCCCTGACAGGACCAGTTTCCCATCTCCCATCTCTTTCTTACCCCTTCTTCCTTTGGCTCTAGTTGCTTCTGAATTCTGCAACAAAATGTTTTTAACTTTGTCACTAGACGCTCTCAGATGTTTGGTGGCGTTTGTCTCCGTGCTGCATGGCATGTCCCGCGTTGTCAGAGACAATCCCAAGATTCTCTTCCTTCATGTGACTGCATTCTCACCTGCCGCCTTATTCCTAGGACCTTGGAGAACTGACCGACATTCCCGTTTTAACGTCTGTTGTCTCCACGCTCAATTAAAAACAGCGAAGTGTTTAATTTTTATCTTCATCATAAAGTTTAATGAAAGATATCAGGAAGTAGGGCAGATTTTGGGAGGGGATAGAAGCAAACAAAGCACACGACCTCTTATCCTCGTCCAGAGCCACGGTCCACATCCAGGTGAACGATGTGAACGAGTACGCACCTGTGTTCAAGGAGAAGTCCTACCAGGCGGCGGCCGTCGAGGGGAGGCGGTATGAGAGCATCCTGAGGGTGGAGGCCGTGGACGCGGACTGCTCCCCTCAGTTCAGCCAGATCTGCAGCTACGAGATCGTCACTCCGAACGTGCCGTTCACGATCGACAAAGATGGTGAGGACGGCGGGGCGAGGGTCCCTTACCCGGGGCGGGCCGTCCCACAGATGGGAATCCATCCGGGCAGCTGCAGCAGAACGGGCTGGGCAGCTTAAACAACAGGCACTTACGTCTCACAGTTCTGGAGGCTGGGAAGGCCGATCAGGGTGCCGGCTCGGTCAGCATCCCTGAGGGCCTGCTTCCTGGCTCCCCGAGTCCTCACGTGGTGGGGAGACAGGGCACTTTGGTCTCAGCTCTTCTAAGGAGGACACTAGTTCCAGTGTGGGGCCCCCCTCATTGCTTCACCTAACCCTAAATTCCCCCCAGGGGCCCCCTCACAAGTGTCACCCTGAGGGTTAGGACTGCGGCGTATGAACATCAGGGCCTGGGAATGTTCCATCCACAGTGGAGCCTAATGGGGTGTGTCCGTTTCACGGTCAAGTTTTTCCTCTGCCCCTGAAAGCCTTGTGTTTTCTGGTGGGATGTTCCTTCTTCCTTTCCCATCAAACTAACAAGAATCCCCTGCCTAACCTGTTACTGTTTACCTCCTCGCCCTTCCGTCAGTGTGCATCCGGAGAAGGCGGGCCTTTCGTTGGTCCTGCTCTCTGCTCTCTGCTAGGCTTGGATGCTCTGCCTGTTCTTGAAGGTGAAGGTTTATACCTTGTTGCCAGACCCCGCCCTCCTCAGTAATGGAACAGAATCAACTCATTCTAGAGTTTAACTTCACGAGGTTACGGCCTCACGGTGAGGCAGTGTCGCCATCATCAACGCACCGTCTAGGATCTTTGCTAAAACCATGTTCACGGCCAACTTCACAGACACCTGTGTGCATGGTCAAAAATGGGCTTCTTTTCTCGTGGGTGGAGGTAGAGAATCTCTCTAATAAAGTAAATCTAGCAGGAAGTATTTAATACAGCTTGATTTGTGATTAATACTTGAAGAACTTAAATTATTTTGTCTTTTTATTCTTTTATATGTACGCCTTAAAGTAAGTATAGAAAGTGGAGCCGAACCGTGTGGGCCCTTGGAGGTGGGGCCGGTGCTGCATGTGCCCGGGAAGGTGGGTCGCTGCCCCCCAGGTGCAGGCTGGCTTCCTGGCCAGTGCGCCCTCGTGTTTCAGGAGAGGACAGCGGCAGTGCAGGCTGGCGTGGGCTTGTGATCTCACTGTTGTTTCCCCCTGGAAGGTTATATAAAGAACACAGAGAAGCTGAAGTACGGGAAGGAACACCAATACAAGCTGACGGTCACTGCCTACGACTGCGGCAAGAAAAGAGCGGCAGAGGACGTGCTGGTAAAGATCAGCATTAAGCCCACCTGCAGCCCCGGCTGGCAAGGTGAGCTCCATCCTCACCTCTGCGCTCGCCTCTGTCCCCAGACCCCTGAGGCACAGGACCTACTAACCCATGCGTTTCCTCCGCCCCTCCCGCGGGCTTGTGGGCCACTGCAGGGTGGAGCGGCAGGGTCGAGTATGAGCCAGGCACAGGCGCGCTGGCCCTCTTCCCCAACGTACACCTGGAGACGTGTGATGAGTCGGTGGTCTCGGTGCAGGTGACAGTGGAGCTGGAGACCAGCCACATAGGGAAGGGCTGTGACCGAGACACCTACTCGGAGAAGTCCCTTCACCGGCTCTGCGGTAAGGAGGCCTGTGGTGCTCAGAGCAGGGGGTAGGGCCCTCGCAGCTGGGAGTGTGTGCGTGTGCGTGTGCTGGTGTGTGATCGTGGACCAGGACAGACTCCGGTGTTCTAACGTGGCCATCACCGCCTCACCAGCTAAGTTTCATGCTGGATGGGTTTCAGGAGGTACCTGACCTCATGAAAGGCTTCAAAATGTTATGTGAGTGTGGATTTTTAAGAACCACTGATGTGGCCCTGGCTGATGTGGCTCAGCGGGTTGAGCGTTGGCCTGTGAACCAAAAGGTCGCAGGTTCGATTCCCAGTCAGGGCACATGCCTGGGTTGTGGGCCAGGCCCCCAGTTGGGGGCGCAGGAGAGGCAACCGATCAATGTTTTTCTCCCTCTCTTTCTCACTCCCTTCCCTCCTCTCTAAAAAAGTAAAATAAGTAAATAAAATCTTTTTAAAAAAGAGAACCACTGATTTGAAGACAGTATTTCTCTGAGATAGATTGAGAATCACCAAAATAGAAATTATACATGTGGAGGGAGTTTTAAATGAAACCAAGTGTTTATTTAAGGACTAAAGGGAAAACTACAGGTAATACGGTAGCTTTTGGCAAACGTGAAGAAGGAAATCAAAACTAAGACACCGCCATCGAACATGCAGTTTCCATCACTGCAGACCACAGGCCGCGTCGGGGGAGCCCGGAGGCAGCCCGGCTGCGATCCTGGCAGAGAGGCTGGCTCCCTGTCTCCCCTGTCAGCTGGGGAACGTCTTCTGTTTTATCCAAGTGTGAGGTCTGGATGCCTCTTGGAAAACGCTGTTCCTTGCCTGGTGATAAGATAGCAGGCCTCTTCGTCACCAGAAGGGCCTTTTGTGTCTCGGGAGCTCCATAGCATCCACTGTGCAGGGAGCGTTGCCCGAGGCCCACCTGCCTTCTCCCTGGCCTGCCAGCGGCCGTTGGGGCCAGGCTGCCGGTGTTCATCTGTGACGGGAGATTGTCGCATTGTGACAAAGCAGAAGGGGAAGCCTGTCCTCTGCTGGCTCTCCCCAACAATGAGTGTGCTCGGGCGTCTTGTGACGCCGAGTTCAAGTCTGCTGATGGCGCTCCTCACGCACATACATGAGAGGGCCGGCCCGTCTCCCGGGTGCAGCTGTGTGCAGGGGGCATGATGGGGAACGCTTACTTTCTCGTGAGGCCACGTTTGTGGCGTTAAATGCGCACTTTCTCAGCAGGACAGTTTGGGGGCAGGAAGGATGGGAAGAGTCTTGCATCCCAGCGCTTGCTGCTGAGCTGGGCCCTTCCAAATGAGGCATTCCCCACGGTCTCCCTGGCGAGCCTGCTGGGAAGGTGGCGCTGACCTGGTTTTTACAGAGGAGCTGGTTGAGACTGCGGGAGGCCGAGTCACTTGCCCTCGGCCACACTTGGGGGAAGCAGCAGAGCTGGGATCTGGACTGAGGTCGGATGTTACTCGAGAGACCAGGTCATTCTAGCTAAATCGTGCTGCTCCTGGGAATCAAGGCATCGAGGACCAGCCGCTGGGAGAGCTCGCAAAGTCTTCTGCAGACAAAAAAGATTTTTTATCCTCACCCAAGGCCATGCTGATTGATTCTAGAGGCGGGGGAGGGAGGGAGAGAAACATCGATGTGAGAGAGAAACATCAATCAGTTGCCTTGAGTACGTGCCCCCACTGGGGAACAACCCACAACCCAGGCATGTGCCCTGACCGGGAATCGAACCCGAGACCTTTTGGTTTACGGGACAGTGCCCAGCCAACAGCCACGCTGGCCAGGGCTGCAGACAAATTTTTAAAAAAATTGAGCTTGGCAGTATGTAAAATAGTTGTAAATTTTTCATGCCTTTTTTGGCTTAGTAATTCCATTTCTGGGAATTTGTTCTACGGGAATAATCATGGAGACACGCAAAGGTGCTCCTCAAGGCAAGGCTTATCCTAGGAGAAAATGTGGGGCAGTCTCCGTCCACCAGGGAGGTCAGTTCGTGATGAGATGCGAGTCGGGTGTTTTTGGCTGTGACGTAGAAGAGTGTGGATGGGGACATGTGTGCACACGTCCCCAGGGTCCCCTTTCCATGATGTGTGCATGTTCGTGAAGGACTGGAAGTGCTTACACGCAAATGTTAATTGTGGATTACAGGTACTGCTTCTTTTTCCCCTCTTAGCTTTAAAAAAAAACCCATGCTTATTATTTAGGAGTTTTTCTGGCAATAAAAACCCTTCTCTTGTGAAAAGTGAAGCGGATCTGGCAAAGTGTATGAGCCCCAAGGAAAGGACAGTGCGTTGGCGTGATTGTGCCAGGCTGTGCCCTTCAGGTTCTTGGCGCATGGCCTACCGAGTGTCACCGTGCTGTTCCAGGTGCTGCGGCCGGCACTGCCGAGCTGCTCCCGTCCCCGAGCGGCTCCCTGAACTGGACTGCCGGCCTCCCCACCGACAACGGCCACGACAGTGACCAGGTCTTTGAGTTCAACGGCACGCAGGCCGTCAGGGTCCCAGACGGTGTTGTTTCTGTCAGCCCGAAAGAGCCTTTTACGATTTCCGTGTGGATGAGGCACGGGCCCTTCGGCAGGAGGAAGGAGACGATTCTGTGCAGCTCGGACAGAACAGGTCAGTGTGGCGGGAAGGGCGGGTGCTTCCGCGGCCACCACCGCGGCCGCTGGAGGTGGGCACCTCCTTCCCCTGTAGCCTCCCGGGGGCTGGTTGGCGACGGGCGTTGTTCCGTGTTCTGCACCAGGGCACCCTGTCCTCAACATGTCGCCCTGATCTTTGGGTCCCTGATGGTAAAAAACCAAAGTATTTGTTTCTAAACCCTGCCTTGGCCCAGCGGGGCAGTGAGTTTACGCTGATAAAGCCGTGTCTTCAAAATCCACTGAAGAAAGAGCTCTCAGTTCTCCCTCGGGTCTCAAGCTGGCAGCTTACCAGTCGCGTGTCTCGCTGCAGACATGAACCGGCACCACTACTCCCTGTTGGTCCACGGCTGCCGGCTTACCTTCCTCCTCCGCCAGGACCCTTCCGGAGAGCAGTACAAACCCGCGGAGTTCCACTGGAAGCTGACTCAGGTGAGTGAGCAGGGAGACTCCCCGACTCCGCTCTCTGCGGAGAGAGGAACGAGGTGGGGCAACCTTGCACGGGCTTAAGGGCTTCTGGGCAGTGTGTACTTTTTTTTAAATACATTGTTGACACTATTACAGATGCCCCTAACTCCCCCGTTTTCTCCCCTCCACCAACCCCCCTGCCAGGCAGTGTATACTTACGGTTTTATGATTTCTGTCTCTGGGTCTTAGGATAGCAAACTAAGTCCATTGAACTCCTTCCCACTGAAAGCCTACGGGTGTTTTTTTTTTTTTTAATGAATATGTCTTTTATTCATAAAATGTTAATATAAAGAAATGACCTGTTTAAATTTAAAAGACTGTTATAACTTACTGAAATGGCAGCCCTTTCGTAAAAATTGGGATTGAGACCCTTGCATTTATTGACCCATTATTTACGGCTTTCCCTCCCAGATGGTGCCCAGGGCCCCAAGGGTGTCGGCAGGTGCAGGGGTGGCGCCGAGGGGTGGCTGATGCTCTCCAGGCGCCCGCGATCCTGACCTCTGTCAGACAGCACGGGCGCTGCGAGCCCGCAGGGGTCGGTGGTTTTAGTGTCACACGCGTCAACGTGAGTTTCGACAAAGTCACGTCTTTGCAAAGCTGCTGTCCCAGCAGTTGCTGTGGGAAAAAGCAAGGCTCCCGTGAACAAAATGGATTTGTTACAGGAAACGAGGGGATTCGGAAGATGGAGAAGGCCTTTTTGTTAAAGTCACAGCAGGTCGTTTCTTGTCTGGCTTTGGGGTCGGGGACGAGAAGGAGACCTTTGGCCTTCGCTTAGTTTTCTCGCCTCACGGAGTGAGTGGGCAGGAGCTAACATGTGCCTGTAGTTCACGTCTAAAATAGATAGTCCCAAGGCGGACCAGCAAGAGCGTAAATGAGAAAGGAGAGAAATGTGTGGTCATGGAGAGGGCAAGGGACTGTCCAGTTGGCCGTGTTCATCTCTTCGGAGGAAATTTCTGTTTACTTGGATCGTGTCTTTCTTAGAAACATCCATCTGAAAGTTTTTCAAGAAACTAAAGAAAGGGTTAGTTCAGAAGAAGGTTGTTCTGTGCCACGGGTAAATTTTGGGTATAGTTCCTTTATAGCAACCATAGCCTGTACTTACATATTTAGCGTCTTCTGGCTGTGTTTTCAGAACTTTATTGTGGGGATGTCGGGGGTGTGCAGGAGACGGACGAGTGTAAGGAGCAGCCCGCACACCCGTCGCCACCGTCAGCAGCTGCCAGCTCTTGGCCGGTCTCGTGTCATCGTTCCCCTCCCACCGCTAGTAACTGTCATCGCCCCCCTGAGAACTACTTAGCGAGTTCTGAGCAAACCCGAGCACCGCATTTTATTCTGTGTGGAAGGAATGAGCTGTGCATCCCTAAACAATAAGCATAATCACGATACTTTCTCACACCTTGAAAGTCTTAACGATTCTTTCAGATAGAGAAACAGAAATGCAATATGATTTCACTTACTTGTATAGTCTAAAAAAATAAATCAGTGAACAAAATAAACTCGTGGATAAGGAGAACATTTTGATGGTTGCCAGACTGGGGTGGGGGGGGATGAGGGGTGGATAAAAAGGGGCAGGGATTAAGATGTGCAAGTCACCAGGTGTAAAAGCAGGCCAGCATGTAAGCACAGCGGAGAGAATGGTGTCGGCAGTGTTACATAACTGTGTGGTGTAAGGTGGGCGCTAGACTTGCCGGGGTGACTGGCCCATAAGGTAATGTCTGATCACTATGTTGTGCACCTGAAACTAGTACAATATTGAGTGTCAGCGGTCACTGAAAAATAAAAATCATGTAAAAGCATCAACAGCTCGCCCTAGCTGGTGCGGCTCAGTGGGCTGAGCGCCGGCCTGCGAACCGAAAGGTTGCCTGTTCGATTCCCAGTCGGGCACATGCCTGAGTTTGGGGTGTGCAAGAGAAGACGTATTGATGTTTCTGTTCCTTCTGTCTCCCTCCCTTCCCCGCTCTCTAGAAATAAATGAATAAAGTCTTTAAAAATTAACAGCTCCTTAGTTGTCAGATACCCAGTGTTCAAATGTCAGACCATCTCGTGCGTGGTTTTGTGCTTACAGTTTGAATCAGTGTCCAAATGAGGGGGCAAACGTTGTGAGTGGTTGATGTGCCTTTTGAGTTGATTTTAATCTATAGAATTTTCTTTTCCCTCTCGGAATTTATTTGGTGGCAGAATCAGGCTCTTGTCCCGTAGTTTCCAGCAGTTTGGATCTGGCGAGGTGCATCCCTGTGGTGCCGTTTATCACGCCCTCTACCTGTGCACCTGCCCCACAACAGCAGGGTCTGACGGCTGATTGGACTTGGCCAGCGTGTTCCTGGCCTGTGAGCTCTGTGTCTGGTCGCTTCTCTTCCTGAAGTGTAAGCAGGTGGATGCTCAGTGCCACCAGCTCCATGGCACTTTGCGTCTCTGGTCCTGGGGGTTGCAGAAAGCGTATTCCCAGGGCGGGGTCAGAGGGACGAGAATTCCTGAGTTCTTAGCTGTTGTGGCAATAGTTTGTGTGTGGCTTTTACACTAAAGGCCAGTTTAGCTGGGTATAAAATCTCTGGCTCACATTTAAGATTTCAGAGAACAGAAAGTCTTTCCATTGTCTTCTGACAAAATGTTGCTGTTAAAATCCAGTGACAGTTTGATTCTCTTTCCCTTATAAATGCTTGGTGTTTCGTGTGGATGACCAGCGGTGGTCTTCCTCTTCGAAGTCAGTTAATTTCATGCGTATGTCTTGGTTGTTTTGGGTCTGTTTTCCCGGATATGTGGTATGTTCTTTTTGTACATACTTGGAGACATTTTGGTCTTTTAAGAAAATTGTTGTTATTGTTAAAGTTTCAGTGTTCTCTTCCATTATGGTGATTGGCTTCTCACCTTCTGTTGATATTCTTTACCTGCTTTCTCTGTCTGCCTCTTTCTGTTTAATTCATTCCTGGGTGTTGCCACCTCATTTCTGAGCTGCTCTGATTATGAACTATGTTCATTTATATTTTGTGTCATTTTCCTAACATCTTTTATTTATACTTTTTAAAAATATTTTATTATTTTTAGAGAGAGGTGAAGGGAGAGAAAAACACTGATGTGCAAGAGAAACATCCATCGGTTGCCTCTTGCACGCCCCCACCCAGGGCCTGTGCCCTCCCCGTCCCACTGAGCCACCCAGAAAGGGCTTCCTAACGTCTTGTAGCAGGCTCTGAGTGCGTTATCCTGTCGTCTCTGGTAGGCATGCCTTTCAGGTATGCTTTCATCATCCGAATGGAAGGCCTTGGAGCCTGCGGGTCCCTGTCCTCACCGACAGCCAGGAGGTACCCTGGAGATGCCCATTCACGACAGGAAAGGAACTCAGGGCGCCGTCTGCGTTCGCGGCCCTATTTATGTAGACCATCAACTTGGAACTGGGAAAGAAAATGCACATAGTGCAGTGTGCCGCTTCTGAGATTGGAGGTGTTTGCAGTTTGATTCAGAAAAGGAAAGGCCGGCTGGCAGGCCACAGCAGGGTGGGACTTTCCCGGTGTCACACTCTTAGCAGGAGAGAGCTGGCAGCTCCCCATGTGGGGGCCCTGTCCTACAGTGAGTGAGCAGTGCCCTCTGGTCCGAGGTGCCCTAGGACGGCAGTGTTGCCTCGGCCCTTTTGGGTGAGATGTGGCTGAGTGGGATGTATTTTGCTGTTAGATACTTTTTTAAAGTCTCTTCCTTTCCAGGAAGACACGTGTTCCTTATGGGTGCCTTGTTCTCCATGTCCGGTTGTCCTGCCGTTGTCGTCGGTCTCTGGATGAGAGGGAAGCCGGACGTCGAGGCTCTAACCCTTCCCTCCGCCTCCATAGGTCTGCGACGAGGAATGGCATCACTACGTCCTCAACGTGGAAATCCCGACGGTCACTCTCTATGTGGACGGGGTTTCCCACGAGCCCTTCTCTGTGACTGAGGATCATCCGCTTCATCCGTCCAAGATCGAGACTCAGCTCGTGGTCGGGGCTTGCTGGCAAGGTACCAGTCATGGGCACCCCTTGCCCCCGCCAGGCTCAGGGATTAAATGATACCTGTCTTCTCAGTGCCTCCCCCTCCTTCCGTTTACCCTGTCATTCCTTTTCCTGGGTGGAGCCGTTCTGGGGGCGTGGCTGAAGCCATGGGCGCCCACAAAGTCGTGTTGGAGGATGGGCTTGCACCGGCACCTTTCCTGGGAACTGGGGAGCGGGTGCTGCCCGGAGGGAGCGTGCAGCCGAGGAACGTTTTACAAATTAATCAGTTTTTTCAAAAGTTTATGAAAACAGGGAGGCCACGGCCTGGCACAGGGATGTGAGTGCACTTTGGCCCGGAGGGCTCTTAGGAGGAGCCTTTGGTGCTTCACAGCCCGGTGGGGACAGCTCCGGCAATTCTGCGTTGGGAGGGGTCCGTGGACCTCTGACAGCCGCCAGAGCAGCGGCGCCATTTCTGTGTGCTTTTTAAGCGCTGATTCCCCTACATATTATCTCATTAATCCTTATCACAAGTCTGCTAGGTAGAAGCTACTTCTGTCCCTATTTTACAGCAGAAGACACGAGGCTCCGAGAAGCAGCAAGCCTAGTCCCTGTCTGGGCCACGGTGGCCAGTGTGCCCAGGACCCGAGCCCTGATGCCCCAGAGCAGGGGTTTCAGCCTCTGCACCGTCCTGCTGTCCCCAGGATAATTCCTTATCGCCTATAAAATAAAATACATAGGGTTTCAAAGGTAACCTATTAAATCGAAATACAGTTAGCACGGTACGAAGAGACGACCTGTGTGAAACACTAACACCTGTGCTGCCTTGGCAACAAGTGAAGAGCAGGTGCCCTGCCCAGTGGGCTCAGTGGTTGCTCCTCGTCCCCCCAAGTGAAAGGTCAGCAGGTCGCTTCCTGGTCAGGGCGCAGGCCGGGGTTGTGGGTCTGGTGCTCGGTCAGGACACGTGTGGGGGTAACTGAACGGTGTCTCTCTCACATCGACGTTTCTCTCCCTCGCTGCCTCTCCCTTCCCTTCTCTCTCAAAACATAAATAAGTAATAAAATCTTTAAGAAAACAGAACAGAAACAAAGAGCAGTCTTCAGCAGCCAGTCTGCTACCTGCCGTGACGTCAGAGCAGCAAGGGACTTTGTGATGACTCTGGTGATGTCTGCCACAGTGTGACATGACAGGAAACTACCAGTGACCTCTCTCGGTGACAGGGTTGCAGTTCTGCTAATGCCATTGTGGTTCGTGGCTGACCATTTACAATCAAAGGAAAGCTAAATTTCAGAAGTCAGTGGAAATAAGCGTGTCATTTTTCCCATCCAGATTCAGGGACCCCTCACTCCACCCTCGAGGTTCATGGGCCCCACATGCATCCTTGCACTTGACCTGTGTTGGGTCACTTCAGGTGCCACTATCACTGCAGGTACCTGCTCAGTAGATCTTTGTATTTCCCCTCTGCCGGAAACACTGCACCACGGGTCAGATGAGAAACTTGTGAGACAGCCTAATTCCTAAGCCAGCTTTGCTTCCTTTAGGAGATTTGAATTTCATCATTTTCTTACAGATCCTTTGAAATTATATTTTATTTTTGATTTTTAGAGGGAAGGGAGGGAGGGAGAAAGGGAGAGAAAAATCAGTCAGTTGCCTCGCATGTGCCCAGCCTGGGGACTGAACCTGCAACCCTGGCGTGTGCCCTCACCAGGGATCGAACCGGGGCCTTTCAGTTTGCGGGACAATGTCCAGCCACCGAGTCCCTCCAGCTGGGCTCCTGCGGATCCTTTTAAGTGAAAAGGAATAAGACGGTGATTTAGTGTGAATCTCTTTGGCTAATTCCCGAATTTAATTTTGGTGACAATTCATCCATGAGAAGGTGGAACGTAGAGACTGAGGGATGAGGAAGAGATTATAGGGATGCATTAGGGAATTTTTTAGTTGCTGTTCTTAAGTTTTCAGTTCAAATTTGCTTCCTAAATTTAAAAAAAAATTCTAAGAAGTTATTTTTAAAGTAAAAATACAAGTACAAACCTAAATGTTATTTTACATTTGTGGCTTGGGTTAAAATAGACCCCAGGTCCCGCCCTACTTGCCTTGGTCCCTGTTCACGTCACAGTGCTTCTGCCATCAAAATGACAATGTTCACCTCAGTCCCCAACATCCTCAGCCCGAGAAATCTACCTCAATTCCCAGACTGAACAGATTTTGAAAAATGTAATTGACAGGGAGGAAGATCTTTATTCTTCCTTTCAGAGGATCGCCCCCACCCTCCTCGCCCCCAGCGCCTCCCAGGCTGCCGCCCACAGGGGCAGGGCCTGTGCCGGTCGTGAGAGCAGACGGCTCCTCAGCAGGATGCTCAGGCCACCAGACTGGAGCTCCGGGAGCTGTGGCTGGTCAGAGCCCCCCGCCCACCACACGGGATGGCCTGTCTCTCCGGTGAATTCCTTGACCTTGGACTCTCCTTTCCTGGTCGGAGAAAGGGTTGAAAATGCCTTCTTTCCCCGTCACTTAGAGATTAGAGTCTAGACCAGTGTGAACTTGTTTTGACCTTTCCAAAAAGACGGACTTCTACCAGCTGGCTGTCCTCCAGCCTGTGACCACGTATGTGTCTGTTGGGAAGGACAGCGCTGCAGGTCCTGGCCGGGCGGTCCCTGCATCTGGTCCCTCTGCATGGTCGGTGTGGGGCCAGGGTTGAGGAGACAAGTCAGCGCACCTGCTTTGATTGACTTTATTTCAAATCCAACCTTCGTTCGGGCCAGGAGGACATGAGCGGGCCGGGTAGAAGAATGCCAAGAAGTGTGGGGTGGCAAAGACCCTCTGGGGAAAGGTGCTCAAGGACAGGCTTGCTTCCAGGTGGAGCGTGTCCCCAAGGGGGACACGAGGGAAATTTTTCTCTCCGCGTTCTGCATTTGGTAGCTTTTCAAGACTAACGTTCAAGATCCAGTTTGAAAAGCCTAACCTCGTGGTCCTTCTCTGTTGTCTTTGTCCTGCTTCCCCACAGAGAACTCAGGAGTCGACAGTGACAATGACACCGAGCCTCTGCCTGTGGCCTCGGCAGGTTGCTGGACTTTTCCCTGCGGTTCACTGTTGCTTTCATTCGCACACGGGCCATCGGTTCACCCCACATTCTGCATGAAAGGCCCAAATTGCATTTTGGCCCCTGACCCCATCTCAGCTGGTGCTTTGCATTATTCACCCCCAACCCCCATTGCTTCCTGGGATTGCCCTTTCCTGTCCTTTCCGATCCCACCTGAAGTGAGCAAATGGCTCCTTGCTGCAGTGCGCTGATGGGACTTTCATTTCTCCCATCGGGTTTTACCCTGCTCCCACTGCCTGAGGCTCGCTGCCAAAGTCTCCTGGTCCTCAGGTGGCTGAACCACGAGATAGGAGAAGATTCAGTCCCAGATACTCTAACCTGACTGCGACTAAATTTTAAACGTGTTACTTAGAAATCTCCACCCCTGGCGATGATTCGTAGTGTCTCGTGTCCTCAGGAATGAGAGCTGATGCTGAAAATCGGCCTCCTCCCCTCGACAGCCCAAGGACAAGATGCAGTTTCATGTGGGCTGTGGGCTATGAGGACCCGGTCCCGGGTTTCTGTGTTCCTCCTAACACCTCATAGCCCAGGCACCCTCTGTAGTTGGAGACGGGCGTAGCAGCACTGGACACCATGGCCCCTGAGGGCCCGGTCCGAGGCATGTCACTCTAGGGGGGATTGTGAGCATCCCTTTTCTCTGGCTAGTCATGCTGTGTAGGTTCACCCCAAGTTTGCACACGTCCCTGAGCATGCTCGGGAAAAGCAGCCCAGAGTGTGAACCAGCTAGCTGTCAAGACGGGTTGAAGAGGCCGGTGCTAGTAGGTTATGTCACTCATGCCCCATGGTGACAGGTGTGGGCTAAGCCACCCTTACCAGAGAGTGGCCAGATGTGTGGGGACACTCATGGGACCTCTTGGCTTTCAGACTTCAGGTGAGGGACCCCCGAGTCCTCTCCCCTGCAGGCCACATGCATGACCACAAACAATTTAATTTCGTCATGGCGCTTCCACGTAGACCGCCAGCTAACGGGGTCGGTCCGAACTAACCCGCATGTCCATCCATCAAGCTGCCGCCACCGGTAACACTGTACTGGGAACCGAAGTGGGAGGCTCTGGGCTGCCCCCCTAACCACCTGCCTCTCCCGCCCCCCGTGTTCCAAAGGTGGTGACCTGCACATGACCCAGTTTTTCCGAGGTGACCTGGCTGGCTTGACAATCCGTTCAGGGAAACTCACAGACAAGAAGGTGATTGACTGTCTGTATACCTGCAAGGAGGGGCTGGACCTGCCGGTCCCCGAAGACGGCGGCAGAGACGTGAAGGTAACACAGGTGTCCGCCGTGCAGCGTTCGCAGACCTGGGCTGCAGGCCCAGGGTTGGTCTGTGATTTCTCCTGAGCTGTCTTCACTCCCGACATCTCCCACACAGACCGAGTGGGGTTCTTCTCTCACACCAGCCCATTCCCCAGCTCTCTGGACACCAGCCCTACAGGTGTCCGTCCCTCAGTTCAATTCTGAAGCCACCTGTATTCAGCTTCAGACCCTGCAGGTCAAGGGCTCAGTCCCACCGTGCTGCTGCTATTTGAGGTGGCAGCTGCAAGAATCTGGCCCCTGGGTTACCTGCACTTCTGTCAGACTTGGCTGTGAAGTCAGGGGTTCCCACGATCTCCACACCCACCCCCTTCTTAGGAGGAACAATTTGCTAGAACTGCTCAGAAAACACTTTACATACTATTACCAGTTATTATAAAGGATACAGCTCAGGAAAAACCGAACGGAGGAGATGCACAGGGCAAGGAATGGGGGCTGGCGCGCGAGGCTTCCTCGCCCTGTCCAGTCACACTGCCCTCCCAGCTCCTCCCATGCTCACCAGCTGGAGCGCCCAAGCCCCATGGTTCAGGGTTTTTATGGAGGTCTCGTAATGTAGGTGTGATTCACTCAGTCATTGGCCACTGGTGATCAACTCCATCTCCAGCCCCTCTCCTTGTCCCCATAGCTCGGGGGGTGGGGCTGGAAGTTCCAGCACTGGTCACTGGGTTGGTTCCCCTGGCAGCCAGCTCCCATCCTGAGTCCCCCCAACCAAGAGTCCCCTCATTCACCAAACTCTGGGGTGGTTGGGAGGGACTTCTTATGAGTAATAAAAGATGCTCCTGTCACTCAGGAAATTCCCAGGGTAGGAGCTCTGGGCCAGAAGCCAGGGGCAGAGACCAAAGGTGCGTTTCTTGCATCACAGGTAGTTTGCACCTTCCAGTTGCCGTTGCAGGAAGAGGGTCTCAGGCCCCAGGACTACATGCATCTTCTTCTCAGTGTCACAACTGAAATTGATCCCCAGCTCACGTCCTCTTTGCCAAAGCGTTTGTGATTTCAGCCTCTTGCAGCTGGAACCTTATCCCTCTCCTCTCCCCGCTGGGCATGATTTCAGATCCAAGCCAACCCCAGCCAGTCGGTGTTGACCTTGGAGGGAGAGGACGTGGGAGAGGTGGAGAAGGCCCTGCAGCACATCGCCTACCTGAACTCCCGGCAGTTCCCCACCCCCGGGATCCGGAGGCTCAGACTCACCAGCGTGGTCAGGTACATGCGATTCTCAACAGTGAGCCTGTCTGCGCTCGCTGACCCCTGAGAAGAAAATGTGTGTATTTAGGTTTCTCAGACAGTCCAGCCCTCCGCTAAGGAAAAGCAAGCCAGAAAGTTAGGATGATGTTTATTAATGACGTCTGGCAGCACGTTCCGGGAGTGGCCGCCATCCTGTGTATTGGTGGTATCCCTTTGCGTGTGCCGCCTCTGCGTGCCTCTCAGAGCCCTGGCCTTCCGTTCCCTCCCCTGTCAGCAGGTGTGGCAGTGAGGCCGCCTGCATCGCCGTCCCCCCAGTCGACGGCTCCGTGATGGTCTTGCAGCCGGAGGAGCCCAAGATCAGCCTGAGTGGCGTCCACCACTTTGCGCGAGCAGCGTCCGAGTTCGAGAGCTCGGGGGGCGTTTTCCTTTTCCCTGAGCTGCGGATCATCAGCACTATCACCAGAGAGGTGGAGCCCGACGGGGAGGGGGACGAGGACCCCACAGGTAACGGCCCCTCTACCCAGGACGATCGCCTTGCCTTGGCTTGTAGCTGGGCAGCTGAGAGAGCCTTCCCCTCGGGCGGTTTGGGAGGTTTAAGTGTTTGGATGCTTCTGGAATCTGACCCGACAGCAGAGCTCATTACGATTTTTGGAAACCCACTGGGAGGGTCCTTCCACCTCCTGGCTTGAGGGTCCGGATCACACTGAACCCTGAGGAGGTAGCGGGACGGACACTGTTGCAGGGGACGCTGTCACTCTGCTGTGCCTGGGCCGCACCTCTGCTGGCCGGTCAGCCCCGGGAGGACAGGACTTCCTGGTGCTGGTCCTTCTAGACACATAAAGTATCCTCTTTGTTGAAAGTACCTCTCCTGTGCCCCTGTCGTTGGTCCTTAAAAGGATCAGCCTGCACGCTGAGGAGTGTGACCCTGCCCTGGGCCCCATGGGTGCTGCAATTTTTGGCTGGGCCATTTTTGCAGTTCAAGAGTCCCTGGTGTCTGAGGAGATCGTGCATGACCTGGACACCTGCGAGGTGACAGTGGAGGGGGAGGAGCTGAACCCCGAGCAGGAGAGCCTGGAAGTGGATGTGGCCCGCCTGCAGCCCAAGGGCATAGAAGTGAGCCACACGGACCTGGGCGTGACCTTCACAGGTGAGAGGCCGCAGCTGTGCCCCTGCCCCTTCCTTGTGCCCCAGGATCTGGAGAGTGTCCTGGAGGAGGCGGGAAAGGGGTTGTTTCCCAGGGTCAGATGAGGAAGTGCAGGCACTCTGCCTATGTCCTGTCCTTACAAGGGGACAGAGGTCAGGCCTGTGGCATGTCCCCTCAAGAGGGAAAGCACCCTGCACACTTGGCATTCGCTCCTGCAGTTAGAAAGCCAAAACATGTGACCGCTGGCCCGGTGCCTGACTCCAGCCTGCCTCTCCCTGGGCCGGGGATCTGCCCATGTTCCCAGCTTCAGCCCCCAGCCCTGTTCTCACCTCTCACCCCCGCAGGCGTGGACACCATGGCCAGCTACGAGGAGGCGCTGCATCTCCTGCGCTACCGAAACTGGCACTCCAGGTCCTTGCTCGACCGGAAGTTCAAGCTCGTCTGCTCTGAGCTGAATGGACGCTACATCAGCAACGAGTTTCAGGTGGAGGTGAGTGCTGGGCTCCGATGGAGAAGGGCCCCTGCCCAGCCCTAGCATTGGCAAATGCCGATTTTTCGAGCATCTGTGGTGGCAACGACTTGGGTTTGTCCCAGGGTGTAGCCTTGTCCAGCCGGGGCTGCTGCTGGTTAGATCTACGCAGGGTGGGGACACAGGTCACGCGGTGTGGCCAGGGTGCTCCCCTGTCACAGGCTGCCTCAGCCTCAGAGCCTGGAGGCCTTTGGAGGGAGGCGGTCTGGAGCCCGAGGCAGTGAATGCCTCGGGGTGGGGACAGGGCTGTTTCCTGAGATGTGGTGCTGCTCTGCAAGGCTGACTCTGCTGCAGACACGTCCTTGGCTTGGGGTGAGGGCAGCTGGCGCAGGGGCTGGCGCTGGACAGGCCTGCCTTTGCCGAGCCTGGTACTGGTGACTCGAGCCACGGTGGCCAGAGGGTCTTGTCCTCCTCTGAGTCTTCTCGGGCATACAGAGCAGCTCTTATCACACGGGGCTTCTGCTCTCTGGACAAACAGACCCAAAGTCATTCTGGCACTTGACGGCTCGTGTCCACTGGGCCTCCTGCCGCCAGGAGGGCTCAGCTCGCGTGCGGGAGAATCAATGAGTGTTTTGTCTAAGCCAGAAGGTAACAAGTTGGAAGGAATAAAGGGTTACGATATGCTGACGTGCGCTCTCCTTCACGCACGCAGCTGTGAGTCCGGGGAGCAGGGGCCGAGGTCTTGGCTAGAGCTGCTCAGACAACCGTGGGGAGGGCCCAGCGCTGTCCCCTGGTTCCCTCCCAGCCTGCTGTGCTCAGGTTCTTTTATGAACCCAATGAAGGTGAATCACTTGAACAGCAGTGTATTCCTTGGGTATGTGACAACATTGTATTGTCACTGCAGCTTCTAAGTGCTTGCCCTTGGTTTTTTCTGCCCTTGTCCGCTCACCGGTGCAGGGAGGGCTGTGGTGCCAGCCCCTGGGCGGCCTGTCCGGCTCGCGGACCCCTGCAGGCTGCCCCTCTCTCCCGCCACAGGTGAGCGTGATCCACACGGCCAACCCCGGGGAGCACGCCAACCACATGGCCGCGCAGCCGCAGTTCCTTCACCCTGAGCATCGCTCTCTCGTCGACCTCTCGGGGCACAGCCTGGCCAACCCCCACCCGTTCGCAGGTAGGACTGGGGGCCCCTCCCCCCTCCCTGTGGGGGCCCAGCCCCAGCTCCGAGTGGGCACTGTTAGTCTGGTCACCCGGGAAATGGAAGCATGACTGGGGCATGAAGTCAGCCATGGCTGCAGGACTGTGGCTGGACCTGGGTTCGAAACCTGTGCTGAGCTTTTGTAACATTTCCTCTGGTTCTCCGGGGTCTAGTGAAGTTTCCAGTATCTGTGCGGAAGAGGTCAAGGACACCATAGCTCTCTGGGTTAGGGTTTGTCATCATGGCCCCCCATTGTCCCCATCTCATTGCAGTTGTCCCCAGCACAGCCACCGTTGTGATCGTGGTGTGTGTTAGCTTCCTGGTGTTCATGATTATCCTGGGGGTGTTCCGGATCCGGGCTGCTCACCAGCGCGCCGTACGGGACCAGGATGCCGGCAAGGAGAGCGAGATGGACTGGGACGACTCCGCCCTGACCATCACCGTGAACCCCATGGAGGTAGGCGTGGGCCAGGCCCGAGCTGGGCTCGCCTCAGAGGAGTGGCGCAGCCACCACACATTTTACCAGCGCGGTGACTCTCTGAGGTACAGGTGTCCCATTTTCAGGAGGGTAAACTGAGGCCCAGGGCGGCCTTGCTCGAGGCCGTGCTTCCTGGTGCGTGCAGAGACCCTCTGCCCCCACATGCAGACCCTGCAGGGGCAACCAGAGCTCTCTTTCCTTCTCTTTGACCAGGTGGCCTCCGTGCCGTCCGGCCCGTCCCACTGTAGGGCCAGACGCATGGTCCCTTCCTCTGGCTCCCTGATGTGAACACACGTTGGATAGTTGGGTCCCAAGCCGGGGTGGGGGCCGGTAGCCAGACTGATGTGGCCATCTCTTTGTCAGACGTACGAGGACCAACACAGCGAGGAAGAGGAGGAGGAAGAAGAGGAAGAGGAGGAAGAGAGTGAGGATGGCGAGGACGAGGACGACGTCACCAGCGCGGAGTCAGAGAGCAGCGAGGAGGAGGGGGCGGGGCACGGGGACCCTCGGACCGGGGACAGGCAGCAGCAGCTGGAGTGGGACGACTCCACCCTCAGCTACTGAGCCACGGCTGCGCCCTCTCCTGCTGCTCCACGAGACTCTGCTGCCACCTCCGTGCCAGCCCTAAGCGTCCACGCTGTACAAAGTCCTTCTGGCCAGTGGGTCTGCCCGCCCCCCCGTCACCCATGCTTGGTGTGCAGGACCCCAGACCCCCTCCCTGCCCCTCCCCCGGCGGGTCTCTGTCACAGGAGGAGCTGATGCGCTCTCCTGTCACCTGGCTCCTCCTGGCTCCTCACGCCTCCAGAAACACCGAGTGACTGGACTCGGTAACAAAGGGTTAGAATCTCTCACTCCTACCTGGTAATCCTTTTGTTCATCCTTTTTGCTTTTTTAAATTTTGTTTTTCCAAACTAGTGCATGTATAATATGGCAGAATGGGGGTTAATATGTAGATGACGAACTGACTTTTTAATATTTTGTAAATAAATTGGGATTCCTCACGTCCTCTGTGCTAGTGCAACCCAGGATCGGAGTGCAAAGTGCGAGACATGGAGCATGGGAGGCCCTTCCCCGGGCTCCTGCCTCCCCCAGATGAGGAGAAAGGGGCCTGCCCCCCTCAGGCACCCAGGACTGTCCCAGCCTCTGGTCTCCGTCCCCAGGTGGGGTCAGGCCAGTCTCGGGCAAGGATTTGGTGCGCTTTTTGGTGGGATGGGACCCTGCCTGGAGGCTGGAAATGGCTGGGGCCCATTTGGGGGCTTCCCCGTTTCTCATGTGGCAGAGGGGTAGGCGGCAGGGCCCCCGGCCCGTTGTGCGTACAGCTCCTTGTGCAGGAACCTGGACTCCTCGTGTGCAGCCCTGGGGCTCACACCTAGATGTGTTTTCACACTCCTAGGCCTTAGGGACCACACACCCAGTGCAAACCGACTCGCAGCTTGGTGTGGAGACAGCCATGGGCCGTGACCTGGGAGCTGGCTCCGAACACAGCCAGTGGCCCCAAGTCGGGATCAGACTTCCTGCAGCAGCCCTGTGCTCTGCTGTCCCCCCCAGAGCCCTGGGGACACTCCCAGGAGGGGGGACCCAGCTGCTGCCGAGCTCCTGGGTGAAGGAGAGGGAGCGAGAGTCAGGAGCTAAAGCCCCTGTAGCACTTTGTTGTTTTTAATTTACATGTAAAGTTTTAGATTTCTAAAATGGGGGGGGGATAATTTTGAATACTGTTCTGTAACCATAACTGCTAGTCTCGAGGCCGCTGCCACCGTCCCGTGTCTGTGGCCGTCCCTCCCTCCGTGCGCTGTCACTGCAGCCGCTCCGTGTAGACCATGGACAGACACCAGCGCGGAGGCCATCCGCCCTCGCTGTCATAGCCGCCGCCGTGGCCCCTCTCCCGACGTGTATGTTGATGACAGGCCAGACAGTGTCTCCGCTACAATAAAGGTCTGGTTCTAACTCTAGCGGCAGAGCGTGTGGTTCCTCGTCTGCGTTTCGTTTCTCTTTGTGCCGAGAACAAGACGTACAAAGGCTTTTATTCCTTGTCATCTTTCACCTCTCATTGCCAGGTGTCACTGAGCACCGGCCTCCAGCCCACATCCACTATGTTGGACTTGTCTTCCCCACCCAGAAACATGACGTGATTTAAAAAATAGGTGATTTTCTTCTCACCAGGCACACTGTCATGCACCCAAATCAGAAATTGCTGTGTAAATGCAAAGTGCATTGCTCACGCCAGGGAGCGCACAGACTCCTTTAAATAACAGAGACACACAGCTTTTCTACATCTGAACAGGCGACTGGGCCTAAGGACCACAGCACTTAGCTGGGCATCCATGTGGTCAGCGTGCTCTGGGGAATACCGATCACTCCTGGGCTGTGCCTCTCTTGGCTGCTTTTGGTAGCAAAAGGAAGTTGGCCCCTGGGTTATGGGGCCTTGCAGGGCCTTTGTGAGATTAGCAGTGTCACCTGGTGGGTCCCTGTGGGTCCCCCAGGCCCAGGTTTCTGGCCCCATCCCCATGACCAGCTTCAGAAGGCTGAGAGCTGCCCAGATCTGCCCAAGGCTACAGGTCAAGCTAATACGGATAGGAGGGAGTTTCCTCCATCCCCCTAACTCACACCCTGGTACCTGATTGCTTGAAGGTGAGAGTGCTGGAAGAGCTCAAGTCTTTTCCTTAAAACCTGCTTTAGGAGAACCCTGGCAGCCCTGGTGGGTATAGCTCAGTGGGTGGGGTACGGGCTATGAGCCAAAGGGTCACCAGTTCGATTCCCCAGGTAGGCCACGTGCCTGAGTTGCTGGGCCAGGCCCCCAGCAGGGGCAAATGAGAGAATCACACATTGAGGTTTCTCTCCCTATCTTTTCCCCTCCCAACCCCCTAAAAATAAACCTTAAAAAAAAAAAAACACATAATTGCACTAAGTATTCTGACCTGCTTTGCCCTTGACCCGTGACCAGAATGAGCTAAATCAAGCTCAGATTTTTTTAATACGTCTTGAGGACCAGCATGTGTTACACTTTCCCGGGGCTGAGGCTGTTCTCCCCAGCTGGAGAGGTTCAATGTTGGATACTTTCTTACCTGCAAACAAAATCACTTTACAGCAGAGATGAGAGAATTCCCGTACCCAAGAGTCACTTAAAAAGTGGAAAGCAAGCATCCCTGAATCGAGAGGGCAGAGAACTCAGTCCACAGAGCACGAGGGTGGAGGGGTGAACGGAGGGTGTGGGCGCTGCGTCTGCACAGCAGGCACCAGGTAACCAATGCAGGCACCGAGCCGTGCAGTCCCGGAGCCCGGGAAGAAGGCGGCTCCCCAGCGGGGATGAGAGTCTGCTGGGTCTGCATTCAGCCGCTGGGAGGCCCAGGTGACAACCCCTCTGCCAGGTGGTCTCCAGGGGCCCCACGGACAATGTCTCCTCACCCAAGCCCAGGGCTCTGATGGGGACGCTGACGCCAGCGCCCCTCCCCTGCACAAAGGATGCGTTTCCGCTTATGGCTATTTAGTTCCTGAAACATTTCAAGTCATTAATAAATAACCAGTGTAAACAAAAGGCGGCTGTGAGAGTTCTTTCCCTTCGGGCGCAGCTCGGGCTTCCAGGCCCCGCGCGGAGGGCGGCTACTGCCTGTTGTCTTTGGACACGTTGTGGGCCAGCCAGTTCACTTTGGTCTTCCAGCTCTCGCGCAGGGCTTCGTTAAACTTCACGCGGAAGTGCTTCAGCGCCTCCTCCTCCGTCTTCCCCAGCGCCAGCGAGTCCTGAGGCCGAGCCACGAGCGCACTGAGGGGCCTGGGCCCTGCTCCGCGAGGCAAGCCCTCCCGCCTCCCCGGACCTGCTCCCTCCTGCAAGAGCCGCGGGAAGAGCTCTTTACCCCGACCCCTGACGGACACAGGCCCCTGGGCCCACCCGCAGAGTCAGATGCCCACTCGCAACAGAACCGGGCTATCTCCGGCGGCGCCCCCCGGCCCCCACTGCTGGGCCCCGGCGCCCTGGGGGTCCCCCACGCTCGGGGGGCGGGCTCCCAGGGCGCCTGCCCCGGCCTTTACCTTGAGGTACTGGATGTCTTTGGAGCAGCTGAGCTCGGGCAGGCCCGCCGCGCGCATCAGGGCGAAGAGGTGCAGGAAGAGCAGCCCGTGGCGTCGCAGGATGGTGTAGGCTCTCTCGCAGTAGCCGCGGAACCTGCGGGCGACGCGGGCCCTGGGTCCTCCCAGCCTCGCCCACGCAGACCCCCGGAGACAGCCCCCGCAGGCGGAGCCCCCGCCCCGGCCTGCCTCCTCCCGCAGGCCCCGGCAGCCTCCCCACGCTGCCCGCGCCCTCTCCGCGCCGCGTCCGGGGCCCAGGGGCACTCAGGGCGTCCGAGGCACCCTCACCTCTCAAATTTCTCACTGTTATTAGTCTTCCCCTGCTGAATCACATGGACAAAGTCATAGGTGAGGATGAACGGGACTCGCTCACGGTTGATGCCAAACTTGGTCTTGAAGTTCCCCAGAAAGTGGCCAAAATCGATGTGGAACAGCTAAGGGAAGGGAAGGGAAGGGAAGGTCAGGGCAAAGACTGAGGGGGGAGCGGTCGGGGCTTGGAGGGGCTCCGCCCACACCTGAGTGCGGGGCGGGAAGGCCAAGGGCGGGGCCAGAAGGCAGGCGCCGCCCCTACCTGCCCATTCTCGCGGATCATGATGTTGTCGCTGTGCCGATCGCCGATGCCCAGCACGTACGTGGCCACACAGTAGCCGGCGCAGGACAGGGTGAACTCCTCAATGGCTCTGTCCAGGGCCTCCCTGGGTGGGAGGAAGAGGAATTGGAGACCACGGCCTTTGACGCCTGCAGCTCTGAGCCTTCCCCGCTACAATGCGGAGAGGCCACACGCACCAACAGCCAGCACCAAGGCCCCAGACAGGCCACACCCTCCAGCCCAGCCAGGCCACCAGACGCCAGCGGCCGCACGTGGAATCCCAGCAGAAGACGCAATCGGCTGCGCCAGCTCAAGTGGCAGATTCTGGGCCGATAATAAATGAGGGTGGTTTTAGGTCCCTAAATTCAGGGTGGCTGCTGGCATGGGGGAATGGAGATGTACCCCACCCCAACACAGACGGGGCCAAGCCAGGAAGCCACAGAGATTGTTACAGGCCCGTCCCTTCACCTTTGACTCCCAAACCTCACCTCTCGGAGGAGGCATCTGTCCCTGAGGCCTGAAACCTACCCAGGGTTCTTGGACTTGAGCCAGTTGAGCAGGGCGTCCTTGTTGAAGGCGGCCGTGGCCGCCATGTTGCTCTTGTTCAGCTGGATGTTGGCGATGGTGTCGGAGTGCAGCACCACCTCGATGAGGCCCGTGCGGTCCCCGGTGGAGAGGCAACCATAGGGCGTCATCCTAGCCGGGTTGGAGGAGGGGCAGGCCGTGGTCAGGGGCTGTCCCCAGGGCTGCTTGACCCCGGAGGAGCTCCAGAAACCCAAACTAGCCACAGGAGATGCTACTCAAGGAGCAGAAAAGGAGGAAGATGAGTGGCAGCTGGGGGGAGGGGCCCCCGGGGAAGGCTGCTCCCTGCAGTCAGCACCAGCACCCAAGAGGCGGAGAGAAAGGGTAAGCACGTGTTTGCCCAGAGATGGAGCAGGAAACCAGGGATGCTTGGAGTGACGGGAACAACGGTGAGACAGATGCTAAGGCCAGGCCCCAGTGTACGGGCCCCCATCCTGTGGTCCTATTGCCCCCTTGCGCCCTAGTGTTCTACAGGTCCCTGCACTTCTCAGAACAGCCATTGCCCCTGAGGTGGTGATGTCAGCCTTGGCAGAGGACCGCCTCAAAGGGACAGGGTCCCAGGCCCAGTGCCAGCACAGATGGCCGACGGGGGGCTCCTCACCTCAGGTCCAACCCCTCCTGCTTCCACAGCACGTCCATGAGCTGGATCATCTGCAGGGTCAGCATGTCCTGGCGGAGGTCTGCACCACCGGCCCCCGGGAGGAGAGAGCATGAGTTTCTAGTGGGTCCTGCGCTCCCAGCCACGCCGGGGCCCCAGCCCAGCCTGCCTGCTCACCGTCCCCGTTCTTAAAGATGATGCCCACGCTGCCATTGCTGCCCGCCTCCTCATTGCAGTACATGACCCACAGCGGCTTCATCTTGGAGTCCATGAAGGTGCACTGTTCCACACTGCCGGGCAGAGGGCGGTCAGCTGGGACCCCCGTGCCAGGCTTTGGGGGCGCGGGGAGGCCTGTGCTGGGGCTCACCAGACTTCAGCCAGCAGGATGCTCGGGTCCAGCGGGGACTGCAGGTGGGAGAGTGCCTCCAGGTAGGTCTCCTGGCGCATGCACACGTGCATCAGCTCCTTGGCCTGGGGCTTGGGGGTCTTCTGGGAGCTCACTTTGACAAAGTCGTTCAGGGCCTTCAGCTTGCTCAGCGCTTCCCCCTAGGCAGGAGAATGGGAGGGTGGCGTGGGCAGGCCAGGAGGGGCAGGCTCCGAGCCTCAGGCTGGCCCAGGAGATTCTAAAGGGGCCTGGCTGCCCCTGCCCCAGAGTGGAGTCCAGCCTGGAGTGAGGGCATGGGGCCCTGAGCCTCACCTGCTTCATCAGCACCCTCATGTGGTGGGTACTGCCCCTGCAGTAGGCCTCCATGATGAGGCCGAAGCGTAGGGCCACCGATGGCACGTGCATCTCGGAGCTGCAAGGAGGGAGAAGGGGCTGAGTCCTTCCTGGCAGGGCCACAAGGCCCCTCCCAGCCCAGTCAGGACACCCAGGCCAGCAGGGAATGTGAGGCCAGCAGGCAAGAGGCCCCCCTTCCCATGGCCTTCCGGGGAGACCAGCTGAGTCCAGCTACCGGAGGTGCCAGAAGAGGAAGTGGCCGATCTTGCGGTTGGCCAGGGCCCGGTCCAGCAGGAACTTGGTCAGCTCGCAGTTGAGGTAGGACTCGTACTTGAGCACCTGCACCAGCTGCAGCAGGTACTGGAAAAGTTCATCGTCCCTGCAGGGGAGGGAGGCTGGCTGGAGACTGGAGCTTTGTGGCTTGTGGCTCTTGGCTCAGGACAGGGGTCTGCAGCTGGCCAGGGGGCAGGGCAGGGGCAAGAAGCCAGCTTCCCCTGAGTAGGCCCCCAGGGAAGTTTCAGTCCCCACCCTGCGCCCACAGCCAGGCATTCGGGGCAAAGCCACCCTCCCGAGGAGGAGGAGGAGCAGTAGCCCATGGGACTCACGTCAGTTTCCGCAGGGACTTGATGGCGAAGGAGCCCACGTGGCGGTCGGGGAAGCTGGAGTCCAGCAGCTCCAGGGCGCTCAGCACGGGCAGCTCTGGCCAGGAGCACAGCAGGTAGAGCATCTGGGGGAGCTGGTGGTCAGGGTGTGGGGCTCTGACCACCCTGGCTGCCCCTCCTTCTGGGCCCTAACCCCCTGCCCACCTGGGCCACGTCCTCGTGCTTGTTCCACTTGGTGACCAGCAGCAGCCGGGCCAGTGCCTCGGGGAAGTGCTCCTGAACCTCATGGCGCATCTTCCACACCAGGTCCTTCTCATGCTCGTACAGCTCCCCAGACCCACGCCTCTCCAGGATCTCCCGAAGCTGCAGCTGCTGGGGGCGCAGAGGGGTGAGGCTGCAGCCAGCTGCTCACTGGGCTCCGGGCTCTGCACCCTGCACCCCACCACCCACAGCCCCCGCTCACCTCCTCTTCGGTGAAGCGCCCGTGTTCCCCATGCCGCCCCAGCTCTAGGATCTGCAACAAACATCCCTGTTTTCAGTGGCACCCCCAGGGCCTGGGCCAGTCCACAGGGCCCTGGGCAGGTGACCACACTGCTGACTCATGGGCCAGTAACCCTCCAAGGTGGGGACTGTCCTGTGGTGTTTGAGGCCTCCATGACCTGCACTCCTGAGAAGCCAGGAGCATCCCTCCCTCTAGTTGTGACAACCAAAACCGTCTTTGGATTGGGGGGCAAAGCGGCCTCAGGTTGGGAACCACTGTGCTGGAGTGAGCCCCTAGGGAGCCTCCAAATGTGTGGGGTGGCCCAGCTCTCACCCCAGGCAATTCTCAGGGCCAAGGGCCCATGTTCTGGGGAGCCCCAGAGGAAGGGTCAGGAAAATTCACCGAATTCAGCCCCACAGCCCCTGAGCAGGCTGGGCCCGGACCCCAGGTGGGGAGGGGCCTCACTGACCTTGTCCAGGGCAGGGTAGTACACAGGGTAGGGAGCCACCTCCGGAAGACAGATGACAAGGGCGGCGGCACTCTCCGTGTTGGGGTTGTTGCATACAGTCCCCGTGGGGTTCAGCAGCTCCCCTTTCTCGTCTGGACACAGGGACGGGAGGAGTTACCTGGGGCACGGCCCCCCATCAGGGAACCCCTCATACCCCTCCCCCTCCTGGCCTGGGCCAACCTGGGACAGAGGGCCACATGTAGAGGCAGTATTCGCCAGTCTTGAGCTGGTCCTTGTAGTCAAACAGGGTGAGGTTGGCCCAGGCGATGGGACAATCCTGGGAGAGCACACGGGCAGTCAGGGCTGGCGCCTGGGCCTCCCCTTGCTCATCTACCAGGTGGGCCCAGCCTCTAGGCCGGCTTCCCTGCCCGCCCTCAGACTCCCTGGGAGGAGGCCAGCAAGTCAGCCCCCTCTTGGCTCCCTTCTGCTCCCCATTCCCAGATTCTGGAGGAACCCCTAAACCAACCACCTCTACCCTAGAAAGCTGGCTGAGCTCAGTGATGGAAGAGTCAGCATGGCTTAAGGGCCAGTCATATCCTGGGCCCGTGACTCAGGGCCCAACCACTGCTCCTTCCCAGCCAGCTGCTGACTCAGGCCGCCCTGCTGCCTGTGGGAGAGAGTCTCCTTCCACCCCCTGCAGCTGCCTCCTGGTTCCCACGAGGACCAAAGGCCTGAGCTGATATTCTGAATCAAGCTCAGGAACCCAGAACCGGCACACAGCAGAGGCAGTGGCCAGGCTGGGAGGGGTGAAAGGATGGGGTCCTCAGGCTGAGTGGCCCCGGGGCTGCAGGACGGGACCGGGCCCAGCAGGGAGTGCATGGGCTCTCTGAGGCCACCCCGGCCTCCCAGCCGGCCCACCCACCGCCTTCTTGGACTTCTTCTTGGTGGAGCGAGCCTTCTTGGCCTTCTCAATCACGGCATACAGCGCAAAGCAGAGGCGGGCCATGCGTGGCAGGTCACAGATGTTGATGTCAAACTCCAGGCGCTGCTTCCACACGGGCTCCGAGCACACGCTCACCTCCGAGCTGGACACCGTCTTGCACAGCGTCTCGTTGCCATGAAAGAGCCCGGCCTGCACCACCAGCTGGTGGAGGAGCGGGCGTTGGTGGCAGGGGCCTGGCCCCCTCTCCCCTCTCGAGTCTCCCACCCATGCTAAGGCCAGAATCTCCTCCTGAAATGTCCTCACTTCACATGGGTCTGAATCCCATGTCCCATGTAAAAGGAGGAGGGACGGAAGAGGGATGGCCAGCTGCCTGAGTGGGACGCATTGCCATGGGCCGGGGGGGGGGGGATCGAGAGGGAAGGGCGCCGAGGGCTGTGCATGGGGCACTGGTCTCGGCTCCCCAGTGACTCTGTGGGACCCCAGGGCGTGCTGCTTCCTGCTCTGGCCTCAGTTTCCCCAGCTGGGCTCAGGAACTCCAGGGGCCTTTCAAGCCCTAACACCTGGGGGTCTCCCTCCACTGCTCAGAGTCCTGTGAGCCCCTGTAGGTGGGGAAGGATCTAATGCCTCAGAGACTTTGGGCCCTGCCTCCGCCCACTCCGCTGCAACAGAAAGCTGCCTTCATCCAAACCTCTGTGATTCTGCCAGGGGAGCTCAGACCTGCCTGCTTATGAAATTAGCCCAAAAGACTACTCCCCAGAGACCCAACCTCTGTGGACCCAGGTTTCACATCCTGCAGACAGGACAGTGAAACTGGCGCCTAGCAGGCTGTCCCGAGGACTGACGGCTTGGCCCCCAGGGGTCCAGGCACACACCTCCTCCACCCCACCCTGTCCCCCGGGAGCCCCAAAAGGCCCCGAGCCCAGCTAGAATGGGCTCCTCTTCCAACGCCTGTCACCTCCCTGGCTGTGGGTTCCACATCCCTGGGCTGGGCCTGGCCCCACAATCTCCCCCAAAGTCAAGTACCCAGAACTCACTAGGCCCAGTTTCTACGAATCGGCCTCTCTGGCCCCCGACCTGCTCCCCTCCCCCCTTCCTGTTTTGAAGCAGCTCACAACCACCCTGGGCAGGGATGCTGGGTAATGTGGTCAGCCACATTCGTGTGACCCCCGCTGCTTCCTCTGCCATCCCTCCAAGGCCACAGCCACCTTGTTTGTGCAAAAAACACCTGCTCCCCCACCCCAGCCCAGGAGCCCCTACCTTCATCCGCTCGTCGGCGTTCACTTTGCTGCCCTGAATCAGCTCGATACAGAAGGGCTGCTCCAGGGACCACAGGGACACAGAGGAAGGCTGGGAGGGGAGGGAGAAGCAGGGCCTTGACAGCGGAAGGATCCAGAGGCTGGAGTGGCTCATGGGGGTGGGTGGGAGTGTTGTTGGTTTGTGGTGAGGCTCAGGTAGGTACCTATGGCCAACTCCATTCTTTACCGGAAAACCAAAAACCTGCCATGCAGGTGGTCCAGGGGCCCCACCCGCCCTGAGCCCTGCAGGGCATGGAGCTCTGCCTTGAATGCAGGAAGCAAGAGGAGTGTGATGAGGAAGGCAGTGGGAAGCCAGGCCTGGAGGCTGTCCCAGGAAGCTCAGACAGGCCCCCACCCCAGCACATCCAGGCGTGTTGGTTGCCCAAGCTGAAAGCCTTCAACTCTCAACACTCACCAACAAGGGGCATGAGGCGAGGGGCCCCAGGACCCACTGCCAGCCTAGGGTTGGGCAGCAGGTGGGACGAAGGGACGGAGGGAAGGGTAAGCGGGAGGCCCAGCTCACCTTCTTCATGGGAATGGGGGGCGGCTTGGTGCGTGGCTTCTGGACTTGGGGGGTGGGGTTGCTCTGCGCGTCTCGCATGGCGAGGATGGAGGAAGAGTTCACCATGGTCAGGTGGGGGGTCAGCCCGCTGTGCAGGCAGCTGCGGATATACTGAGATGTGGGCGCAGAGTGAGGGGCCGACAGGCAGTCCCAGCTGTACCCCTCACAGCTGGCTGTCCAGGGACTCTCCCTGCTGACCACTGCCTCTCCCAGGCCTTCCTTGCCTCTCCTGCTGGCTCTTCCTGCCCCCGCCCACCTCCTGAAGATGGAGCTTTCCTTATGTTCACAGGGAGGGTCAGCCAGGCTGCAGCAAAAGGACACTCTTGCTGTGACCCCCAAAGGCCGGACTCATCGGGTTCAAGAGAGGCCAGAGAACCAGCTCCCCTAACCCTCCCTCAGGCCTCTGCCTGGGCTGTAGGGCACCCAGGAGCCCAGGGCCACTCAGCCCTCAGCCCTCACCTGGAACTGGCAGAGGGGGTAGCTGCCATACAGGTACTCGTGCTTCCCGTTCACCTGCAGCGTGTAGTCCTCAGGCTGCTCCACCAGCGGCTGCCGGAACACCGTGGCCTTCTTCCGGAGGGCACAGGCCATCAGGGCCAAGGGCACGTCCTTGGTGGACACCTGGAAGGTGAAGCTCTCCTAGGGGAAGGAGGGAGGGTCAGGCCTCTGCCCAGCGAAGGGACCACGGGGTCCCGGGGTATGGGGGTGGGTGGCCTATTTGCTGTATTAGGCCCACCCTGCCCCTGGAACATGAGCTCCAGGAGGCCAGAGTCTGATGCAGACACAGGGTACATTTGCTGAATGAATGGACAGACTAATGATCAAGGCCATTTTTCTGCCTTGCTGAACTTGCCTGGGGGGACGTTCAGCCACACCCTAGGGAAGCATGGATACCCCACAAATACCATCTGATGCTACAGGGCAGAAAGTGAATTTGGGGGGCTGGCGGGTGACTGGGGAGTTTCACAGGGGCAGCGTCCCCCATGGACCCGCAGCCCCAGCAGGAGCCACTGCTCACCTCACTGCCCTCGAACTTGACGTTGACCAGGAGGGCCCGGTTGGGGACCCGCAGGGTGCCCGCCCCCCAGGTCCGCACTGAGGGCTCCAGCTGCAGGGGGAAGCTGTACTGCAGCCAGGCCTCCCAGCCCAGCTGCTGCCTGCGGGCGGCTGCCTCCTCGCAGAACTGGCGCATCTTGGCTCGAAAGTCATTAACTTCCGGGTCGCACAAAGAATCAAACTCATGCAGGCCTGGGAGGCAGAGAGGAGCAGGGTCAGCCTGGGGGGTCGGGGGTCGGGCCCCAGTGGGGACAGGGCGTCCTGGAGCACATGGCCCACCCTGGCTGGGTACCTTTGCCAATGAGGAGGCTGATCTGTGAGTTGATGAGCTTCTTCACCCTGTCACCCTCACGGGCCACCAGGCGCAGGACTGGCAGGAAGGGCTGGATGTCACAGAGCCGCCGCTGCTCATCCTCCAGCTCCTGCTGCTCCGCGGTCTGGTTGACGCAGGTGAACACATAGGCCTCAGGGTCACTGAGCATGTGGAACAGTGGCTCATACTGGGCTCGGTGCCATAATACCTGAGAGGACAGTCACCGGTCAGTCCCTCCCAGGAAGGCGGGGCCCCGGGGAGCGAGGAGGAAGGTGGAGGCTGGCCTCAGTCTGGGTGTCCCACCCTGCATGACCCCTACAAGAAGTCAATAATGGCAAGATCCCAAGACCACCACCCTCTGCAGACCCCTGGGGCTCTGACCACGCAGGGCACCAGGAGAGCCCATCACCACCCTGCTGTGAAGGGCGCCAGGTTTGCCCCGACACCTGGAACTGAGCGGTGGGTCCTGGTCTCCACTGTAGGTTCTTCACTCTGAGAGGCGGCCAGCCAGACAAGACCCCCAGGCACCCCCAGCTAATCATTCCGGGGTTCATCGCCCTGATTTGTAAATGCTGGCAACCAGTCCAGAAAAGTCTCACACACTGAGGGGGACATAAAACCGCCTGTGGGCTGTGTGCCCCTCCAGGGGAGGCGTCCCCAAAGATCGCTGGGGAGCCACCTAACAGTTCAGCTTTAGTGAGAAGGTGTCCACCTCCGAGACCCGGAGAGGACGAACAGGGAGAGAACAGCCTGAGTTTTCACGGGGGGGCGATGGGTAGCTGAGGCCCAAAATGCAAAGGGCCCGCTCAGGACGGGACCCAGGGTCCAGGGACGTGAAGCCACAAAGCACTCTGGGATACATCAGTGAGAGGGAAAAAAACCGAAGCTGTACAACAGCAGAGGTAATCCCCACCCATTTCATAAATCAACAATAATAAACATACTAATTACATAGATCAGGGTTCGGCAAAACACCAGGTTGCCGGAAGACAGTCACGCCCCCTCATTTACATATTGTCTAAGGATGCCTTCGCCGCCCAAGGCAGAGTCCATTGTTGCAACGGTGGGCAAAGCCTAGAATATTGACTATCTGGCTGCTGGCATAAATAAATATGTGAAGAAACTGCAGGAGAATTGGGCTGTGAGGGGAGACCGCTGGGACCCACGTGTTTTGTGCCGTGTGCGATTCTGCATGACACGCGGGTATAGCTCTGTAAGCGAAAAATAAGATTACCCTGAAAATGCTATTTACCTAAAGTTAGCAACATGAAAAAGACGTTATCATGTTAACTCTGAAATAAATGGACATAAAGGTTCATAATCAGAATTTATCACACACACAAAAAATACTACACTGTATATAAAAAAGAAAACAAAACAGCCACAGAGATAACGGTGGTCCTCTCACACAGCTGGATCATAGATCATTTTTTCTTCTGCTTTTCTTATGTTGCTAAATTTCAATGTGTCCCTGTTACTTTTGAAATAGAAAAAAAAAAGAAATGTAATTTTTAAAGAAATCTCCCAGGAAGGGAAGATAAAAAAAAACACAAAAACTCACAGAAGGTCTCTTTTTTCTCTCCTTTTTTCTCCTCCTAAGTATAGCTTTTAAAATCCTGAGCTAAAGCCTTGCCCCGTGGCATGACCCACTCAATTTCACACACTGTAAGTGGAAAAAGTCGGTCACTACCAAATGCCATCCAGATGTCTAATCTTTTGACTCAGTCATTTGCCCGGAAAACTATTCAACAATGTGGAGAGCGGGACCAATAAAATGGCATTGGTCCGACTGAGGTAGCTGCCAGTATAGAAAACAAAGCGGGGTCACTCGGGTTAACTAGAATGGCTGTCAGTCAGCCGTGACGCTTTGGTGCAAGAAGAAAATTACCTAAGTCACAGCAAACACATCTGGCAAGGAGACACACCTAAGACACCTGCCCACGTGGTCAGAACAGCTGTGTCTGCAGGGCGGGACCTCCCACACACAGGCTCCTGGGGAGATTCCACACTTGGCATCAGGGGCGCCAAGACATCTATCAGAAAGACCTGGAAGGGTGAAGTCCACCACTATCAAGGTGTAACTGAAGCAGGCTTCAGACCCCTGCGGAGACAGCCGAGCTCCGCATGCCAGGGTGCTGCTCCGTGCCACGCCCATCTCCCTTGGCATCGGCCGGAGGCTCTGCCCTGCTGGACTGAGACCTCGTCTGCCCTGCTGCCCACCTGGCTCCAGAGATCCTTCCTTGAAAGATGCTGAAGGCTCCCTTGCCCACCGTGCTGTCTCCTGGACCCGCAGACTGAGACTCTGGGACTCGGGTTTGCTGTCCCCCATTGGTTGCTGTGTGTTTGTGTGTTACGTTTATCTTAGACTCAGAGTACGAGCAGGACATTAATGTGCGTTGATGTTCTACTCTGAGGGAACCTGCGTTCGATAAAAGCTGAGTGAGCAGCACAGTTACTGCATGTGACTCCTGTCTGTCCCTTGGTGCCGGGCTGCACAGCAGGCAGCGAGCCGAGCAGTTGCCCGGCTGCCTTATGGGCAAGACTACATCACGAACCCACGCTCGGGACAAACAAAACCAAAAGCGATTTCCAAAGATGTTCACTAGGGCAACAGCTCTAAAGACAAAAAGATCGGTAAAACGCTTCGGTGACGCGGACGGGGTGTGCTCACGAGAGAACGAAAGGCCACAGGGGACCCCACCCTGAGCGCACACCTGGGTCACATGCACCATATGGGGAAGCTGAATTCAGAATGCTGGGCAGACTCTGACTGCAAGGTTTTTTTGTTTGTTTTTTAATTTTTTTAAATTTCATTTTAGAGAGGAGAAAGGAGGGAGAAGGGGAAACATCGATGTGAGAGAGAAACACGGGTTGGCTGCCTTGTGCCTTCTGCAAGCACCATGTTGGGGAGCCAAGCACAAAATCCCCAACCCAGGCATGTGGCCCGACTAGGAATCGAACCAACGACCTTTCGGTTTGCAGGATGACATCCAACCAACTGAGCCATGCCAATCAGGGCTAACCACAAGTTTTTAAACAATTCTTGGATATTCCTGAGAGCTTTGAAAATTCGTATCCGGGACTCTCAAATCTAAGAGTCGACGCGTGTGAGTGGGTATGTCTGTCTTCCTGAGTTCTGAGCTCTCAGGACTAGCTTTAAGGTCAAGATCATACCTTCTTGATGGTGCTGAGGTTGGCATTTCGGGACACGGAGAAGTTCAGATAGACCCCCGTGGGCAGCAGGAAGTCCACCGCCACGTTCTGATTCTCCTCGCTGGTCCAGAACTCCATGGGGCAGTCCACCCCCGGGGGCATGCTGCTTTCTCAGTTCTCAGACACTAGCTGTCCTGAAAAGGAAATGAAGACAAAATGAGCCACCGCAGATGTGCGGAGTGAGTCCTTAGAAAGGACCCTTTGGAAAATGGTGTCAGGACCTTCGCCAGCAGAAGGCTCAGAATGGAGTCCCAAAGCTGGCCTCCCTCTGAGCCTTGTCCTGCCTGGGGTAGCTTGTAGCTCCTACTGCCCCAGCTGAGTGGCCTGTCATCACAAGTGGTTACTCTGTCTGCATCCCCCACAGCAGTGGCTCAAGTTCAAGACACCAACAGACCCATTCCAGGTCATTTCTTCTCAGGCACATACACATGTGGGAGACCTCTGCCATGGCCACCAACTGGCAAAGGAGCCAAACGGCAGGTCCCATTCAGACACCCCAGGACTGGAGAAGGACCCAAGGCTACAGTTCTTTGAAACGTTCTAACCAGAAACCAGGTGGCCTAAAATTGGCTTTGGGCCATTAAACAATTTGTTGAAACACCTCAGTCATACCAAACCCCCCAGTCTTAGCCACTCCCGGATAAGTAACAAAGTGTTACGGACACAATTAAAGGTCTCCCGGTGTCTTCCCACCCCAACTTCAGGTTACCACCGCCTGCATTCTGGTTGTTTATAATATCCACTGATTTTTTAAAAAATCCTTACCCAAGGATATGCTTATGGATTTGAGAGAGAAAGAGAGAGAAACACTGATGTGAGAGAGAAACATTGATCAGTTGCCTCCTGCAAGCACCCAGACTGGGGATCAAACCTGCAACCTACGTATATGCCTTGATCGGCTATTGAACTTATGACCTTCTAGTTTACCCGACCTTTTGGTGTACAGGACAACGCTCCAACCCACTGAGCCCCTTGGCCAGGGCTCCATGGATGTTTTCTTTAAAAAAAAAATTTTTTTTTAATTTATTTGTTTATTTTTAAAGAGAGAGGAAGGGAGGGAGAAAGCGAGGAAGAGAAACATCAATGTGTGGTAGCCTCTTGTGCGCCCCCTACTGGGGACCTGGCCTGCAACCCAGGCATGGGCCCTGACTGGGAATCAAGCCAGCCACCCTTTGGTTTGCAGGCCAGCACTCAATCCACTGAGCCACAGCAGCCAGGGCCGCACAGATGCTTTTATACTTGTACTATACTAATATGTATCCACAAACAATTCCTAATATTTTTGCATGCTTTAAAACTTTGTATGAATAGTGATTCTTCTACAACTTGCTTATATCCTTTAGATTTATCCATTTTGACACATGTAGCTCTGTTTCATTCATTTTAACTGTTGTGGTGTTTCACTGTGTAAATAAACCACAATTAATTTACCCCTTCTCTTGTTGATGGACCTCAAGCTCTGTTTCTAGCTTGTTTGGTTATTACAAATAGCACTACAATGTATATTCTTGCTCACATCTCCTCGCATGCATATGACAGTCCCAGATGAGTGTTCTCCAAGAGAAATATAATGTGAACTTCATGTGGAATGTCAAAGTTACCAGTAGCCACATTAAAAAAAAAGAAAAAGACAAAGATAAAGGACACAGGGACAAAACCAAGGGGGAAGGTGGAAGCAAGGGAGATAGGTGGATTTGGCTGGGGTCAGGGGGAGTGCTGGGGGGAAAATGCAGACAACTGGAACTGAACAGCAATAAAATAATTAAAAGAAATAAAAAAATAAAAATTAAACCATTAAAAAAAGACAAAGATAAAATTAACATATTTGATTTAACCTACTAATCCAAAATACAGTCATTTTGATGTTATCAATACATAAAAATCATTCAGGAGATATTTTACATTCTTTTTTCTGCTATTATTTTGAAATCTTGTGTGTAGTCTACAATTCAGACAATAGATTTTCATCTCTCCATGGATTTCACACAACTGCCAGGTGAAAAAGTGGGCTCGGAGACACAAGCTGTCCCAAATATACTTCTAAAAGTTTTCCAATAAATGAATTTGATTCTTACATTTAAATGCATTAAATTTAAATAAAATTTTTAAAAGTTCCATTCCTCAATCGTGCAGTCCCGAGTTAGGTGCCCCTGAGCGACATGTGGCTGGCTGGCTGGCTGGCTGGCTGCCGCTGAGGGTGGAATGCAGCCACACTGGGGGGGGGGGGGGGGCAACGTCAGGTCAGAGGTAGAACCTGTGTAGCAGGTACAACCACAGCATTGACTTTACCAAAGTGAAGGGGAGGTGCCCGTTAGCAACAGCAGCCCTGAATCCTCCTCTCTCGCCAACACGTGGAATTGTCAGGCTCACGTTTATGCCAATCGGACGGGCGTCCCATGCTCTTGTTATTTTCATTGGCATTTCCCTGCTTTTCCATAAAAGGTTTGTCTTCTCCAAAGAGCCTGCTTAGAAACTTTGCCCATTTTTCTGTGGGGTTATTTGTCTTTCTCTCATTAACTGGTAGAGTTACTTTGTGTACACTAGATTGAATTCTTTTGTTGATTAAATGAGCTGGAAATGTCTCCTAGTTCCAGTCAGCTTTTCACTTGGTGACCGTGGGGGTTTTTTTGATGAGTAGAAGTTTTTACTGTTGATGCAGCAAATTTATCCACATTTTCCTTTATGTTTTATGATTTTTACTCTTTTTTAATCCTCACCCAAGGACACTTTTTTCTAGAGAAAGAGGAAAGGGCAGAAGGAGAGAAAAGAGAAATGTTGATTGGTTGCCTTCTCCTATGTGCCCTGACCAGGGATCAAACATGCAATCTGGGTATGTGCCCTTGCTGGGAATTGAACCCACAACCTTTTGGTCTACCAGATGATGTTCCAACCAACTGAGCCACACCAGCCAGGGCTGATTTTTATCCTTTAGTATTTAAAAAAACATACTTCCCTAACCTAAAATACTTTCCTCACTTTCTTCTAGATTTAAATGACTTCTAAAAACATTTGGAAGGAAATGCTGAGTGGGGGGCAGACACCCCTGTGGCTCTGTCAGGTGGGCCAGGCCTCGCCCTAGGCTGGATGCAGAGCTGCTGGGAGCCGCCTGGTGTGTGCGCCACCCGCCCACTACCCTGACACCCCTGGCGAGATCCCCGTCCTCTGATTGTAAAACCACATCCTACCTTGGGTTCCTCTTTCTCAGAATGGCCAGGCCAAAGGCTTTCTTTTGATTCAAAATCTTGGGGCTCATCGGGAACCCTGGAGAACCCACTTACAATCCCGCCAGTGCTTTGGCCGAGCTCGAGAAGTCAGGATCACCTCTGGCCCCTCACTCCTGAGGCTGAGATGACCAAAGGGACAGACGGGCTCCAGGACATGGGCACCCCCCATCCCCCTGCCTCTCAGCACCACGGAAATGCCACCTTCGACCACTCGCCTCAATCTGGAGTTTTGGGAAGCACTGGGATGTAAAAAACTTGTTCCTAAAAGGGGAAGAGACTGGGGACGGTGTGGGCGGCCCCTAATCAAATGCCAGACACAGGACAGGAGAAAGTGAGAACTCCTTCCCTCTTTGGGGGCCCAAGACCCAGGGTGCAGCCACTAACAAGCTCCCAACTGCCCATGAAGCCCAGACTTGTTGCTCTGCAGCGTGTCTGGGGCCCCAAGGCCAGCTAATCCAGGGGTTTTGGAACTGCCGCAAGAATGCAAACTGGCACAACCACTTTGGGGAACTGACAGTGTCAGCTATGCCCTATGACCCAGCAATTCTCTCTTGGGGACACACCTAACAGACGTACAAGCACGTGCACCAAAAGCAAGTCCAAGGGTGTCTGCAGGACCTCTGTTCACAACAGCCCAAGCTGGAAGCATCCCAAATGTGCCTCAGCAGTCAAATGGAAAAATAAATTGTATCTGCTCCCAATGGAATGTTATAGAGCAATAAGAATGATCTACAAATACACGCAACAATATAAATGAATCTCACAAACACAAAGCTGAGCAAAAGAAGTTAGATACAGAAGAACACGTGCTCTTGATTTCAATTATACAGAGAACAGGCTTGGGCGGGACTAAATCCACGTTAGCGGAAGAGATGGGGCTAACGCCTAGGGGACAGCAGTTACCCAGGAGGAAGGGGGCCTGAAGGACTTCTGGGTACTGGGAAATGTGGCTTCCTTGATCTGGAAGCTGGGGACTTTTCACCAACTCAACATGTCCTCAGCCCAAGTTGTTCAGATGAAATGTTGACCCAGGCCCAGCCAATCAAAGCCCTGAATTCCCCCAGCTGTGGGGATTGGACTGGAAGTGGGAATGGCACTTAGGCCCAGCCAATCATTATGTGTCATCTTTACAGAGATTCCAGGATGTGCATGCCAATGTCAAATCAGTACAATGGGTTTTGATGTCTGGACTTCCTCCTGGGGTAGCAGAAAACATAGACTAACAACCGAGACCACTGGTGCCCATCAGCTGCCTCTACAGGGTGGAACCTGAGAAGAGACCAATGTGAAGCGAAGCAGAGTCCAGCACGGAGAGTACAAGTGGGTCCTGAGGACAGCCTTTGCTTTCCTGGATCCAGCCACGCCTGAAGCTAGGTTCTATCCCTGGACTTGTCAGTTCTATCAGCCAATAAATCCACTCTGTTTTTTTTTTCTCTTTTAACTTAGAGCAGTTTGAGTTGGGTTTTTTTTATCACTTATCGCTGGAAAGATCTATTAGCGTAAAAGCAACAACACATTCCATTTGGGGAGGCTTCTAGTGTTTAGGAAGTTCTTTCCTTGGCAATTGGCCCACCTTCAGGAGTCACCCCTGTCCTTTTTGCCGCCTTTGAGACACACGGGTTGTCATCTGATGGCTCTCTGCTGGACAGTGGCCCCAGGACCTCTGACTGTTCTCTGCGCATGGTTTTTACGCTCTTCTTACCAAAATCCGGTACTCCGAGCTAAGAAGATAGCCTAGATGGGATCTGACAGGCCAGCCGCAGAAGAATGTTCTGGGCACCAAGCTCCCATTTGCTCAGCCTAAAAGGGTATCGGGCTCCCCCACTGCACCCCAGAAAGTTCTCTGGGGGCCATATCACTGAGCTTGCTGGCTGCCAGTCCCCCCCCCCCAGTGTTTCTCAGAGTAAGCCAGGTTCTCTCAGTTTGTGTGGAAACACAGTTCCTGCATCTGAAGAAACTTCTGGAGGCACATGGCACATTTTACTCTTGCTAATTCCATCTCACGGAAATAACTGCCACTCCTGTATTGCTGGATTGGATATTTTATACATATCACGCATCTGAGATATGTTAGTTTATTCAACTGGTATTTATTAAGCGGCAGGAATCACTTAACTCTCGGGAGGGGAGACACACACAGGGACACGAGACAGAAGGATGATCATGCAGTAATGTGACAGAGGGGCTACTCCAGGAGCACTGGGTGGGGACAGGGATGGGAGGGTGTGGATGAGATGGCTTGGAGGGGCCAAGTCCTGCAGGGCCTTCGAAACAGGGGAGATACCCGGGTTTCACTGTAAGCGTGAGGGCCCTGAAGGCGAGTTTTAGGCGGGAGGCACGGGACCTGGTTTATGTCTGAACCGAAACGCCGCAACTGCAGGCTGCATGTGGGAGGCCTGGGGAGAGGCCGGCATGAAGTGGCGGCATCGGAACCAGAGAGGGGAGTCAAGGGACACTTAGGAGCTTGGGAGGGTCAGAGCGGGGACAGCGAGCAGGAGGTAAGGGCGACAGCCAGGTTTGGGCTTGGGAGAGTGGGTGCGTGGTGGAAAGTTCCTGAGTGGGGAAAGGATAAGGGGGAGACAGATTTCGGAGGTAATAAAACAGCAAGAGCTGCGATTCAGGCATAGTGAATCTGAGCTGCTCATTGAACAGCCTGGTGGAGACAGACAGAGGGTAAGGTCCCCAGTTTGGAGCTCAGGGGCGAGGTCCTTGGGGTCACAGAGATATAATTTAGGGTCAGCAGGTGACACACAGATGTGGATTCATGGGGACAGATCAGATGGCCTAGAGACAGAGGGCGCTGGGGATGTAGCAAAGGTGAGCCAGGAGTAATCAACCCTTCCTTGCTCTGAGTCGCCCAGAATCTGGATGCAGACATCATCTGCCCACACCTGAACCATTAATAAGATACCAAAAGGAAAGCAGACAGGAAGGAGCTCAGTTCCCCTCACCTTCCACTTCCGGCCAGCACCATGCGCAGAAACAGCTGTGTGACAGCAAAGCAGCGCCGGCTGCGGGTCCCCGTCTCAGGACTCGCCATCCCTGTGCAAGCTGCTCTGTTAGATACCCCTTCTCCGGCTCGAGGCTGAAGCCCAGGTTCTCCAGCTGAGAGTGTCTGAGGGGCCTGGCCTGAGTCCTGAGCAGCCAGCAAGTCCCTCCAAATCCCTCAGTAAAAGTACTCAGGCCTCCGCCACCCTTTCCACCAACAGCTCCAGGGGCCTGGGTTTATTTCTGAGAAGGATGCAGTACCCCAGAGTCACAAGCACTCCCTCTAGACTGGGAATGAGGTTGCAGCCCATCTGCAGTCCCCTGGGCTGGCAGACCTGCTGGTCAGTGGCTTGTCCTCAGCTCAGAACTGCTAAAAAAAATTCCTTTCATTCCTTTGGAAACTCGCTGGCATCTCCCAAGTCCAGAGGCAAATGTGGCTGATACCAGCACCAGGAGCCACTGGCCAGGCTTTGTCAACACAGAGATGGCTTTCTGGTGCCCCCGTCACATGTTCTGGGGAACAGCTTCCCAAGGGAACCCATGAGTCACACCCTCAGCAGGCTCCGCGCAGGGGAAAGGCTGCAGGGAAAGGAGAAGCGTATCCTGTTGATTTCCCTGAGGGTACCCTCGGCAAATCCTGCCATGTGCCTCCGGAAGTTACTCCAAAGCTAGAATGTAAAGCAACCCCATCTCCGCCTCAGTCATTCCCACAGATGACTATAGAGAGATGCTCATCAGTCCTGGGTCAAAACGTCTGCCCAACACCTGGATTTCAGAACTAAAAGTGACAACCCCAAAAGCCCAAGAGAAGGAGCCTCAGAAACTTCTAGAAGGGGATCATATACATAGTCCGCATAGGTATCATCCACCCAGGCTGGGAGGACACAGACCAGCAGGCACTGTGACGAGGGACAGGGACCACGGTGCTGAATGGAGCAGAGCCTGCATTGGGCCTCCTGACCTGGGTTTATTTTCGGGTGCTTCTCAGCCTCAAAAAGTCCTTCTAATCAAGCACTCTGTGTTGCGGGCAGCCTCCCGTGGAGCACACTCCTCCGATGGGACACTCATTGCCCAACTTATGTGGGAACAGGATCCAAGTGGGCGCCTCAGAAACAGAGTCAAAGGTGCTTTACCAGAGCATCCACTTCCCAGCAGACCTCCTGCACATGCACCCCCAAGGCGCATTCTAGAAACCAACCCCCTGCTCTGGCTGCCAGGAAAAGCCCAGAGACCCTGCAACCCCCAGAGCATCCTGGAGACCTCAGGGGGAAGAATGTGAAGGGGCCCCGGAAGGCTGCGGGCCCCAAGTCCTACTCATTCGCTCATCCACCCGTTCAGCAAACATCGACTCGAGCGTCAGGAAACGTGCCAGCCCCATCCCTGCTCTCACAGAGTTTCAAGTCCAACTGGGGTTTTCAAAAAGCAGAAAAGGACGACAAACACACAGGGCAATTTCAGACAGTGAAAGAGCTGGGGTGTGAGAACAGCGAGCTGGCAGGGAGGGTCCCCCGGTCAGGCAAGGGTCCTGGGTGAGACCGCAATGGCGCCAAGGCCCACATGAGGAGAAGGATCCCAAAAAGCTGACACGGGGTTCTAGGCGGCGGGAATGGGAAGTGCAAAGGCCCTGAGACCAGGGAAGTGGAATCAAGGCCCCACAGAGGAGCTGACTGGGGGGACGGTGAGGAGGTCACAGTGAGGGACAGACCTGAGAGGAGGCCAGGTGTTGCTGTCACTGAGGCGGGAAGTCCTTGGAACGTGTTAAGCAAGAGGTGGACACAGCCTGACTGTGTCCTTTACACAGAAGACGCTTCTCTCCTGTGTGGAAAATGGAAGGGAGGGAGGCAAGAATGGAAGAGGTAACAGCGCTTGGCCAGGGCCCCAGGTGACGCCAGGTCTCTGGGGGACGCGCTGGGCCCTCCAGGCTCCCAGATGTCCCAGTCCCCGCTTTCACTGAGGACCAGGCGTCCCAGACCTCAGGCCTTGAAGTCTCCTGTCCTCAAGGACCTTCCTGACAAAGAACTGACACTATAAACTGGAAGGAAAAGTGAATGGTCCAGGGTCCCCAGCAGGTAGAGCTTCCGGATGGATGTGCCGCTCTCCCCAAATACAAAGGCGTTCCTGGGAGCCACCGCAGTGTGGCTCTCGGGCAGGCCCCGACCAACAGCTCCCTGCCTCCCTGGTGGCCTCCATGGTCGTCAGGGCAGAAAGCTGTCCCCACCGCAGCTGTGAGCCACAGCGACAGGAAGGCCTCGCAAGTAAACCCCGCACAGCAGCCCCTCTGCTGTCCTCTAATGCAAAGCGACTGGCCGGTGGAGGTCAGTTGGGGTTGGGGACATGTATCCAAAAAAGGAATGGGAAGGGACTGTCCAGAAGTCAGGCCAGGCAGGTAGGACATCCCGGAGACCAAGCCCAGAACTAGGACTAGGCAGGAAGGGCTGGAGGGGAGCGGGGCTGTGACACCCCGAGCTCCTGCCGCAGGAAAGAAGGGGTGAGGGGCGAAGGGCGAGACTGGAGGACACAGCCAAGTGCCCGGAGCCGTCGGCTGCCTCTGTCCCTGGAGCTTTAGTCTACCCACGTCTGTCTCCCTGCTAGCTCTCCAAATTTCTTCCTCCTTTTCAAAACTTTTACTCTCCCCCACTTTACATGTGTCTCTAGAGGCCAGTTTTCAATATGACAGTAACTTTTTTTAAAAAATTTTAAGGACAGTAACTTTTAGTTTGAATATTTAAAAAGGAAAAAGGACCTTCAGTGGGGGAAACCAAGACTGAGGTCAAAGGTGAGAGGTGTGGGTCTCTGGAAAGTCCGTTCTATATTGGGGGGTTGGGGGGCGGGGCTCTAACTGCTGCTGCTCTCAGGAACAGCAGGCCAACCACCCTGGCCAAGCGCCTGTCCCAGCTCTGTCCTCCGATGTTCAGTCCACGGTCCACCCCAGTGGAGCCCCCGGCACGACACATCCAAATCAACAGAAAAACCCGTGGTCTCACATCCAGTAATTTGGGGAATAAGGAACGGTCATAAAAACACAACTCAAAATTTTTAAAGAACAGCTACATGCACCAAGATATTCATGGCGGTATTGCTTGTGAAACTGACAGATCTAAAACTGTAAGGAAAGGGCTAAGTCAATGAACACACTAACTGTCACCCGAGGACATTTTTTTCCTCGCTGCTTTTAGAGAGAGAGGAAGGGAGAGAGAGAACATCGATGTGAGAGAAAAACATCAACCAGGTGCCGGGACAGGGAATCGAACCCACAACCCTTCGGTTATGAGAAGAAGCTCCGGCCCACTGAGCCGCACCGACCAGGGCTCATCACACATTAACTTCAAGAGTGGGTGCATGACACGGATGCCCGTGCACACTGCACGGCACTGCAAACGTCCCCCGCGTGGAATGACACCAACACGCGTACATGCACTGTCCTGGCATCACGTCTGTGGATGACACACTTCAGGAAGTGTGGAGAAAACAAGAACGGCGATACCATGGGTGCCTGTGGGTGACACAGTCAGGACTTTTAAACTTTACTATCTAAGGAAGTTTTACAACCAGATTGATTTTTTAAATTACTTAAAACTACAATGCTTGCAGCAAAAAAAGGCTTCTGACCTCCACAAGCAAATATACTACCCTCAATTTCAGTTGTTTCTTTGGATATTTACCTCTACATTTCTAAATTATAGGTTTATGCTGATCTTTCTGGATTTTCAGCTTTGAACTTCATACCTTAGGAAGTAAGTCTGGGCTTCCTTACACCTACAGACATGCGCACCTCCTTTCCTCCAGCTTCTGAAGAGAGCAATGGGATCGTTTTTCGTTAATCAAACATCAGTGTTTACATTACTGTGACTGTGTAAATATGGTTCAAAGCCATGCCACAGAGTATATTGTGGTTTTCTTTCTTGTCTTGTTCAACTTTCTGTTATTCCTGTAGTTAACAGTTGCCTCACTTTTCATTTTCTTTGTTTTCTGTGTCCGAGTGTGTAATTTCTCCCCAAACTCTCCGACACAACTACAGAGCTCCTCAGGATGCAGCAGATACGGCCGATAACCCGCCAGCTCTTTTTTTTCTTGAAGCTACTCCACCAGGGCCCTTGGTCATCCTCCTCCGAGTGGGGCTGCTTGCTCTCAGACCAGACGCACGGCTGCAGTGTTGGGACGTCCCTCCACCATCTGTCCACCAGTCAGGGTGCTTGGCTGCACACAAAGAGGCCACCTCTCACTGGTTAGGCAGGAAGGAGCTGAGGGATTATGACATTTGCTGCACTATGAGGAGGAGTTCATAGGTCTGTTGGAGAGTTTGAGGAAGGATGAGTGATGAGTACCTTGGAAACAAAGCAAATAAAAAGCTGAGGCAACTGTCAAGTCCAGGAAAACCAGAAAGTTGGACAAGAAAAGAAATGTAATTGTGGTCCACTATGTAGACTCCGCACTGCACATCGGACGGCAACACTGCTTCTACTGCCACTTGGTACTGGGTGTCGGTTCATACCTCTGCTGCTTCTGTGCCGAGAACTTGACCTTGCAGCCCATCACTGCTGCATGGCTATAGTCCATCATCACCTCTCTCTTCTCTGTCAAAAACAGGACATCAGGGCATCTCACAAATGGAGCCCAGGTCACAGGTCCTGGCTATCGAGGAGACTCGGAAATGAGTATTTTTCAGTTCCTCTGGTGGGGGGGTAAGTGTTTGTTTCCTTTCTCTCCCCACTCCCCAGATTCACAGTAAAGTAACGGCTGAAATACGGACAGCCATTTGGCAGCTGAGCCAAATGAGAACAAGGGACAATTGCACATTGTACTACCTGTTCCTCTTTCTTGGTTTACTTGTGGAGCACACCCTCCCAGGAACTTCCCTGAAAAGGGATACAAAGAAAGGAGGGTAGGTTTTGAAAATTCATGTCTAAAAAATATCTTTATTCTATAATTTTGCCTGAATGACCAGTACAGAATTCTGGGTTGGAAATTAATTTCCTATGGATATTTGAGGGTGGCTCTGTTGTCCTGTGGTTTCTGGTGCTGCTTTTGTAGAGTCCGGTGGGTGCGTTCTGTTCTCCGATCTCCTATTTGTGGCCTCTTTGTAACTTTTCTCTATCTCTGGAGGGTTGAAAGTTCATGATGATGTCCCGTAGGACATCTCATTCTTTTAGGTAGTGTTTCTTTTGTTATTCGTTGTGCTGAGTACTGCTCAGAGACATTTATTGCAGGGACTCCTTCTATTCTGGAATTTTCTCCTGTAGTTTCTTTGATAACTTCCCCTCGTCCATGTCTTTTCCCCCTTTTTCTTGAGCCCCTGTGAGCTGGATATTGGGCCTCCCAAACTACTCTCCAATTTTCTTATCTTTTCTAGAGATTTATTTTTCAATCTTCCAGCTCTATCCTATTGATTTTTTTTACTATTAACATCCCAGTTTTATATCTAAGAGCTTGTTACTGTTTTATGAATATTTCTTTTTTAAAAGCAACCAAACCACACTGATGGCTTCTGATCCCTTTTTCCTGTTGTTTGGGTCTCTGTCATTCCTGGCTAAGGCCTCCGTCCACGTGTACTGAACTGCGGCTGCCCACGCAGATTGACATCCAGGCACTCACAGCCGTTGGGGCACAGGTAGGGCTCGTTGCTAACAGGTGTCACTGTAAAGTGACGAAGTAGCAATGTAGCTTTTCCACAGGGTCCCCCCTCAATCAGTGTGAGCCTCTGAGGGTCATTTTTCTCGTGAGGTCAATTTTCTCAGAAAGAAGTTCAAGGCCCGGCCTGGGGGGTGGGCATAATAAGGCAGGCTGCCACGTGCCAGGAGCCCCCTAGCAAAGGGTGCCTCTGCTCAGTGGGCCAACTTGCGCTGAGCCCTCCTATCCTCAGTCTAGTGCCTCCTCCCAGCATCCCCTGCCCCAGGCTGGTCCTGGGCGGTTCTGGTCCAAGGTGCCTGTAGAAAACCCAGCGTCTTCGGCTGGGGTGCAGCCTGGCTCGAAGGGGTCAGCAAGGGTCTGTCGCTCTAACACACTGTTTCAACTAGTCTTCCTGCCACCCTGTACCCCAGCGTCGTCAAAACCCTTGGTAGCCCCTAATTCTTGTGTCTGGGGGGGCAGTCCTATGGACATACCAGCTTGCTTTCCCCACAGCGCGGGACACTCAGCGCTCTGCTTGGCTTCTTTTTCCCCCACCTGTGTTCTATCTTTCAACATTTCTTGCTCATACCCCTCCTCCTCTCTCATCCTTTCCATTTCCTTAAGGATTTATCCCTTTACTCTCATTTTAGTGGGCTTTTGAAACAGAGCAGAAACAAGCATATCATTCAATCAGTTATGTTTATGTGGAAGTCCGTAATAATACTTGACAATAAATAAAAATCAGGTGCCCAAAGATATACACAGAAGACTCTCTGGTGGGTGAGGGAAGGGTATTCCCACAAGGAAACAATGGTTGGGGTGGGGGCAGGTAGAATTAAAGGAGAGTTACGCTTGCAATTTCTTTTGCATTTTGCAAATTTGGACAGTAAATAGATATTTTTATAAATAAAAACATGTGAGGGTTAAAATTATTATTAAAGGACATCTCCTGAAACAAGAATCACGACAGTGTAGGAGAGGCCCTAATCACCACAACAGGTCAACACGAGCCAAGGTCTCACCTCTGCTCTGGGGTCTGGGGTCCCAGGAAAGCACCCGAGGCCTCCAGAGGGTGGCAGGGCTGGGAGAGGGGCCGGGGGCATGGAGTTCACCACCAGTCTCTCTGCTTGTGCCACAACGGCTGTCTATTTTTACCTGCTTTATGAGTCAACATTCTGCTGAATATTTTGATCTTTTAGAAGAGAGCCACACGTAACAAAAAAGCCTGGGAAGTATGAATGAAGGTCTAGAGCAAACGAGGCTGACAGGGTGGGGTGGCCTCCCAGGATGACCCCACGCTATAACCCAAACCCCTTTCCATCCTGAAATGATGGCAGCTATTCAAGGGTCTGGATAAGGCGGAAATAGGCTGTGTGCCCTCAGAAGACAGATGTGCCCACAGAATTTGTGAAGGGGACCGCTGGCCTACGGACCCAGGAACCTGCTAACCAGACCCAGGTACTCCCAGAGGCCAGAGAGGGGTGCCGGGCCGATGGCCAGCCAACGTCAGTCTCTGGCCTCAGTTTCTTCATTTGCACAATGAAGGGACTGCATTCATCTCCCAAGCCAATGTTCTAGAAGCTCCAAGGAACATTCTCTCACTGATACAGGGACTGCCAACTTTCCGGAGAAACAGAATGTCCCCAGTGAGGACTCCTTGAGAAGCAAGGATACAGAGTTATCAAAATTCAACCCACTTCCTTTGGGAGAATGTTTTACTTTTCCTCTCCCCAACTAGGCCAGCCCAACTCCACCATGACCAGAGCAAGTTAAAGAGCAAATGTTGCAGCTTCGCCATGGACTCCAGGGCTCCTCGGAGCAGAGCCGGCCCTTCCTTTCCCAAGCAGCGGCATCCCTCTCGTGGGAAGCTGGCCGAGGTCTAGTTCACTTCCCGCTCACAGGCTCCCAGCAGAAATTTGGGTCATTCTCTTACTTCCGGCTCGAGCCCTACAGATGGGTCCTCCTTTTGGCTGAATGGTCAGGGAGGGCAGGGGACCACATTCAGATTTCAACTATCTACAAAATGACATTTCTTCTCCCAGCACCCAGCTGGTCTCCTTCGCCCAGCCTACCTCTCTGGAATGGTCCAAGAAAGACCAGCAGCAAAGGCCCCTCCACCTGGCAGCTTAAAGATGCTTTGGAGTCAGTGAGCGTCATTCCGCCCTTGCTTGACTCTGAGAGCTCCTTATCTGTCTGGAAAAAAGAAAGAAAAAAAAAAAATGAAAAGAGTCTCAGAAAGCTTCTGCTCATTCTCTTACAGAACTCCAGCTTAAAAGCAACTGCTTCACCCAGGCTCCCTTTTTGCAAACCAATCACATTCTGTTGGATGGGCCTGCTTCGCCATATGCAGGCTAAGCAGGTCGGCTCCCTTTGGTGGCACTGAAACAATCCGCAGGGGCGCTTCCAGGGCCCGAGGCAGGAATGTGTATACATGCGGATGACTCAGATCATTTTTTGAGATGTTTGTTGGTTTTGTTTGGTTTTTGAAAGCAAAGTAAGTGATTGGAGCCAAGCTCAGGTTTGAGTTCCATTCAATGGCTGCAAAAGGCATGTTCCTGAACTTGAGGACCCCATTCAAGACCCAAATTGCATCATAAAGGAAGATCCATCCCAGCTCCTGGAGGTGAAAAGGTAGGATGGGGAGGGGGCAGCCTGCTGACACTCCTGGAAATAAGAGGAAGTAGGACCAGCCCCTTCACCTAAGCCTGGACACAGCTATGTCCACAGTAGGGAGCCTCTTGCCTGGAACCCACTGGGCGTGGCTGGGGAGGGGTCCTGAGAAGCAGGAAACCTACACACGGGCTTCTCCAGGAGACAGAAAGTCCAGTGCTAGGAAGCCAGTGGAGAAGGCATCCCATTCTAAGAGCACAGTTCCCAAGGACAAGCTGAAACTCTTCCTGCTGTCAGCCTACTCCAGGAAGGGTTTATCCCCACGGACCCTCCTGCGGGAGCCCAGGAACGGGGAAGGGGACGGTCCCTTCGCTCCGCATCCAGGGGACGATGGCAAGGACTTCCCAAGGCACTGCCACCAGAGAAATGAGAGGTCAGCGCCAAGAGCTGAGAAAGAAATAACTTCCATTGATGATCAATGCAATTAACGAGAGACCAAAAAAAAAAAAAAACCCAGCAGCTCAGTCACAGGGAAATGACACATGACCGTAGAGAAAGCACTTTCAAATCGAGGAGAGACAAAGAAAGCAGAAGGCATGATGGAGCCGAGAGAGGGAAGAGTTAGAGAAGGCGAGGAAGAAATTCGTCCTCGGGAATTCAGGTCAGGAAGTACGGAGCTGGGTCTGAATTCACAAGAGGGCGGCCAAGGTGGCGGCTCTTCCTCGGGAGAAAGGTGGGTCTTCTGCTCTGGCTCTCACGCCAGCCAGGACCGCAGGACCCGGGTCTGCCGCCCTCCAGCCCTTTGGGTTCAAGGGCAAAGCTCGGGAGGCACCGCTAGGAAGGGACCGAGAGCAGGATGCTCCGTCCCGAATCGGGGGCAGGGGGAGGGGAGGACGCGCGTAGCGACCGCTGGGTCCTCGGCGAGTAAACAGCTTGCCCTGAACGGCTCGGGGCCCTGCTCATCCCATCAAGGGCGACAGCGGGACACCCCGGTTTCCGGCCCTCCCGGGGCACGAAAGGGATGCAGTGAGACTGAGACAGGAGCGCGTGAAGCAGCCTGCACCGGAGCGCGGCCCCCTGCCTTGGCCTCCCCGGCGGGGTCCGGTCGGCCCCGGGAACGCGCCCGCCTCCCCGGCGCCCGCGCCCCGGCCCCCCGGTCGCCCCAGGCGGACAAAGCCCCGCGCCGGGAGGGGCGGGGCGTGCGGGGGGGGGCACTGAGACCCCGCAGGCGCGCACACAGGTGGGCTCCGTACCGGGTGTCGGTGCCGGGGGCGGGGCCCGGTCTCCCTGGAGACGGTTGCCCAGGGGACACGGCGGGCGGGTCCCGGAGCGGCGGGCGGACGCGAGTCTCCGGGCGGCGGCGCAGAGCCCGCGGGGGCCTGAGGGCAGGCCCGCGGCGCGGAGCCGGCTAGCGGGGCTTCGGCGGAGGGGCGCGGCCCGGGGCGGGGCCCGGACGGCAGCGGGCGCGGGCGGCGCCAGGGGGCGGGGCGTCCCCGGGGCCCGGGCGGGGCCAGGACCTGCCGCCGCGCGGGCACCGTCGCCAAATTCTCACAGCCCCAGCCAGGCGAAGCGCAGGCGCGCCCGCCGTGGCCGGCCCCGGAGGCCAGTCCTTCCCGACCCGGGCGCACTGGCCGGACCTGCGGGGCTGGACCCCGGGCGGCGTGCGCACGCTGCCCTTTGCCGCCCTCCCGCCTCGTAACCGGAGGATGTAAAGTGTCCTTCGCAGAATGAGCGAGGACTGGTCGTCTGCCAAGCCGCTTCCGCTCCCGGGTTCCCAGGGAGTCACCAGAAAGGGCGGGGCACTGGACCCTGTCACTGATCCAGAGCCGGGGTCACCCGAGTGCCTTGCCCTGCCGGGCTCTGGGCGCACATCCACGTGCGCGCTGTCTCCCAGCCTCCAGGCCTTCCTTCCCGACGGGGTTCCCTGGACGGGTCGGGTTTGGAAGATAAACAGGTTTCCCCGGGACTCTCACTAACGCAGCTTCCCATTACAGCGAGCTGCGTGCAAGCTGGCCCACCGCCCGAGCGCTGACGCGGTCGCCGTCCGTTGGCACCGGCGTGGCGCCGCTACCCGGGCGCACAGCGCCCCGCGGGCCTCGGTCTCCCTGGGGCTGTGAATGGGCAGACCCGGGCTGCGTGGCCGGGACTCGGCTTCCCACTCGCTCGCACCAGACACGCCCGCCTGCGGACGAGCGCGCCGCCTCCTAGCGGCGGAGGACCGCAACTGCCTCGGCTCGGTGCGGGACCCACAGGGTTCCTGCCTGCAGTGTCCCACGTCCCCTCCAAATGGGCTTTCGGGTCACAGCCCTGGATGTGAACCCTTGCCACAGTGGAAAGCGAGAGGAGGCAGGCGGAGCGTGAGATGCAGCGCCACCCCAGCGGGGTCCCTTTGGGCAGAGCCCACGTGGCTGGAAGAAAGCAGCAGTTGGAGGTCCAATTCACCCTGCGCGGCGGCTCCGCGCTGCTCAAGTGCTCCAGGTGAGGCGCCCAAGGCAAGACCCGCCCTTCCGAGCCCCCAGGAGCCTCCGCCAGCCCCAACTTCGCCTAGAGCCTAGCGGGGAGAGCAAGGAGCAAAACTCAGCCAGAAGTGTGAGAGAAGAGGACCAGGTGGCCGGGTCGTGGGGGATGCCGCGCCCCGGGTACCCAGGAACCTTGGGGCCAGGGTCCCAGCAGCCCGGGCATCTGAGAGGAAAAAGGGGGGGTGTCAGGGCGTGAGGAAGCAACCCCCCCAACGTATCTCCTCCCCAGAGGCCAGACACACACTGGAAAACACACTCGCATACACGTTCACACACAGGCACCATTGTGTAACTGACACACGGTGGTGACACAGGCACGTACTACACACACACACACACACTCAGCCACAGAGACCAAAGACAAACAGATGCACACTTTCACAAACAGAACCCCCCCCCCACACACACAATTATGTAAACTGACACATAATGTCACATTCACCAAGACCACACACACCCCCACTCGAGCACATCCACAGGCTGAAGAGAATCACGGGGGGCGGGGCTGTGGCCTCCGGAGAAGGCAGGCCTGGGCCGGTAGGTGGGGACAGCGCAGTGAGACAGAGGCCCAGGGCTCAGCCTGCAGGCTTCCTCGACCTCCCCTTCACTCCTGTGCCCAGTCTGGGGAGGGGACTGGTGCAACCGAAGACCATAAAGACCATCCGTCTGGCAGCCGGGGGCCCCCTGACTCAGTAGGGTGGAGTAATGCCGGGGCCCCCTGCTGGGCTGCCCTTGACCCACAGGGTGGGGTTTCTTAGGATGAGAAGCTGCTGGGATTCCCAGCTGGACCTTGGATGGGGGGAGAGAAGCTGAGAATTCTCTGACAGCTGCCCTGGCTGGTGGGGAGTGGGGGAGTATCCCTAATAACCCCCAGCCAGAAAAGGATAATGGCCTACAGTGCCAGAACACCACAAAGATTTTTCAAGGAGCAGACAGGCTTCGGTGGGTCCACTCCCCCCATCCCAGCTGTGGGTGCCCTTCTCCCTGGGGGCCCAGTCCTTTGGACTTCCCTGTCTCCAGCATGGCTCTGCAGGGAAGCCACGCTCAAAGACAAGGCCCTCATCAGCAACGGAACCCAGTGACCTGGCGTGGGGTTCAAACTGGGGCTCTCAGGTTCTGGTTCCTCTAGAGCTCAGAGAAAAATCTAAGATTCTTTGGAATAACAAAAGTCACAAAAAGCCATCCTGCAGCGACACACTGGAACTGCACCAACAATTCCAGAAAGACATCACATCCGTTGCCAGGAGAGAATTAAGTGAATTAATAACAGATACAAAGTCTCTAGCCTGGGGCACAGAGGAGATGCTGAGCGTTTGCCATCACACATGGGAAACAGACACAAAGAGATCCAGTGACCTAGTATCACACAACCAGTCAGTGGCAGAGACAGAAGAGAAAACAAAATCTGCCCTGACAGCTGTGGCCCGGGTGGGCATCACCCTGCAAGGTGATTCCTAGGCAGGGCACCTGCCTGGGTTGTGGGCTCAGTCCCTGGAAGGGGTGCATAGGAGATGGATGTTTCTCTCCCTCCTTTCCCCAATCTCTAAAAACAAACAAATAAAAATTCAAAACAAGAAACCAACTATTGGGGGAAATCGCCACGACCTGGAAGAAATGCTACTTGAGACCATCACCACCTATTGTCACCGTACGAGGGTGTAGCCCATCACACGGGCTGGCGGAGGTTTACGTATAATATAACTGAGAACTTCGTCAATGGAGAAATGAAACCGAGCACAAAAATACCAATTGGCAAGCAGCTTATCTTTATTTTACCTTTTCTTATGGCGAAATTGTCTTATGGCCAAAATTGGTTATATGGTGAACAACTGCGGCAAAAAATGCTTGTGGCAACAATGGTTACGGGAAAGTACCTACACCCAGAGTGGATGCAGTGGACAAAGGGATGACTCACATCCCAGGTGGGGTGAGATTTCATCATGCTACTCAAAAGGGCGTGCCATTGAAAACTTATGAGTTCTTTATTTCTGGAGCTTTCCATGTAATACTTTTCAGACTGAGGTTGACCGTGGGTCATCGAAACCGTGGATAAGGTAGAGGGGAGACTACTGTTTACTGTATAAATCCGTTTCACCACCATAAGAAAAATCAGAGTAAATAGAAATATTAAAATTCCCACCTCTCCACTTGCTACTGCCCAATGGAACAGATCCTTTCTTTTTTTTTACTTTTTTTTTTAAAAGACTTTATTTATCTTTAGAGAGAGGGGAAGGGAAGGAGAAAGAGAGGGAGAGAAAACTCAGTGTGTGGTTGCCTCTCATGCACCCCCAAATGGGGAACTGGCCCACAACTCAGGCATGTGCCCCGACCGGGAATCAAACCCGAGAACCTTCGGTTCACAGGCCAGCACTCAATCCACTGAGCCACACCAGCCAGGGTGGAACTGATCCTTTCTTAAGCCCCCCAGCATGAGGCGGGAAGCCAGATGAGCCTACTCCCACCGCTGAGAGGCCTTGCTACATTCAACAAATAAGATGGAAGTCTGCTTTCATCAGCAGCCACTCCACCCTCTCCAGACACTTCCAGGTACTCACTGTGATGAAATGGCAGTTTCTCCTGGCTGCCCACTGGTACCCTAACCACCAGCTGTCCTGGGATGGGTTGGTTCTTTCTCATCAAATCTGGCACTCAGCACTGTAGGGGGTCAGACTATGTCACCCCAAAATATGGCACGATGGCATACTATTTTGAATTAAAAGTCGTTGGGAAACAGCCAGTGCAAGAAGGACCTCTGAGCCTCCTTTGCCGCCTAAAAGCAGGAGACAAACGTCCCGAGTGAAGGGGCCCTCCCCATACCAGGAGGGTAGAATCCACCCTCATCACCAGAGACAGGAAACAGAGGGCCAGGACACTGCGTGTTACTTCCACTTTCCTTCCCCAGCTCAAACCCATTTGTCTCACCAACCCTTCGCACGTTCGTTGTCTCTTTGTCTAAAAAGTGCAAACGCTTCCTGCTCCAGTTGCATCTTTGAGTCTCATCTTTGTGGGGCTCTCTTACTTCCGTATGTAATTAAATTCTGTTTTGCTGCCATTACTCTGTCTTTTTATTATAGGAGAGTTTCAGCCAAGAACCTAGAGAGGTAGAGGGAAAATTATTATTCCTCCCCTACAGCCTTTTTGGGTGTGGTCAGACAAGACACTGAGTGGGGACAAGACTAGGAAAGCTATAGGAAGAAAAAAAATCACATAAAAAACAATAGTTAAGTGTTTGTTGTTGATTCTATTCAGAAACACAGGAGGACTCTGGACAATAATCCCCCTCAAAGAGCAGAGACAGTTTCCGTGGTTAGACACACAATCTGCCTTGGTCTGTTCACTCTTAGGCACAAGCACAGGGGGCCCAGTGACAGGAGTGCCAGACCCGTTTCTCTGCCACCTTTACATGTGCTAGTTAACCTTGACACTCCCACCCCCAGTTAACTCAAAAAGTGGCTCATCTGTCATTAAAAAGCAATGTTAATTAGAATCCAGAGCTCGCTCTTTCCTTGTTTCCTTCTTTCTTCCCTTTTCTTTCCTTCTTTCTCTCTTTTCTTCCCTTCCCCTTCCCCTTCCCCTTCCCCTTCCCCTTCCCTTCCCTTCCCTTCTTCCTTCCTTCCACCAATTCCCCTAGCTTAGACCAAAAGTCTGCCTCAATGGAAGTTTCTGGGGTTTGGGACCTGGGAGGGAGCAGAGAAAAAACGCTGCTCCTGTTGCAGTGCTGGTGCTTGTAAGTGCCAACCTGGAAGCCTTCGAGGCTGCGGGCACTGTCCCAGGAAAGGCTGGGTTGGGAGCCCTGGAGTTAGACAGAGCTGGGTTCGGATCACTCCCCAGCGGTGCTGCTTCCCCAGAGGGGTCAGCCCTCCGGCCCAGCAGTGGGAGGAAGGGGTGGTCGGGCAGGGGGCTGCTCGTGGGGACTTCCCTGTAGACCCCTTGTTACACACAGACCCTGACACTGCCTCCTGGGAGCCTTAGGTTTCCAGTTCTGGTGTGCAATCCTCGTGGGATGACACCATGCTTAGACCTCTTTGTATCTTTCATAGAAGAAAAGATACTCTATCTGCGAAAAGATCTACTGTGAATACTTATTGGGAGAAAACTAGAGTAAGGGGAGAGATAGGGCACCCGGAACAACAGGGCATCACTCCTGGAAGATCCCCCGGAAACTCACAAAACATCTGGAATCTCCTTGTGAAACCTCTCAGTGTGTGAGAGAAGCCATGGAGGGCAAGAAAATTGAAGTAAGGGCTAGGAAATGTTTTAGAGTTGGGGCCAAATTTCAAGCAGGTGAGAAGCATGAATTTGGCAGTATTAAACTCGACAGACTCACAGAGCTGATCCTTAAAGACCATTTAGTTGAGACGGGGCTGAGGGCTTGCTGGGGCCACCCAGGTGGACATAGCACACCCTCAGTTCCCCGGGCACGAAAGTGTCAGTCCCTGAGGGACCCTGGAACCAGTGAATGGCCCCACACAGCGGCAGCGGAGGAAGCAGCAGCTAACGCTTTCTGGCCCGGACTGCGTGGACCACAGTCGTCATGTTAAATGCTTTACATTCATTGTGGACGTTTTAAAATGTGGCAGCCAATTCTTTAACATTCGGCCCATTGAGAGGTGCCATTGATGTCTCTCCCCTTAAATCTGGTAGACTTGCAACTTCCTTGAGAGAGAGAGAGCAGCAGCAGAAGTGATGCTGAGTGACTTGAGAAGTTAGGTCATAAAAGGCCATGCAGCTTCCGCCTCCTTTGGAACCGAGCTCTCTGGGCTCTGCCCATCAAGAAGGAAATGTGACTACCTGAAGCTGCCACTCTGTGACGAAGCCCCAGCCAGAAAGAGAGGCCAGGTGTCGGCACTCAGGTGGACAGTCCCATCTGAGCCCTGCCTCTGAGTCATCCCCACCCAGGCAGCTAGACTTGAATGAAGAAATCTCTAGATGATTCCAGCCCTCCAATTGTTCAAATTATTGGCAGCCCTTCGAGAGTCTTCCCGGCTGACCCGGGACACCCTGGCCCACAACCAGGCTGTCCTGCTAAGCCCTATTTCAGTTCCTGGTCCTCAGGACCTGTGAGCATGAAAAAGCAGTGTTGCCCTGCACCTTGAAGTTTGATATGGTTTTTAAAGTAGCAATAAACACCTGGAACTTTGCAAAATCTTATTAAATCCTCAAAACAGCCCCCATGGGGGTTATGATCACCATCTCCACAAGGAAATGGAGGCCCACAATGTCCCCAAAACTACACAGTCAGTGGCAGAAACAGGGATGAGACCCACTTTTAACCATCACCAAAAACTGCTTCTAACAACAGACCTTTAGGGCATGAGGCTCGGTTTTTAATGCATGATTTATGACCGTTTTATCAAGACCCGAACCTGCCCCTGAAGACAGTCTCATGGACCACCCAGGAAAAGAGGGGTCTCCGGTGGCTTCTGTTAGAAAGTGTGACCCAATGCCGCGGTGGGAAGGGTCAGGTCCACCGGGATGGGTCCTGGGGCCTGTTCTGGTCAACATCCTTCTTGACAACAAAAATGAAAGGAACTCCAAGAACTGACTCTTTAATTGGGTAGAAATGCAAATAGAATTCACAGATACCTGGAGGAATCATCTGTAAAAATTACGCTACCAGAGGTGGGCAAATCTGGTGGCACCGAGTGCAAGGCTGTATGTAATTACACACTAACTTCCTTAATTACAGAGCAGGGGCAGGTGGAACCAGAGAAGTCTCAGCCCAAGGCTCATCCCCCTTTCTTAATCCTCACACAAGGATGTGTGCATTGATTTTAGAGAGGAAGGGGGAGACGGAAAGAGAGACACACACACACACACAGATGTGAGACAGAAACATCGATCGGCTGCCTCCTGGACACCCCGTGACAGGGAATCAAACCTGCAGCCTTTTGGTGTATAAGACCATGATGCTCCCACCGACTGAAACACCTGGCCAGGGCAAGGGCCATCCCTTATGACTGATTTGGCTGGGTACCAGGTATCACAAGGGCTACTCTCTATATGAAATTACATCCAATCACGGCACCCCTCCTGGCAGTCACACCTTGGTGCTAAATTCTGAGGGCAACAGGCACCAGGTGCGGAGTGCTCAGTACCAGCCTGGCTCATTGGCAAAAGGGGTGTTGCATGCTCACTTGTCGGGAGGCCCTGCCTGGTCTCAAGACGCCTGGAGCCTAACACGTGGAGCCCGGACATGGCTCTGCCTTCCCGTCCTCCGTAGATAACTGTACCTGCCCACGACTTACACCAGCTCTCACAGGTGGGCTTTCCATCTGCCCAAGCCAAAGCCTTCACGCAGAAGGGGCGGGGACGGGGGGGGGGTGGGGCTGCAAAACCACAGGTTGCAACTGTCCCAAAGGACGCTGGCATCCTACAGACGGGAGTCGCCTAAGGATTCAGGGAAGATGGTCCTTGCTGATCGCGTCACAAAAGGAGCCGTGCATTAGGACAAAGAAAAGGATTGAAACGGCACAGAGTAAACTTGAACGTGGCACTTTGGAGGTGGTTAGGGCTGAAAACAGAAACTGCCTCAAAGCAGACTTTGAACAAGTCCTGGGGCGAGCATGTCTTCCGAGGCCCCAGTGGGTCAGAATCTTACGTCCCTCTCCTGCCTTTGAGGTTGGTTTTGGAGTCAGAATCCAGCAGTGGGACCCCAACAGCCCTTCGGTGCACCCTTACAGTCTGGGATGAACCCAGTGGAATTACTTGTAAGAATGCCCTCACCGACAGGACAGTTCCTGGGGAGAGGGGCCCTGATTTTCAGCAGCTCTTCATAAGGACTTGAAATCTGAAAAAACTTAGGAACACTGGGTGGTGGAGTTCTAGGGTAGGTGGATAAATGGGGGCTCCAGGCCCAATTCTAACCTGGGGGCGGGGGAGTTTCCCACCAACAACAAACAATTCTCGGACCCCAGCAGGAAGCCCAAGAGTTTAACTCAGTGTTGACATGATCTACCTGGAGCTAGCGTCCTATTCCACAGGTTAAGGGTCAGTCCCATGAGACTGACCCCCACACACAGACACTCACAGCGGCCACGGAGAGGGAGCCCGTCACAAGGTCTTAGCTACTTGGCAGGTTACTCCGGGTCCGCTCTGCAGCGGGCTGCCCTCACAGGCACCCAGCCAGGCCTTGCTCACATGCCCTCCCTCTCCCTCCCCCATAAAGCTGCAGATCGGCAGTCAACCTCTCAGCACTGGGACAACAGAGGCCTCTGGACAGCTCTCCATCGCCCATTGTCTGGTCAGTCTGTCCTTGGCAGGTGCCGCTGCGCCACGTCCTTCCACTGCCCTGCCACTGAGCACCTGCTGCAAGCCAGCAGGATTTAGGTGCCCCAGGTCCATTTTCTCACTGGATCAGCACAGCGAGCCCCGGAGGCAGGCCTTCTGTCTACAAAGGGGACAGTGGGGCCCACAGAGCTTCCAGCCGCACCGCCAGTCAAGGGAGAGGCCGATTTGAACCCAGGGCGACTCCTGAGCCCTGCCCCTGCCCCCCATTGGGCCACACTGCCCCTCCCAGGCCAGGGCGAAGGAACCAGTTTCAGGCCACTGGCCAAGCAGACACCCGAGTCCTGTTCCTCTGATTGTATCACCCACCAGCTCAAGAGCCCTTAGGTCGATTTCTAGTCAAAGTTTTGAGAGTTGGGCAAGGAGGTGATGGAGATTTCCGGGGCCAGGCCCTGCTTCCTCCTGACAGAGGGCCTATAGGGAACCTATCCATGTGTGATGTGATCTAGTGGCTCAGCTCTGGTTCTGAACACAGACAGATGTGTGTGGCGTGCAGAGAACATCCGTGAATAGGTCTCCCGTGGGGAATCAGGCCTGCATGGTACCTAGGCCGCTTTGAGACTTGCTTTTGCTAAAAACTCCCTCACCCTGAATTGAGGAAACAAATGTTTACTGCATATCTTTAAAGTAACTTCCTAAAATCTATGCTAAACCTCTCTAGTTCGGGTGTAACCAGTTCAACCTCTTTTCCCTTTAAATTTGCAAATGACCTTTATCTTAAAGGGATTAGCAACATTCTTTTGTTACGATAACCACCTAAAGTGAGCCTGTGCATAGTTAATGAGAACCATCCTGGATGTAATGTACCTAGAGTGTCAATAAAAGCCTGTCCAGGTGAGGGGTCCATGCCCTCTCTCTGAGAGAGAGTGGCCACGCAGGCCGGCCCTCTCTCACACTCTCTGGCCTGCTCTGGGCCTCTCTCACACTCTTGTCCTCTCCCTGGCCTTCCCTCTCTCCCTCCCTCTCTCCCTCCCTCTCTCTCTCCCCTCTCTCTCTCCCTCTCTCTCTCTTACTGAGAGAGCGGCCACGCAAGCCCTAGCACTCTCTCACTTAGAGAGTGGCTCAACATCCCTTTTTCTCCACTGGATTCCTTTAGTCCGTGTGAATTTGTTCGTCACTTGTCCGGGGATATAGGACAAGCATTCCACAACAACACGTGGTCCTGCTGGCCGGGACTTCGACAAGGGCCCTTGTGGGCACCACTCTGCACAGACTGTGGCCACGCCAGGGACAGGGCTGCTTCCTCCTGGCCCCTCTCACTGCAGAGGGACCGCGCCCAGGAAGCCAACTTCCACCAGGGACGAAGGACCAGCAAGAATAGGAGAGATGCCCTGGGACAGAGACCCGGGTGGGAACGGGGCGGGGAAGCCCTCTGCGCAGTCAACTGACTCGCCGCTCCCCCTGCCTGGGCTCGAGATCCCCAGGCTTCCTCCTGGGAAACAAGGGCCCACATGTGGAGACAGCATAGGACAGTGGTCAGAAGCAGGCTCTGCCACTTGCTAGCTGGGTCACGCCCGATAAGTTACTAAGCCTCAGTTCCCTCTTCTGTAAAACGGGGAACACAATAACACTTATCACATAATGTTGAATAATTTTTTTTAATTTTTATTTATTGATTTGAGAGAGAGAGAGAAATATTGATGTGTTGTAGCACTCATTTATGTATTCGTTGGCTACTTCTCGTACGTGTCCCGACCAGGGATTGAACCCAAAACCTTGGTGTATTGGGACGATGCTTTAACCAACTGAGCTGCCCGGCCAGGGCTGTTGGGTAATTTGTATTTCCAAAGTGCCCAAACATTGCCTAGCACACAGTGGATGCTACAAAGGTCCTGTCGTCATCGTTGTTTATCATCATCATCATCATCATCACGAAACAGAAAAAGCTAGATTAGCGAAGGTAGCAATTCCGAGCTGGCTAAGAGCAAAGCTCCTCCGTGTCAGAACTGCTGACGGGAGCCACAGGCGAAGAAGCTGGGCTGGTGCCCCCTCCCCCTGGGGCCCTGCCGCGCTCACTGTTGGAGCGAGGGCCCGGTGCGGTGCAAACGGGAGTCCTAAGTCGGGCCTGCCTCTGGCCCCGGCTTTGTGACCCCTCCGTCTTATCCTACCTCTCATCAGCAGAATCAGGGGTGAATCGTCCTCCCCACTCCCTCTCCAAAACATCCTGACTGAAGGTCTCCGCGTGCTGACCGCGGGGCCAGCAGGCCACTCCTCGGGCTGCCAGGATGCCAGCGCCTGCGGGCTAACATGAGTCCGCCATGCTTCTTCCCAAACATGCCCAAGCCAGGCGTCCACCTCAGCAATTACACAACACAGTGAGTAGATCAGTGGGTGAAATACGGGTGCGGGCCCCGGTCAGGTAGCTCAGTTGGTTAGAGCACCATCTGACACCGCAGGATTGCAGGTTCCATCCCCAGTCAGGGCCCACACAAGAATCAACCAATGAGCACATATGTAAATGGGACAGCAAACTGATGTCTCTCTCTCTCTCTCTCCTTTCCTCTCTCTTTCTAAAATCAATAAATTTAAAAAAGAACATTAAAAGCAAAAGGAATATGGATGTGAACAGAAAGAGCTGGTGCCAAAGCCAAAGCCGCAGGGACCTGCCCGTGAATGCCTGCCTCGCTCCCAAACGGCATGGAGGTGCACCTGGATGTCATCAGTGGAGGAAGAGTCACCGCGATGAATTCGGGACTCAACCATTAGCAAGTCTTTATGTCCTATTTCCACGTGACAGAGACTGCAGGGTCGCAGGGGACAAGGTCCTGGGGACCTCTAGGGTCCCCACAGCCCATCACAGCCCCTCTTCGCCCCTCAGGGGAAGCATCACCCAGCATTGGTTCATTCGCTCATCCCAGGGAGACTGGCACCCAAATCCAGCCAGACAGCCGAGGGCGGGGCCCATTCCACCCGCTCCTTCTAGGACCGGTTACCTCTAGAGCAGGACAGTTGATCCCTGTGCGAAACAGCTCTTCTTGTTCAAACAAGACGAATCTTGAGGGTAAATGGGGACTTGTTAGATTGAATTATGGTATTAACAGTAACAGCTAATATTTACTAAGCATTAACTAGGTGATGTTCATTACCTAGTTTACTACATTTAATTCTTAAGACAACCTTAGGAATGGGTCCATTAGCTTCATTTTGTAGAAGAGGAAGCCAAGGATCAGAGAAGGTGAGAATCCTACTCCAGGTCACACAGCTGGGAAGTGGGGAAGCTACCGTTTGAACTGGAATCCATCCAATTCCAAAGTTCAAGGCTTTCAAGGCTGCAAACCTTTCTACCCTCACAGCCAGCAACCGGAAAGAACCCTATCTAACCTTGTTAGCAATCAAAGAAACACATTTAAGATGGCTCCCTTTTAGCTCTGGCTGGAGTGGCTCAGTGGCCTGACCACTGGCCTGTGAACCGAAAGGTTTGGTTCCCAGTCAGGGCCCATGCCTGGGTTGTGGGCCAGGTCCCCAGGTGGGGGCGTGAGAGAATCGATGTTTCTCTCTCACATCTGTGTTTCTCTCCCTTTCTTTCTCCTTTCCTTCCACTCGCTCTAAAAATAAATAAAATCTTTTTGAAAAAAAAAGATGACCACCGTTCAGACCTATTAGTAAAACATTTTTTTCCATATTATTCAATGCCGAAAAACGCGTTGTGAAACTACTATAATACAAGATAAATCGGTCCGATCTTTCTCGGAAAACCGCTGAGCTCCAAGAGCTAGAAATATGTTCACCGCCTTCGGCGCAATCATTTTTGACTGTGAAAAAGGTCGCATGCCTGAAAACGTCACTTACAGTGTTTTGAGAGTGGTGTGCGTGTGCCTGTGAGTATGGAAGCAAACAAGTGCCCCCTAATGCGGGGTGGGGGGTGCTGGAGAAGATGACAGGGACCTGCTTTAGGACACTTTGCTGTCCCTGAAAAGCTGGCTAGCTTATGAAACAATGTGGAAAATGTTAAGAAGCCAACGTTACAGAGAAAAGCAAATTTCATGAAGAGGACCAACAAGTTCAAACTGCCAGCTACATAAACAGTCACGGGGAAGTCAAGTACAGCATAGGAAATGCAGTCAGAAATACCAGATGGGCACCAGCTTTATCAGAGGACCACTTGGTAAGGTACTGAAATGTCTAATCACCGTGGCGTACACCTGAAACTAATATAATATTGTGTGTGAGCTACAGGGTCGGTGGCCCGGCACAATTAATGCCGTTTTAGAATTGCACGATCTTTTATTACAAAATCACAAGCATGTAACTCTGTAACGTATCAATACCACACTCAAGCACGTCATATGACATTTTAGGTGACACGTTCAAATGAAAACTATAAATTATTACACCCATATTATTACCCTACCAACCACACTCAAGCAGGCGTTACTTCTGCCAGACCCTGTATAATTTAAAAATAAACAACAAAACAAAGTAAATTACCAAAGCATATGCCTCGCTCCTCCGGAAATTACACATAGAATCACCGTACGAGGCAGCAGTTTGTACACCTGTGTCCACAGCGGCGCTACTCACAGAGGCCAAAAGGTGAAAGCAGCTCGAGAGCCCATTGGCTAGGAAGGATGGACAAAGGGGTCCGTGCGGACAATGGAGTATTACTCAGCCTTAAAAAGCATGGCAATTGTGACACATGCTACAGCATGGATGAAACTTGAGGATCTCATGTAAAGCAAAATAAACGATTCGCTAAAGGACAAACACTGTGGGATTCCACTCATATAATTACCAATCGTAGTCAGATTCACGGAGAGTGGAGTAGTGGCTGCCAGGGGCTGGGGGGAGGGGAGGAGAGGGGGGAGAGGGAGAGAGGGGGTGAGTGTCTCATGGGTCAAGACGATAACATTTCGGAGGTAGAACGTTCTGGAGGCACAGGTGGCCGCACATGAGTGTGAGGGTACTAAATACCACGGATACAATACTGACAAGTGGCAAATTTGGTTATGTATATTGTATCACAAGTGAAACATAAAACCTAAGATAAGAAAGCACATGCCTACTAGTTACATGGAAATTAAAAATGCAGAAAAAGTGGGAAAGATGCCCACACTGGCCATGGCTGTGTCAGGATGGTGGGACGATGAAACAGTACGTGCCGGCCTCCCACGACCTCAGGTTGCTTCATGGACACTGTGTGTCCTGCCGTGTGCCAGGCACCTCACACAGGACAATACAGGAGATCTAAGGCTGACAGTGGGCATTGCTGCTCCACGGGCACCGCCGGGGATTCTGAAGTTCGCTTGGGTAAGCGAGTTGCCGAAGGTCACTGAGCAGATAAAAAGTGGCTGAGATTAACACCCAGTCTGGCTGCCTCCAAGGACACTCCTTTGTCTCCCGTGTGACATCCCCGGATCTCCACCTCTGTACCCCACCCCAGCCCCTCCCCACAAATGACTTTTCACAGTGTCAATAACCAGCTTCCGTAGTGCTTCCCTATTGATAAGAAAGCACTTCTCCCAGATTTCACACCAAAGCAAAAAAAAAAAAAAAAGCAATGCCCCCTCCCCGGGGAGGGGGGGGCTAGGCAGGAAAGTAGGCCTGCCCTCCCAGAAAGCTAAGGAGAACCCCCATTGCACACCTCACATCCTCATCCTCCTTGCCCTACAAGCTCCCAAACCCTCTCCAGCACCATCAGCCTGTCCTACCACTGCAGTCTCTGGAGGAGGGCCGGGGAAAGGACAGCAACACTGAGCCCTGCACCTGCCTCTCCCAGGCCCTGCTTAACTTGGACACTCTGAAATGGGAGGGGCGGCTGGGGAGAAGAGGGGAGCCTGGCAAGGAGGGACCCTGAGTCCAGAAAAGGCTGGCCTTGAAGAGAAGGAGGGGAAGGACAGGAAGGGAGGGAAAATGGGGAGACCAGGCACAGGGAAGGCTCGGCTTTCTGCAGGTGAAGTTGGGGCTGCAGCGGTGGTGGGGGTGGGAGGGTTGGGGGACAGAAATGTTCTTTTCTGTTATGGGGACCCTGGGGGTGGGGAGGCTGCTATTAGCCAAGCTGACTGACTGCTAAGGTGACGGCCAACTCACAGGCAACGTCGGAGAAAGGGAAGCAGGAGCGAGGACAGGGCGTCTAGAGACAATGGGACAGCACTGTCTAGAGGCCTCTGGGGACATCCTTGCGTAAGGTCCCTAGGGGAAACAGCGGCCCAGGACCCGGAGGCAGGGAGTGTTTGGTTCCCTGCGAACATGACTATGCACAACAGCTTCCCCAGAAAGTACCAGAAGGAACATAATCCTGTCCGTATCCCAAAAAGTTATGTCCACGTCTCAACCCCCGCCCCCCAACCTGTGAACTGTATTTGAAAACATAATTTTGTGGGGAAAGGGTCTCTGCAGATGTAGTGAAGTTGAGGATCTTGACGTGAGATAACCCTGGATGGTCCCGGCGGGCCCTGAACCCCACGGACAAGGACCTGTGGGGGCGTGGCAGAGACTGGGGATGGATGTGCGTGCTGCCACAGGTCCTGAGGCCCCTGGAGCCCCCAGAAGCTGGAGAGGCCAGGAAGGATCCTTCCCCAAGCCGCTGGACGGAGCGGGGCCTGCTCACACCTTGGTTTTGAACTTCTGGCCTCCAGAACTGTGAGGGAATACATTTCTGTTGTTTTAAGCCACGAAATGTGTGATAATTCGTCACAGATGCGGCAGGGAAGGAACACAGCACCTCTCCAGGACGGAAAATCCCAAGCTAGGCAGCTTGCCTTCTTTCCTTCTGCGGTTTCACCCTGCCCCCCTCCCCCCTGCCACGCTCCCCCCCCACCCCCACCAGTGTCTCTCTCCTGGCATTCTGTCTGAGTGGAAGGCAATTTCCCCCAAGGAGAGAGAAACAGAAGCTGACTGAAAGCCATTTTACAAATGCCACACCCACTCCTCCAATCACTCTCCTTCTGGGCTCAGAGAGTAGGCAGGCTTGGAAAGCACCCATTTCTAGAAGCAGCCCTGACCTCGTCTGAGGGGTGAACCTCACTCCTGGGGAGGGGGCAGTGGTTCACACACAGGGAGCCAGCACCGCCAGGGGGCCAGGGGGCCCGGTGGTGGGGGGGGACCCTCACGGTGAGGCTCTGGGCAGGGAGAGTGGCCACAGTTTGGGACCAACCGCAGGGAAAGTGTTTGCAAGGAAAGAGGAGGGAGGTTCCCGGGTTTTAATTTTTTTTTTTTCCATCTTGAAACAGGCAGCATTTTTTTATATGATTGCGGGGGATTTCCACCAACCAATTGAAGAAAATTCCGTTTTAACAGTTCACTGCCAGGAGAGACGGAGTCTTGCAACCTTTGTCATTTAAAGATGAGAATGTTTGTCTCCCTCCCGACCAGGCGGGCAGGCTCCTGGGGCCGTCCAGCTAGAGCTCAATCCCCCAGAAGTCCTTCCGTGCTGGGACAGGGACAGGGACAGGGACAGGGACAGGGACAGGAACAGTCCCCCAGGAGCAGTGCGGAGGAGCGTGTTTGACCCCTGGGGAGGGGTTGAGAGAGCTGTGTTAGGGAAGGAAGCATTTGGAGGGGCCCCACCATCAGACCCACAGAAGCAGCTGGCCTCAGGGAGGGGGGAACTGCTCTCTAAACAAAAATGGTTTTGAAAAAGCAGCCGGTCAAAGGGGAATTGCTTCATAAGTTGCACATTCACTTCTCCCTTTAACTGTGCAATTGAAGAAAAACAAGGTGAAGCAGGAACTGACCCCCTCACCCCCCATGCACACTCCCCAAAACTCCCTCTCCCACAGCAGTGCTGGGCTGCGGGGCGCGGAAGCTAATGCGTCTGAGGCCGGTCTCCCACTCCGCGGAGACCGTGCGCCCTGCAAGCACCCCGCCCCATGCTCCCAACCCAACCCCGCAGGAGTAGGCGCCCGCCGGGTCCCAGCACGGCCCGGGCTTCCAGTGAGACCGCGGTAAACACTCGCTCCACCCGGCACAGCCTGAGAAAGGAAGGCGCTCACAAGGCGCTGCGGGCACAGGCGTCGTGCACCCGGACTGGGGCTGCAGAAAGGCAGCTTGTCCTGCTGCAAGGGGCGTCGGCACGCCCAGGAGCACCTCTGGGCCTCTTGCCCTAATTCCAGAAACATCTGTATTCTCAGCGAGGCCGGTGCTGTTTCTCAACATGGGCAGAGGAGGCGTGGGGAGCGGGGCTCCGAAGGAGGTCGGTTATCTTCACCGCAGGAAACTGCCGGCTAGCTTTTAAGAGCACTCGGCCCTGCACCGCGGAGCACCCTCCGCTACTCGGAGAAGTCGGCGAAAGCACCAAAAAGGAATCAACCCGCGGAGGCTCAAGGCTGTGCCCGCCCCCCTCCCCGCCCACCCAGCCAGCGCGGCCGGAATCCTGAAGAGGAGAAATCAAACCACAGCGGGCCTCGGAAATGCTAAGAGGTCTGCAGTTTCTGCCCTAGCGAGGGCAGACGAGAAAGGTCTGCTTCTGCCTCCCCGTGCTTGGTGCCAGCTTGGTAAATCAGAAGCTTCTTCATCCCTCACTTAATCACATCCATGCAACCCGGTGGTTGATGGCCGTGGTGCGCTGACAGCGAGCCGCCCCATCCCCACCGCCCGGGGGCTGTCAGGAAACAGCCTGCTGGTCCGCAGGCGGCAGGACCCGCAGCTGGTAAACCGCTCTGGCATCGGAACCAGCTGGGATTCTGGAGAGCTACTGGTAAATTGCGTGGGTGAGCAAGTTAACTTTTCTGAGCCCCAGTTCTCTCCACTGGAAACTCGCGACCACATCATTCAGCCCTTGGTTAACCGAGAACACTCTTGTGAAAAAAGGATGGACTCTGGGGGGGAAATTCCCTGCGGCATCATTCACTTGACGAGAACCCCAGGGCACTGTCAGGCCCTCCAGGGCTGTCCGGCTCTCCTGGAACTGAGCAGGGGTTTGGATTCTCGGTTCGAAGGTCTCTTTGGACCAGTGAGACTTCAGAGCGAGGGCTCCCCGCGTGCCCAGAAAAAAAAAAAAACACACACACACACCCGCCCCACATACACGCGCGACTGTGCAGAGCGTTTCTGAGGGTGGCGCCCGAGAGGGCTTCTCTGCAGGAGCCGGGGTGAAGAAGCCCCCCTTGGCAGTCTGGGGAGGTTCCTGACCCGCCAGCGCCTCCTCCAAGGGGGCACCTGGACCAAGTGAAAGCTGACCAGTCACCCGAGGGGTCGCGAGCGCTTCATCCGCAAACTGGGCAGATCCCAAAGGGCCGCGCCTGGACCTGGCACGCGGGCCGCCCCAGGGCGTCCCCCACCCCCGACCCGGGAAACCCCATCCTGACCCTCTTCCACTTGAGGGAGCGCGCCTTTCGAGGCCTCCCAGCAGCCCTTTCCCAGCCCTCGGGACCCCCCATCTCCCCACCAGCGCAGAGGAGCACAGTGCCCCCCATTCTGGTCTCCACGAAAGGTTCCCCTGTTCCCCTCGCCACGATTTCAAAATAAAGATGTGCAGAGGAGGAAACCTAAATAAAAACAGGAAACTCGATTTTTTTTTAAAGCCTCATTCAGGCTGAATTACGGGTAAGAGTATTAAAAAGAAGAAGAAAAAAAGTCCGGAAATGCAAAGCTGGAGGCGGTTTTGCCGCTGTAACCCGGGATCCGCCGCAGATCTGGGGGCTGATTTCGGCGCGGCTGCAGTAAACACGCGGCGGGGCGGGCCGGAGACAGAGCCGGCCGCATGTCCACGAGCCCGGAGCGAGCGCCCGGCACAGCTCAACCCCGGCCCTCTCCAGCCCGGGTCCCCGCACGCCAGGGAGGGCGTGCAGGGTCAGGGCGCCGGGATGGAGCGTGTGCCCCTCTCCCCGCGCCTCCGCGGGAGCCCGGCGGTCGGCACCGCTCGTGGGAACGCAGCCCGCAGCCCGCCGCGCGCCTGGGGCGGCCCCTCGTCCAGCTCGCCTGTGCTCAGGGCAGGGCGCACTCGGCTGAGCGCTCTGCACCTCCCGCGCCTCGGAGGGTGCACGCGAGGCCGCCCCACCGCTGGAAGCCGAGCCGGGACTCTGCCGCCGAGCCGGGGAGCTCCTCCGTTCGGCTCCGCGCAGGGGAGCTGTTTGCACCCCTGTAGGAGAGCGCACCGGGGGCGGTCCCGGGGCCCCTGGTTCAGCTCCGGCCCAGGTCCCAGCAGCCCGCCCGCCAGGCGCCCCTTGCAGGGCTCGCTAGACGCGGGGATGCGCACTGGGCATCCCTGGGGAGCACTGAGGAGACCCTGCGAGCTGGCCCCACGGCTCCGCGAGGCTCCCTGAAGCCCGTGGCCCCGGTCCTCTCCCCCACCTCCCCAGACGCAGCCGAAGGCGAGCGCTTACCGGTCCTGGTGCAGCTGACAGGGATGGGGTGGCTCGGCCCAGCGGCCGCCTTGAGCGAGGGCGCTGGGCGCGAGTGAGCCTCGAGGGAGGGGCGGGGCGTGTGTGATGGGGGCGCCCCGCCTGCTGCCAGCCCGCACACTCCACTTCCCACTTTGTTTCCTTTTTACTTGCAACAGGAAAACAACAGGTCCCGCTGCTGCCCCCTCTGCTCCCCTGCCCTCCCCACTTCCCCACCCCACCCCGTCTTCGGCTGGAGGGTGTCACCCCATGTGCCTCTGGAAGCACCTTGCCTTTCTTCAAAACAAGTTTTTCTTTTTAAAATAAATATATACGAAGGAAAACAACCAAATAAAGGTCATGGAGCCCATACCAGCCCCCCCCCCCCCCCCACCAGGCGCTCCCGATTTATACACCCAAGAAACTTCAACAATGAGTGGCCAGAGAAAAGCAGAGTGGGGGATAAGTGGGGGTGAGGAGGGGTAAGGGAGGCCAGGAGCAGGGTAAAGGCCCCAAGTCCACCCAACTCAGCCCTGGGGGGAAGTGGCAGCCTCCAAGCTTTGGAGAGCAGAGAGTGGGGATGGGAGCTAGACCCACTTAAGATTGTAATAGTGACTTCAAATCCTTCTGGGATATGGGAGGGGGGAGGTGTGGTAAGCTGGTTAATTGATTCGTTTGTCAATGTAAGAAAGGTCCCCTGTAGAGAATTTTTGAAAGAGTTTATTTGAGCCCTGCCTGGTGTGGCTCAGTTGGTGGGCGATTGTCTGGCAAATCAATAGGTCACCAGTTCAATTCCTGGTCAGGGCACATGCCTGGGTTCTGGGTTCAGTCTCTATTGTCTGGGCACATTCGAGAGGCACAACCGATTGATGTTTCTCTCTGGCATTGATGTGTCTCTCCCTCTCTTTCTCCCTCCTTTCCCCTCCCTCTAAAAACGAATCAATAAAATCTTAAAAATAATTAGTTTATTTGAGCCAAACTGAAGAGAGATGCCAGGGAGCGAGATCTCCAAAGCTCCACAGAATAACACCCTTGCCATTTCTCTGATGTGTTTGAAATCAAGGTGGGGACCTAAGGAAGATCACAGGAAGGTGGAAGAGAGCAAAACCAGGATCTGATGGCCAAAGGTGCATGAACCTGGATGCCCAGAAATGATGGACAGGGGCTTGCTCAGGACAGAGAGAAGCCTTTTAGTAAAGATGATGTAGGCCTGGGGCGTGACTCCCCACCACGGCTGGCCCAGTCAGGAATTTCTGATCGGATCACCCTGTGAGGTGACCTTCCATAGAACCTCCCCCTACCCCTTTTTCCATCCACAACCAGGTCGGGGAGGTCGGGCAGTTATTTTGTCCCCTTGGACAGAGGAGGAGACTGAAGCTTGGAGGGAGACTCTTTCCACCTCAGGCTGGCCTACAGGGACCAGCTTGGGCCCAGCAGTAGCGGCAGCAAGTAGAGGTGCAGAGACGCTTCTGTTCTTAGCCAGGAAGGGGGAGAGAGCTTGGGCACCATGAATGGGTTTTAACCAGTCCCAGTTTCCTAACTAGTCCCAGCTTGCTGGCTCCGGACCTCCCACTGGATACCTGTGGGGGAGCCAGGAGGGTCGACAGGTCCCTTGGGGGGGGGGGGAAGAAGGTTGGGTCTGTCACCAGAAGTGTACCCTAACATCCTTCTCACAGAACGTCTGAGGCTAGCAGTCTCACCCCGACTGCAGGCCCGGATCACTGGTCCTTTGCAGGGGTCTCCAGCCCCCTCCAGGGAGATCCTGCCAGAAGCCAGGAGAGAAATGAACATGTTCAGACCTGGCGGCAGGGTAGGCAGCCTTCCCTGGGATTTCCCAGCACCTGTCCTGGCCCTGCTTTGCTAGGCTGCAGTTTCAACACCGGTTCCTGGTTCTCAGCGTTCACCGGAAGAAACAGCCAGAGGGAGAATGTTTTCGTGCCACCCAAAAGAGCTCTTCATGGGGTAGGTATCTGCTGACAGCCATACAGGCCGTGCTTTGCAGCGTGCCACAGCTCAGCGAGGTAAGCTTACCATCCGCCCTCGATGGGTGAGAACATCGAGGCTGAGAAAGGCTGAATCATTTTGGATCGGAGCCACTCCCGTGGGTAACAGCTTCCAGATCCTCGCTCCTTTGGAAGTTTCGCTTTCCTGAAACCCTGATGCACTTCCTTTTTGAGACCACAAATTCCGACAGCCTCCTCTTTGGGGGGCTCTGGGGGGGTGGGGGTGGGGGCAGGAAACTTGGGCTAACTGTAATGTCAGGTCTGTAGCTGTCCCCCCCCCAGTCGTTCTTCTCCCCCCACCCCCAGGTTCCTGATAGACTTGCCTCCTTCCTTCCTCTATGGTTTCTGAACACTCTTTCTCACTTTATTTTTAACTGTTGTCCTGTGTGCTTTGGAGGAAGCTACTTCACGTTCCCTTTGAATTACAAGTGAAGTGGACCCAGTTAGGAGCTGAGAGCAATCGCAGAGGAAAAGCGGCCCCTCGCTGGAAGGGTGGCAGCCTGTGTGTGCCCGCCTGAGCTCCTGGCCCCGTTCTATGACAGGAAAGGGGTCTCCGTGATGAGAGGGCGGAGGGCACGGGCTCGGATGCACAGAAAGAGGCTGCAGGCCCCACGGAGGAGCGTACCCAGCCCTCCATGCCGCTTCCTTCTTCCCCTGCAGAGCTTCCCCCTCCAAGAGCCGACAAGCCTCTGAAGCCGCGCAGATGCAGTTCACAGCTCTGCTTTGTTCAGCCTTGCGCAGCTTCACCACTGACACCCACGCATGCTCACAGGCGGGGTTATCTCAGGGCAGCCAGAGCCAAGCTGAGCACCCGGGTACAGGGGTGCAAGCTGTGGGGGGCCACTTCCTCAGCGCCTCCACGAGTGAACTCCAGACACCTGCCTCCATGCTCTGTCCTGGCAGGAAGCCCACTTTGCTGCAGGTGCTTTCCTTCCAGGCAGAGCAAAAATTCTTCAGCTCAAACCCTTGTCTTTTTGCCTTGGCAAGAAAAGTGCGGTGAAGCTTCGGGGTTAAGGGCTTCTTCCCTGGAGCCAGACTTCCTCGCGCTGCCATGATGGGGCTGTGTGACCTCAGGCATATGACTTAACCTCTCTGTGCCTCCATTTCTTCATCTGAAAAACAGGGACACTGATAATGGCTTTCAGCTCTTGGAATCGCTGCTGAGGTTGAACAGTACTTGCCACAGGGTGAACACTCTCCCTCAAAAAAAATGTTAGTTACTGAGTTATTTTTTTCCTAGAACAGAGTCTTTGTGCTTTGCAGGGCTGGTGTTTCCACTTGGGGACAGAATTTTTCAATAGCAGCAATAGCAGGCTGTGACGTATTAACACATTAGTGTTCTGCACATCCATTCAGCAGGTCAAGTTCATGATAACGGAGCAGAATCGAAAATATCCAATTACGTTCTGTGTCGTCAGAGGGGGTATCGCTCCCTGAGGCTGCTGTCCCCCATAGAGGCTGGTACAAGATGTCAAATGCGTGTCTTCCCGCAGCTCCCACTCAGCACAGCCGGGAAGCCGCTGCCCCGGCCACGCAAGGGCGGTGGTGACCAGAGGGCAGCGTGGCAGACAGTTGGAGGTCCCTGGGAAAGTCTGACTGAGGAGGACACAAAGTTCAAGATGCATTTAACCGCTGTGCTGCACACCTGAAGCTAGTACGAAGTAATATGGAAGGTCCATTGTGATTGAAAAATAATTTAAATTAAAAAAAAAAAAAAAAGAGCCCTGGCTGGCATAGCTCAGTGGATTGAGCACAGGCTGCAAACCAAACGGTCGCTGGTTCGATTCCCAGTCAGGGCACATGCCTGGGTTGCGAGCCAGGTCCCCTGTGGGGACCACATGAGAGGCAATCACACATTGATATTTCTCTTTCTCCCTTCCTCTCTCCAAAAATAAATAAATAAAATATTTTTAAAAAAAGAAAAGAAAGGTCAAAATTGGAAAGATTACGTGCATCAAATTAAAAAAGGAGCTTTTAGGCCGAAAATAAATAAATGAAGAAGCAGTCACTGGCTTTTAAAGAAACCCTGTAACCTTCTTCCTGCTGTGGGGCGGAGCGACTGAGGAAGGGATGGTGGGGAAGCAGGGTCTGGGGTCCTGAGGCTGGATCTGCCCTCGGTGTCCGATCCCTGGGGGCGACCCAGGCTTTGCAACACTGACTCACCCCCCATGGTTGGGCCCCCAGCCGGGGCTCTGGGGTAGAGCGCCCTATAAGCCAAAGACCCGCCTTCCCCTCCTGGAGCTCATGCTCTGGTGGGGAAAGAGACTATGAAGAATAGAAACAAGACACAGTATCATAAAGTAGTAAGTACCGCAAAGAAACATCAGCCAGGTTAGAAGGGGAGAGAGAGGCGGGGGAGGGGAGCACAGAGTCCGGAAGGCCTCTCTGAGGTCAGGGCATGAATGAGGTGAGAGAGGAACCCTGCCTGCAGGTGTCTCAGGGAAGAGCATCCCAGGCGGAGGGAGCAACTAGTGCAAAGGCACTGGGCAGTGGCAGGTCAGAGGACCAGCAAGGGGACCAGGGAGGCTGGGGGTGGGGGTGGGTGAAAACAGCATGAAGGAGGATCTGGGGCAGGGGTAGGGCAGCTGGGAATCTGGGATTTGGCTGAGTGATGAGAAGCAGAAGGTGGGTTCTAACCTGAGATGGGGACGGATTGGCTGTGATTTACATGTGAAAAAGTCCGCCCCAGTCACGGGTACCTGCCCGTGCTCTGCCAACCCCGATGTCCTAGAAATAGTAGCATTAAGTAGCACTAAGGGTATGCCCAGCACCTAGACCTAGGTTTCTTTCTCTTTTTAAAAAAAAAATTTTTATATATTTAAGTTCAGAGAGAGGGAAAGGGAGGGAGAAAGACAGGGAGAGAAACACTGATTTGATTGCCTCTTGTACACCCCCAACTGGGGACCTGGCCCGAGACCCAGGCATGTGCCCTGACCAGGAATCAAACCAGCGACCTTTCGGTTCTCAGACCAGTCCTCAATCCACTGAGCCACACCAGCCAGGGTGAGACCTGTATTTCTAATCCCATTCTCCTCTGTGAAAGGAGCCAGGGCTCCTTGGAGAAATGACAGATTCTAGGATGGGGGCAGGAAAATCCTGGGGCATCTTAGAGTGACAAATGGCTAAGCCCCGTCCCAAAACAACAAAGAAAAGAGGCCTGTCCCAAAACAACAAAGAAAAGAGGCCTGTCAGAGGGACACGGTGGTGACTTGAACAAGTTTCCAATGGCCCTATCTGGGACAGTTTGAGCAACAAGATAGCGTTGGATTAGAATCCAAGGCATAAAGCAAATATCTGTGAGTCCAGACAGAGGAATAAATGGATACGGGAGGGAGACCAGGTAGGTCTCCTGTCCAGAAGAATTCCAAGTAAGTTGTGTGGGAACCTCACCTGCCCTCACGGCAGCGAAGCTCTAAGTCCCCGCTCCTTCAGTGTGGTCTGTGCCCTGTGACTTCCTTCCAAGGAGGACAGTATGGGACAGGCGACAAAGGGAAACTTTCTAGTGCGGACACTGGGCAAACACCGCCTCAGCCAGGTGACCGAGGTCGACGTCAGCAGTGACAAGTCACGCCGATGGCAGGCAGCCTCGGTCTGGTGTGATGAGAATGCCATTTTGGTTCTGCGGGTGTCCTCCCGGGAATCCGTAAACACGAGTCCAGTCGGGGCAGAACACCCACAGAACGAGGAAGGCCTGCAGAAACCCCGACCACGGCCCCTCCAGGCTGGCAAGGAGTCAGAGACAAGGAAGGGAGCTGTCACAGCCCAGCAGAGCGGAAGGAAGGGCGGACTGGACTTAGTGGTAACACATCGATGCTGGTCCGTTGGTCTGACAAAGGTCCCACAGGGATGCAGGACGGGAGTGGTAAGAGAAACTAGGTGTGGGGTATGAAAGCTCAACACTGTCTTGGCACCTCCTTTGTAAACCTAAAACTAGTCTAAAATTGGAAGTTTATTTAAGGAAGAAATGTCAGAGCGGTTGTGGTGGGGAGGGAGGCAGGATGCACCGGTCCCCGGGAACGGGGAAGGGTGTGCAGGGCTCAGGGGCATCATGTTAAAGCCTGGAACACGGTGGTTTTGGGAGGGGGGCGAAGTCACAGGAAGGGGGAGCGTGAGAAGGCCAGGCCTTATTCTCTGGCCCTGGGGAGTCTGGGGTGGGGGCGTGGTTTCGAACCTTCTCTCCTGGGAACTCCGAGACCCAGCGCTGCCCCCACACCCTTCAGTCCATCCTCTCCTGTATAAAATGGGGTTCGTTACTCCACCCATGGGTGTGAAAACTAAACAGCCAGGGGATGGGCAGGGCTTCCCAAGCCCCATGCACCTGAGCCGTAGCTTCACCACTGGCTGGTGGCCTTCCTAGACCCAGCAGTCAGGTGCCAGGAAGGTTCTGGGGTCTACTGGCCAAGCAATAGCAGCGAGTTAGCTCATGACCCAAAGACGAAGGGAAGAAAATGTGTCACCTCAGCGTTGTGGAGGGTATGCTTTCTCCCCTGGGCCACCACTGTCCAGAGAGAGAGTCAGGGACCCCCCCGCCCCCCAGTTAATGGAATAGTACACAGCCATGGAAGAGGTGATTCTGGAGCCCTGAGCATCGTGGGATATGGCCACATGGCCAGGCTCAAGGCAGAATTGCTCTGTGCTGGGTCACTCTGCGGGTTACACTTGTGCCCCTGGGACCCAGAGCAGTGACAGCTGTGTGAGAGGAGGGTACGGATGCTTTTCTTTCCATTTTTCCCTTTCTGCCCTTGGCTGACGGGAGCTCCAGTCGGGAAAGCACCCGGCGGTGAGAGCACAGGGCCCCTGGGGAGGACACCCAGCTCCCTCTGCATAACGCTCCCCCAACCCCCGTGGGGCTTGTGGCAATACCAGCCAGCCGCCAAGGGTGGTCACCTGCTCCAGGTGAACCAATCAGTGATTGTCCCCAGGACTGTGGAATCAGAACCAAGAGAACGATCACTCTCCGGGTACCTGGAGCTTGGGCCCTGGGCCAGCAGGCTGAGGAGCTGGGAGGCCTCTCAGTCTATCAAGAAAACTAAAGGAAGAGGAGAAGCCGCAGGGAGAGGCTGGGAGAAAACCATGAGGCAGAAGCGCAGAGAGGGAGAGAGGGTCACAGGCGAGAGAAACATTTTCAGCTCCTGGTCCTGGTATCTTGGTGAGGTCCCCTGGCATCCTTGCCCGGGGCTTCTTCTGAAAGGCCCCCCACACCCTCACGCCTTATTCCCATGTTCTGCTTAAAATGTACCAGCTTCCTGGGGCTGCTGCAACAGATTCCAGTGGCTTAAAAACAACAGAAATGTATTCTCACAGTTCCAGGGGCCGTAAGTCTGCAGTCCGGGACGTCGGCAGGGACGGCCCCCTCCGGAGGCTCTCGGGAGGAATCTGTCACACACCAGTCTCCCTGGCATGGCCGCCTGCTGTCTTTGGAGTTTAAAGGCTTGGAGGTGCTTCCCTCTCATTTTAGAGAGACAACAGTCAACCCAGTACAAACCCTCTTGAGATGGTTTACGTTATTTGAGACAAACAAACAAATCCCAGTGAATGCATAAATCAGTGTCGGAAGTAGGGTGTTGAAAGAGACAGTTTTGGGAAGAAAGTATTGAAACTAGATGTCTCGCAGCAAAGGGAGGGGCAACGAGCACTCCTTATTCCTGGACACCAGCAGTTCCTGTCACGTGGCAACAGACCAGTGGAAACTATTTCCAGCCCTGGCTGGTGTGGCTCCGTGGATCGAATGCCAGCCTGTGAACCAAAGAGTCGCCAGTTCGATTCCCAGTCAGGGCACAAGCCTGGGTTATAGGCCAGGTCCCCAGTAGGGGACGCATGAGAAGCAACTACACATCGATGTTTCTCTCTCTCTTTCTCCCTTCTTTCCTCCCTCTTTCTAAAAATAAATAAATAAAATCTTAAACGACAAAAAAAGACAGAAAGAAACTTGGTAGCAAAGTGTCCAGGATATGGGTAGTGTGAATTACTTCTAGGAGCCTGACTCAGAAGGTGCTGGGAGTTGAGCTTCCTGTCAATCCTGCTCAAGATCAGGAAGAAGCAGGGCAAATATCTGACTTTGTCAGGGGAGGTTCTTTCCCCTGGAGCCCGTGACTGCCAGGCGTCAGATAATCACACACCTGCTATGCGGCAGCGGCACACTCCCTGCCACGCCATGTTGGTCACGCTAAGGTGGGCTCACTGAATGGGAAAGCCTACTGGCTCTGCAGTCGGAATGGGGACGCCGGGGACAAGCCACAGGGGCGAACAGCCCTTCCCCTGGGGCGCCCATGGCCAGGCAGCCTGAGGGTGGCCAGGGGCAGCATGCTCAGAGGGGTGGGGGAGAAGGTCCCCCTCCCACCCCAAGTCAGACGATGGGCTGGTCTTCCCACCCACAAGATGGAAACCCCTGCCCTGGGGCACGGCCTCGTCTAAGACTGACTATTGAACTGGACGGGATGTCATGTCATGGAGTTGGTTATTGGTAAGTGACGCAACCCTAAAGAAAGCTGACAGGCAATCACCTAGGGTTTTATGGGGGTCGAAACTCCAGGACTCCCCTACCCAAACCTGGAAACTGGAGTTTGAAATGCTTGCCCTCCAGTGATTCCTAGGCCCATGCACAGCACCTACAAGAAGCAGGCTAGCCCTAGCCATTGTGGCTCGTTGGTTGGGCATGGTCCTGTATACCAAAAGGTCACCGGTTCAATTCCCAGTCAGGGCATTTGCCTGGGTGGTGGGTTCAGCCCCCTGTGGAGACACGAACAGGAGGCACCTGATCAATATTTCTCTCTGACATTGATGTCTCTCTCCCTCTCTCCCCCGTACCCTCTCAAAAAAAAGATATCAATGAATATGTCCTCAAATGAGAATTGTTAAAAATTAATTAATTAACTAATTAAAAAAAGAAGCAGGCTGCAGGACCGCTGCACCCCCTCCTAGCAAAAGCCTTCCCAAGACCCCCTCAAGGGTGGGCCTGAAAGACTAGATGAGGGCGCCATGCCCAGTGGGCAGAGCTGGGGGCAGCCACTCTTGCCAACCAAGGAGCCGAGGGAGGGAACCCACAAAGTGAGCGCCCTTGGCTGGCTTGTCCCCGTGTGTAATCCACTCTGCCTGTCTAGCAGGTGGCGGTGCTCCCCCTTCCGTGGACCAAGCATGGTAGGGGAGGCGAACCGGTCACCCAACTTGTTGGCTGAGCAGGTCCCATGGAGACACTGGAGAGGAGACTCAACAGAAGTAGAAGTGGGTGGGTGTCCGCTGGACATAGCGGCTTCGGGGTGGAGCCCTGGACACAACAGTTTGGCCTGACTTGGACTGCCTCATGTTTGGAGAAGGGAGAGTAATCCATGGTTGACTCAGTCGTATAAAGGTCTACACGAGAAACAGCGGAATGGAGAGATCCGGGAGAAGCCAAAGGAGTGAGTGAAGCGAGGGAGTGAGTGCCGGGCAGGAGCGAACAGAGTGGGTGACCGTGGGTGCTGTTGTCTTTTAGGCCACTAAGCTGTCTCTTGGGCTCCCTTTCCTGGTAACGCTGCCCTGTGTAGGTGTGAGGACAGATGCCCAGCACACTGGTCTGACCACAGCTGGACGTGATGGAGCCAGGAGGGAGGCCCTGACCCAACACACCGGTCAGCTCCTGCCCAGGAAGATGGACTTGGGCCCTGGAAGGTCCAGGATACATCAGCTTGGCTGGTGAGCTGGGCTGCACCTCTCAGTTCCAGGGGCGCAGACCGTATGCTTGCTATAAACTCCCCACTTCCTGCCTCAGCTAACGGGCCTGATTTCCGATTCTCAGAACCACTCCTACACTGGACCAGAGACCTAGACTATGGCGTGTAGCGGGGCCACGTGCGGCTTGAGAACAAGGTGCACGTTTGATTATCAAAGGCACCGACCCAGCTAGCCCCCCGGGCTGCTTCCCAGCACCTCCCCACATGCCCCCCATGCTGCACTGTGAACCCTGACTCAGCTCCAGGACTCCCCAGGCTCGCTCTCTGACCCTGGGCCTTTGCACATGCTGTTCCCTTTGCCTGGAGGGCCCTTCCTAACTCTTCCTTCTGCCTACCAACCCCCTACCCCCTGCTACTTTATTGGCCTGAATACTCAGCCCAGATATTATCCTCCTGGCTGCCTCGTTGAGGGGTCCTTACTCCAGGCTGTGCCACCCCCACTGTCTGCTCCACTGTGACTGCCCATGTGCCCGGCTGCCCTGGGAGCAGGGACGCTGCGGGGTCTGGGTCAGCTCCCCGGCCCCGAGCCCTGCACTGGGCACCCGGAGACTGTTACAAGTGAGTCTGTAGAAATGCTGAATGAGAGAGCGAATGAATGAGTGATGTCGTCATGGATGGACAAGTAAAGCTTTACCCAGGGAAGGGTCAGAGGTCTGTAGCCAAGGGAGAGGAAGGGGCCCAGCCAGTGTGAGAACAGTGCCTTCATACCCTTCCTGGAGGAGCCGCACACCCAGCCAATCTGCAGCGGGATGCTCAGAGGCCTGACAGCCTCAGGGAGGCAGGGACGCAAGGCTCACCTTTCAGGGTGGTCCCTTCACCACCCCTATCACCAGATATGAGCCTGGCCCAGTCCATCCCCAGGTGCCCCACTCCAAGTCCAGGACAAAACACTGTTCCCAGGCTGAGGATGTAAACAAGGGCCCCTCTGCTCCTCCGTCAGTCAGGCAGCCTCCCAGCCTCCCCCCATCAGTCTCTCCACTAGCTCATCACTGCCTGCTCCAGGTGGAGACCACAGAGTCCAGAACGCGGCAGCTGGTCCAGCAGTTCCTCTCCCAGCTTCCCGATGCCCCCCTCTTCCCCATGTTCCCTGCCCAGGGCAGCCACCGCCTTCGCCTCATCACCCCCAGCTCTCGGTGATGAAAGCGCCTGGTGCAAAATTCGTTGGGGAAAAAAACAGGAAGTGGCCCTGAGAGCCTGCCTGCAGAAGTTGCCCGGCAGCAGCGACAGTGGCAGCCTTACAGGAAAGTGGTGAGGGGCAGCCCCAGTCTGGGGTGCTGGGCGTCGGGGGCGGCGAGGGGAGAGTCCAGCATGGGACCCTTTGGCCGTGTGCGGCTTTATTTTTAGACCATACATCGCACCTGCATCGTGCATTTTATATCTGCTCTTACCTTCTCACAGCAGCGCCTCAAGGTTTGTACAACGGCCCCATTGTACAGAGGAGCAAATAGACCAGAGAGGCTCAGGGACTAGGCTGAGGCCACACAACCTTTTTCCCACGGCCGGGTCGTGGCTTCTCGATTCGTTCTCAGACTTTGATTTCTATTTGCGGTGTGTTTTTGTTCTGGGCCTGTGAGCGCACAGTGGGTGGGGGAGGGTGGGAGGGGAGAGCTCTTTCTGGCTCCTTCATCTCAGCACATCTGAGCTGGTGGAAAGGGGACCTGGCGCAGCTGAGGGCCCGTCCTGGAGGCTCCTGGAATGTGTGTCCTGGAAGGACCAAGTGCCCCGCCCCTTTGTGAGAGGAGAAGGGGGAACATGGGAGGGCACTGACCCCCCAGTGCACGTCCGGCATTTATGACCTCATATGACTGATGGGCCAAAGGACTCAGAACATCAGGTGAGCTCAGAACCTGCCCTTCCTCTCAGGCCTGGAACTCGAGGTCACCCCAGTCCCATAGCTTCATGCCTGAGAGACAGCAACGGAATGAGACCCCAAGAAGAGGCAGGACTCCAGGTGCGCTGACCAGAGTGAGAGTCCCCCTTGAAGGCCACTCCCCCCAAGCCCATGCCATCACCTGGACCCCAGCTCCCCCCACCGCCCCCACTCCTGGCTTAGTCCACTTGCCCCAGGACAGGTCACAGCATGCAAACCAGGGCTTCTGGTGACTCTCCTTATGGAGGTCCACCCCAAGCCTCTCTGTGCCCAGGCTGCTGGAGACCTGAGACCTTTCGTGGGATGGGGTAGGGGGGGAGGGGGGACACGTGTCACCCTTACTACCCAGGTTTCTCTTAGGCCTTGACCCATGGGGCCTGTCCCGTGCTCCAGCTCCGCTGAGCCACCCACACCTACCTGCTGACCACCACCTCTTCACCTCCAATGACCTCTGGGTATCCCCCCAACTTTCCACAGAGCTCTCCCAGGCCCAGCAATGCGGGTCACCCCTGCAGAAGGTCTCTTCCTATGTGATCCCTAAGGCTGACCCTGCTGGGTTGGGCTGCAGCCTTTACTCACCCGCCACTGTGCTGTCCTCTGACCACGACAGGGCACCTTTCCGAGAAGCCTCTGGGGACTATCAGACCATAGCAGCAGCCAGATGGACACAGGACGGGTGGCACTGTCTGCTGTTGTCCCTGGTGAGTGGACTCCCTCTGCTCTCTCTCCTGGTGGGCTGCTGGACTGCAGCACCAGAAACAAAAGCTATCCCTGCTTCCCACTGCCCGATGTGGGTAGCAGTCCCCCAGCACCAAGCAACACCTAGGGGCCAGCAGGAAGGTGGACACGATGGGGGGGGGGTGGCGTCCTCCCTTCCTTTATGTGGAGGAGACTCAGCCTCTAGTCCTAGCCACTCTCCTGTGAAAGTGAACTTTAAAAATGAGATGATATAAGCCCTGGCTGGTGTGGCTCAGTGGACTGAGCACCAGCCTACAATCCACAGGGCTGCCAGTTCGATTACACATGCCTGGGTTTTGGGCCAGGTCCCCAGTAGGGGGGGGTGTGCAGGAGGCAACCACACATTGATGTTTCTCTCCCTCCCTTCCCCTCTGTCTAAAAATAAATAAATAAAATCTTAAAATAATAAAATACATAAAATCTTAAAAAATATAAAAATAAATACAAATTAGTTGATGTAGCTTTGTGCTTAGAGCAAGGTCTGAAGCTTGGTTGAGGGGTCACTACTGTTTGTCATCATTGTGTGATTTAGTGCTTACAACAACCCTGTGAAAGCAGCAATATGCTCCCATTTTGCAGGCGAGGAAACTGACGCAGAGAGAGGCGAAGCCGCACGTTCAAGTTTACACAGCACTAGTGGATGAACAGGGATTTGAACCGGAGTCTGTTGTGAGCTTGTTCCCTCAGTCATGGGGCATGATTTCCAGTCTCCTCTGGTTTAGGGGCCAGCTTTGGACGTACACACACACACACACACACACACACACACACCAGTACTGAGTGGGATGGGAGGCCGCACCCCGACACAGAGGCGGAGTCCCTGGGTTGGGGTCCTTCCCACCACCCAGCCCACCTTCTCCCCGCAACTCCCTATCCCCCAACATCTGGGGCCTCCCTATTGAGCTCCAGGGAGCACGGGCGCCACCTGGTGGCGACGGGGGGTAAACGCCACCACTGTCCCAGCCGCGCATCACGGCGCTCAGCGCACGCTCCCTGCTGCCGGGTTGGCTGCGGTGTGCGGAGATGCCACCAAACCAGTGATGTACAGAGCAAGCATTCACTTTCCGTCATGCCCAGCTTCCTCCAGGGATGGGAAAATGAGCGTACACCTTCGTGTTGCTGTGCTGGAGCTGCTGGTGACTTGGGGCAGATACTGGAACAGCAAGCTCACGTTGCTGAAAATATATGATATGTTGCTGCAAACTTCCTATTCCTTTCTTAATTCCTGAGCGCAAGAGGAGGATTACTCCAGAGCCGCTTTCCCCGCTTGGCTTGGCCGCGGCTGCTCGGCCCAGCTCAGCTCGGCTCCTGGCTGCACCTCCCCCGGGGCTTTGCTCCCACGCTCTCCGCTGCGTCCAGCGGCCACCCACCTAGGCATTTGGCAGTCCCCACCAGTGGCGTCTGCCCCTAACCCGATGCCCAACCTGCCCGCTCCTCCATTTCCTTTCTACTTTAGTGAAAGTCGTCCCTCTTCTCCGCTGTGGCCAAAGCAGATACCCGGCTCACGCTTCACTTCCCTCTCCTCAGCCACCACACGCAGGTGTTGCCAAGCCTCACTGTCTGGGCCTCCCTCAAAGGGGTGTGGGGGAGGCCACAGGTTTCACTCATTCATTCAACAGGAGCTGTCAAATGCCACCGGACACTGTCCTATGCCCTCAGGATACAGCGGTGACCAAAGTCCTTGCCTCCAGGATATTCTCGTGTGGGGGAGGGGCGGGGGCCAGACGACACACAAATGGAAACGAGTTTGTTCATAACTCCCCGCAGGCGGTCTGTGCTAGGGAGAAGGGGAGCCAGGTGCGGGCCACTCACCAGGCCTCCGGGCCCTCGTCACCCTCCTTGCACCCCACACCCCACAACGGGTGGCCACTGTCCTCACTCGAGTTGCTTTCCTCTGGGCTATGGATCCCATGCAAACACCCCTCCCTCCCCTCCCCCGCCCGGGGCCAATTGTTCTGATACCTCCCACCAGGTGCCCACCTAGGGGTCGCCTCCTCACCTGGCTGGGGATCCAACCCCCACACCTGGCCGCCAGGGCAGCTGTCGCTTGGTCCGAACCCCCACCCCCACCCCTGCCCATCCCTCTTGGATTGAATTGTTAGAGAAGAAAAGGGAAGGGCTAGAAGGGAGAGAAAGCAGACCCTCAACATGATATTTTGAAGTTTCAAACGCTTCAAAAAGCTGAACGTTGCTCAGTGAACGCCGTCTGCTCTAAAGATACCTTAAGATGGGAGGAAACAGCCTGGCTGAAATCTGCTGGTGGCACTGCTTGGGGGAAACCGGGGCCCTCCGCCAAGCGGCGGGGGCGGGGCCTCGGGGTGGAGAGGGGTGGGCCAGGTGCTGGGGAGAAGGGGCGGGCCTTGGAAAGGTAGGAGGGCAGAGGACTGGGCCGCTGTTCCAGGGCCTGTAAAAATAACGTGGGAGCATGTGGACCTCGGAGTTTTGTATGGTTTTTCCGTGTTAATTGGAAGCAGCTGATCAGCTGAGCGAGCAGAGGGAGGGGTGCGGAGGGAGCAGGCAGGAAGTGGAGATGTGACAGTTCCTCCAGGGTCCCCCAAGAGTGGCACTGTTAGGCTGCAGAGGCCCCTGGAGGTGCTGTGGTCATGCTGCTAAAGGAAGACCATGGCCACGGCTGGGTCCCCTGCCTGCCCGGTCACCCGTGGAGCTCCCCAGTCTCTGGGGTTAGGGCCTAGAGGAGGGGCGCTGGGCAGCCGAGGACCCTCCTTTAGTGCTGACAGGCACAGGGAGATATGGTCAAGGGAGGCCCGCTCCCCCTCCTCTGACCAGGGCCTCTCCCTCGGCAGCTGGTGTGAGTTCCTCTGCTCTGTCACCGGGAGTCATTTCTGACTCCGGCCTCTTCCCTCTCATTTGTCTGCCCAGAGACCTGGTGTGCAGTGCCCAAGCTCACCCAAGTGACAGGGGATGGAGATGGCATCTGAACCGAAATTCGTCTGTGACACCAAGTAGCAACGTCAACTGATCGTCCTCATTGGTCCACACCTTGGATTTAGCGGGTGTGGGCCCCTGGCCTGCGTGGCATTTAAGCCTCGCCCCACACTGGACTCCCCATCCCTCACCCCAGCTCTTAGGGTCTGATGGGTTTTGCATTGGGAGCGTTGAGATTTTAGAGGCCAGCAGACCTTCACCTCACATCACAGCCGGCATCAAAACCACACGCAGTTCCGCAGACACTGTGTGACTTCCATGCAAAGTGAGAAGAGAGGAAATGGAGACGGTGGCCTTGCAGTGGGTCGGGCCAGAGACTCCGCCGAGCGAGCGTGTGCCCAACTTAAACACTTTCTATTTTCAGAGCTCTGAGGCTTCGGAACTGACAATAAAAGATTGTGGGTTGAGCCCTGGCTGGTGTGGCTCAGTGGATTGAGCGCTGGCCTGCGAACCAGAGGGTGGCTGGTTTGATTCCCAGTCACGGCACATGACTGGCTTACAGGCCAGGTCCCCAGTAGGGGGCACGCCAGAGGCAATCACGCACTGATGCTTCTCTCCCTCTCTTCCATCCTTGCCCTCTAAAAATAAATAAATAAAATCTTAAAAACAAAAGATTGTGGATTGATACCATCCTCATTTTATAGAGGATGGAACCAGGCCCAGCAGGACTAAATGAAGCACCACCTTTACGTGAGAAGTGGCTGAGCTAGGATTTAAAAGAGGCAGTGCCCTTACCTCTGGTCTCTGTCCCTTGGCCCCCAGTCATGGTTACTACATAATAAACAGCTGTTACCGGTGTTTCACACCAAACACCTTTACACCATCCACTCGTTTAATCTTAGAGCAGCCCTAAGAGGGAGAAAACAGGCCCCAGTTTTTCCCAGGAGGAAACTGAGTCTCAGCAGAACAAATAATGCATTGAAAATGAGCCGATCAGCATCTAACTTGGGGAGGCAGAACTCCGTCCCGTCCTGCCCACGCCAAGTCCGCATGCTTCGTACCGGGCAGCTAGGTTTTCTCTGGACATCTCTTGTGTTCTGGATATAAACCTACATACACACGCATGGTACAAACTGTGCTTGTAAACATGCATACTTCACACAGGATATAAGAAATCCTCACCTGCTTTTGCCCCTCCCCGGTCCTGCCCCCTGGGGTAATTATCTCTAACAGTTGGAGATGAGTCCTCAGGGAGGGACGGGCTCTGGAGTCGCGAGGTACGGTGCCACCGGGAAGTGTGCGGCTGCTTGTTCACAAGGGGTGGAGCACTTTCAGACGGTGACGGCGGAGCGCTGAACTGAGTGGACCACGGGGCCTTTCTGAACCCAGGGGCCTGGGCCACTGCAGGGTCTCACGCCCAGGAGGCCGGCCCTGCTTCCTGGTTTGCTTCTGAGAAAGACTCACAAATAAGTGCCATGTTAGGGTTACGGGATCCCCCAAGTTCTGTAAGTTGTTTTTAAATGAATGTTTTATTTTAGCACAGATTTAGATGTACGGAAAAGGGCACAGGGCTCCTGTGCGTGGCCACAGCTCACTCCCCCGTGGCTCCCCATCTCGTTGCCACGGCAGCCATCACAATCAGGGACCTGATAGTACTGTTCGCAGACTCCACAATGAGCTTCTGTTCCCACACAGGATAATATTTAGGAAATCCATACTGATTGCACACAGCGTAATAATTTTGTGTGGGTGTGAGAGTGGCGGGGAGAGGTTCAAGAAAATGTGTTTAAAAGCAACTTCAGGCTGCTTACTCGGTCTCTTCCTATACTGCTCGACTGTGCCGGGGTCACTTGGGGACATGTACACAGGCCCTTTTGTACAGTCACCAGTGAACACAATGGATAGTTTGGCAGGTTTGAGTGAAGGGGCCAAATCACCATGAAATACTGAGGCCAGCTCCCCCCTTTACTGGATATGAGGTCAAGTTAGAGAACCCTTGTCCCCATGCCTGATCACAATGAATTTGAAAGCTCCAAGTTAATGGCGAGCTGCCAGTGTCTCTGGGGAAGAAAAAAAAACAAAACACCCAAATTTCCAGACAAAATGCCAGCTCAGCAGGCCTCTCAGCAGCTGCGGGGAAGACTCAAGGTCACAGAACGCCCTTTATGCACCGGGATGGCTGTTCCGTACCAAACTTCGCCGTAAAATCAACTTCGGAAAATCGTGCACTCTCCCTCAGCCCTGTAATTCTTCCTGCCTTAGGTCTACAGCAGGGGTGTCAAACTCATGTTTACCGGGGGCCACGTCAAGGGCTGAATGTAATTTCAGGACTGTATAAATGTAACTGTTCCTTAACTGTTAAGCAAGAGCTCGGCGCTGCAGCCAGGTAGAAACGAGGGGCCAGGCCGGATAAAACAAGGTGGAGGGCCGGATTCAGCCAGAGGGCCTTGTGTTTGCCCCCTGTGGTCTACAGGAAGTGGAGGAGGCAACACAGCAGTCCCCAGAATGTTCTGGCTGTGAGGCTGGCAAGCTGGGGCCATAGGATCTGGAGTCGTGCTCATGTGTTTAATGGAGATGATGGATTTGGAAATATCCACTAGTATTAGAAGGAAGAGTTAAGTTCACTCAGCGAAATTATTTCTGGGAGAGGCACCGCATGGCCAGTTGAGTGTCCCCTCCCTCCCCCTCACGCCCCCCAGCCACCACGCTGCCTAATTCTGGCTAAGGTGCTGCAGGCTGTGAGGAAGCTCCTCCACATCTGCACATTTACTAGTTTATTAATTTCCGCACATGATTCCAGCTGAGGGCCAATACTTAATTCAGTTACGTGGAGGAAAACATCAAGCCCAGAAGATGCTGCTACACTCAGAGATCTGGGCCTCAGACCTTTCTTGGTTCTCCTAAAATTGAACAACTGTTTTGTTTTTTTTAAAGAACCAACCATCCAAACACCAGAAAACCCTTTCTACCTTCAGAATCAATGAGGGGCGCAATGAGAGGACCCCAATAAGTTCTCACCTGCACTCTCATCCCGGAGCAGTTGGGCAACTTCAGGCTCTGGGCTGGGCCCGTGGGCCCAGGGAATTCACACCCAGATTGTTTTCTATAAATTCAGCACGCAGAGGCGGCGGTACCATTTCTGCCGCAGGGGGCGCTGTCTTTGACATCGAAAGTGCTTTTTCTGGGCAGCAAGAGCAGTTCTGATGACTTGAGGTTTCCCAAAATTCCAGGGCTTTCCCTGGGAAACCAGCCGACCCCCCTCGGAGCTCCTTAGCATTATTAATGGTCGTTATTTGTTTTGGGGGCAGGACAATATCCCAAAGGCTCAGCTGCGGCTTCAGCCTGCTTCTGTTCAGGTCCAAAGTAAGGGGCCATCCCTACTTTCCATGGTCTTCGATGCTCCGAGGGTTGAAGGTGATGGCCAAAGCCACAACCTGGCCCCACTCCACTTCCCTGTGATCAATGTGGGCCGTCACCCCCACTCCCCTCTCCCCTCGGACCCTCAGATCCAGCCTCACCTTCTTGCCTTTGTCAGGGTCACAGCAGTGGCAGTTCAGTGGGGCCAGGCTGGGCAGCACATTTGAAAATGTCCATCTCTGCTCTCTCCCCCTTTGAGACTCTCCCATCCATCTGTAGCCCAGTCCTAAACCAAGAGGACGCCTCACCTCTGTGTGTGGGTGAAAGGCACCTTTCCCTCAACGGGTCCAGAAAGACAAAGGGGCATAAATGAGACCTGTTCCCCAGTGACTCCAGTGTGAGACTGAAGGTGGGCTGCAACGCAAGGCCACCCCCACCGGCCAGCCCAGGAGACCCTCTGGCACCCTGTTGTAGCTCACAGGAGGAGGTCAGAGCTGCTCTCTCAAGCCTTTGCAAGCTGAAGCGCTACAAACCGCAGGACCCCTTCTCTGGGATCCAGCCTCTGCTACCTTCTGCCCCTGCCCCTCCATCCCCAGCTGCCTCCCCACCCACTGCAGGGCCCTGGCTTTTCAGGAGGGGCTTTGGATGCCTCCTGGCCCCTGCTGTCCTACAGGGTGTTCCCTTAAGATATTCACTGTTTGTGGCTGTTCCTTTCATCCTGTCTAATGGACATTTTGTTCATTCGTTCATTCGACAATATTTAGTAAGCCTCAACTAGGAGCCAAGGTCTCCACTCTGGTAGAAATCACATTCTACAGTGGGAGGCAGCTGAGCAAGTAATCAGAGGGGACAGCCGCTTTTAATTAAATGGAAGTAATCATGGGCGATTGAGGGAGAGAACAGGGCACTGGTTCAGAAGGCCTCAAAGATAATGACCTGTGAGGAGGGGACCTGAGGCTGGGCAGCTAGGGGTGGGGTCTCCGGGCAGGGGCACAGTGGCGGAAGTGTGGGTCCCATCAGCTACTTCCAAGGTGTCCAACGTGCACACTCAAAGCAGAAGCCGCTCTAGGGACCCAGGCCCTGCCTCTGTCCTGCTCCAGTTTCCCCAGATCAGGGAGGGGCCCCTCCACGCAGCCAGCAGAGTGCACGAGGAGCCCAAGGTCCGCCTGGACACCCGCCTCCAATCACCTTGTCCAGTGGTTTGTTCCTGGAACCCGACAGTGTCATTTCACTGCCATCCTGTCCTAGCTGTCATCTCTCTCCTGAATCCTGAAGCAGCCCCCATGCCAACCTGCCTTCCTGTTTCTCTGGTGTCTTCTTCCAACCCAGCCTTCACATTCCACTGAGGTCTTTTAAAAACGTGCACTTGCTCCTGACCCTCCTTTGCTTAAACCCCACACTGGCTTTTTGTCCTTGCAGTGAAATCTGAGATCTGTACTGTGGCCTCCAGGGGTGACCCCTGTTCTCCCGGGCTCACCTTGAGCCACCCTCTCTCCCTGAGTTGTTGCCACAGAAACCTTTCAATTCTCTTTAGCTGCCCCCGGGCCTTTGCACAAGCACTTATTGTGTCTTAAAGTCTATCCCTCTTCTTGCCTTCAAGTTTCATCTCCAACTTCCTGAGTACTCACAATACTTTGCAGCCCTTTCAGGGGTGATCATGTAATAACTTGGGTGCCCACCTCAGGCCGCTCTGACCCTGTCTAGGAGGGGGCATCTCTGCTGTGCTCACCATGGTAGCCTGTGCCCAGTGCAGCCTGGAACACACCTTGGCCAACCTGGCTGGTGATGCAGGGAAGAACGCACTGTGGAAACCCTGGCTCTCTCCTGCCCTCCACTGTGGCCCTGCTCGCTCCCACTCCACTCCATGCACAGGGGCTGGGTGCAGACTGAAGCCAGTCACAGCGCAGAGCGCCCCATGTTGGCCCCGAAGCTGAGCGGGCTGTACTTGGCTCCTCAGGGACGGAGAACGGCTTTCCCCACTTGGCAAAATGCCCCAGGTGCTACGACAAAAGGGCATTTTGCAGTGATGAAGCCACTCCACATCCCCCAGACGTCCCCTAATGGGGGCTCCTACCTCTGATCACCCCGCAGAGGGACCGGGAGCAACTGGGGTGCTGCCTCTTGCTGCATGGAGGGGCCTAGGTGTCACATGGCCAGGGGGTGAGGTGGGTGTGGTGTCAGTGGTGGTCTTCCAACTTTTCTTTTTAAATCAGAACTTTTTCTGACCTAGATCCTGGGTGACAATCGACTCTTTACAAATGTGACTGGAACTTGGGAATTTTGACCATCGCCCCCGCCCCCCCAGCCCCAAGCAATCTGGGAACCAGGGGCAGGTATCCTGAGCAAAAGTCAGCAGAAAGATATTTTTTAAAAACTAGGTACTTTTCTGTACCTTTCTAGAATGCAACCAGGCAGCAGAGAAAAAGCTTCAGACTCTTGATAAACCTTCGACAGAAAGATTCAACTCTCAAGAATTACCCTGAAAAAGCCTTAATCACAGCAGATGCAGGTGCCTGATAAAGGTGCCCCTGCCAACCGTAGAGCAGGGAGGGCCGGCAGGTCTCCGGCTGCTCAGCAGTAAAGCGAACGTGCCTGTCCGGGGTGAGGAAGAGACTTAGGGACATGCAAACAGGTTCGTGATCAAGCGCCAAAGTGTGTCCATGGAAAGACCCATTTTCGTAAAAACAAAAAACCATGAAGCCACATGTGTAGGGGCAGATGCTGGTGTGTTAGGCTGGTTGTAGGACCACTTGGCCACACCTGAGGAAACCCTCACAGAAACTGTGCCTGGGGGCTAGGGGCTTCCCAGGTCCCCCATTCGGTTCCCTTGTCATAGTGCAGGGCCAGGCGGGAGCCATCTCTTCCTCAGCACCTTGCAGTCACGGGAAGAAAGGGCTTCCTGCGGTCCCTACGTCACCGAAGTCACAAGGACCCCCTGAGGTCAGTGAATCAGAGATGTTTTTGGCGCCACCTGGAGGCCACTTGGCCCTGCTGTTCCAGATGGCAGCCTCTGGCCCGTGCAACTGGTCCTGCCCCTACCAACCCAGCGTCAGGGTTAGAAGATGGCTGTCCAGCCACCTTCCCCAAGGGCCTGGGCCAGGGTGAGTCACTGACATGCAGCGGGGCTCCTGCATCATGTGGTGTTTGAATCGCCCCCCTTGGCCCTGGGTGGCAGTCCTGCTCCTTCTGAGTTAAATTGAGGCCCGTAGCCATGGCACAGAGTATGTGCTGTGACACCGAGGCCTGGCCCTTGGCCCGCACCCTAGGATGCTGGCTCAGCACAGGGCCAGTGCAGCATCACCAGGGGCTTTCTCAGTGCCTGCCCTGCACCCGCCCACACCGGCCCAGCTGACTGCAGCCCAACCTCTTGGCCTGGGCTGGGGGTCTGCATGGAGGGGCTGGTGCCAAGCCCTGCAGCTGGATCACCAGGCCACATCGAGTGGGCTCAGGAGAAAACAAGGTCTCTGGGCATGGATGACCCCACCCTTGGCTCCTAATGGGACAAATGTGAGCGAAGTCACTTGCACTTGGCTGGGCCCCCCCACCCTACTGGGGTCCTTCTCAATTGGCTCTGCTGCAGAGCAGATAAAGACAAGACAGACTGAAGAGTAGTTCAAAGGTTGGTATCTCCTTTGGTTTCCTTTTTTTGTTTTTGTAAAGAAAAATAAGGTTGTGTTTTTTGTTTAAGCAAAGCCCTTCCCGCCCAGCCTCTCTACCCACCACCTCGGCAGGGTGCGGGGACCCTGGTTCTGTGCAGGAGGGGCCAGGCCTGGCGGGGGTGGGGGTGGGGTGGGGAAGGGCAGTGTGGGTGCCCTGTGCTGGGCTTCCTCAGAGCCGGAGAGGAAGTGCATTGAGAATGGAGTTTGGCTTTATTAGGCAAAAAATAAAGTTAAAAAGTCAACACACATGCCCACTATACAAATGGGGGCCAAGAAACACCATCTCTGAGTTGGAATCATTTAGGGCAGTGTGGCCCCCGGCCCCGTGTTCTGGGTGGGGGACAGGGCAGGGAACAGTAGCTCTCGGACAGGGTGAGGGGAAGAGAGAGAGGGAAGTCAGAGCAATCTCCTTCCCCACATGGTAAAAAAAATTACTAAAAAAGCACCCAAAGCTTAAAAAAACTAACCCTCCCTGGCAGGGAGACGCGGGGGCATCCGCTGACCAGCACAGTGCCTTGCCCAGCAGAGACGTGTAGAAAAATAAAATGGAGCTTTATCCCTGAATGACAGAGTGAAGACCCTTCCCCCTGCCCTCGTGACCCCCCAAGTCTGAGTTCATCCAGGCAGCCAGTTCCTCCCCAGGCGGCACAGTCATGTGCACCATCACACACACGCACACGCTATTCCACACCAGCATCTGAGGCCCAGGGCAGCAGGGACAGGGGTCTGACACCCAGTCTCTTGCCCCTCACATTGCGAGGGTCCCTGTGCCAGACTAAGCTCTCTCCTTCCTCCCCCAGAGGCACGATGGGACCCCAGCACCAAGGCGAGGGTGGGGAGCACACCTGCAGTAGTGGTTGGGGGGCAGTGGCAGGGACTAAGGGGAGCTGGGGAGTAAAGGCAGCCACGGCGGCCTAAAAACAAGAGGTCACACTCAGGCCACAGTGACAGCAGAACGTAAGGGGAGGAAAAGGGGTCTCAGCGGCTGAAAGGAGCCAGGTTCAGGGCGAGTCAGGTCCAGTCTCCTCGGTGACTGGCGGGCTGCCCCAGGCAGTCGCACGGGTGAGGGTCGGGCGAGGCCCCTGAGGCAGCACGTGAGGCAAGGGCCCTGGGTAGTTTCTCAGGGTGACAAGGCTGCTGCCTGGGAAGGTCACCAGAGGTAACAGAACAGGGGTGCACTTGGGCAGAAGGGTGTCTGGGGGTGAGGTGCTTAGACTAGTCCTGAAGGCCCTGCTGGCCCCTGAGACCCAGGAATTGAGGTGCCCGGGGCCAGGGACTCTAGGTACCCACCTGCCCATCAGGACAGCCAGAGGACAGGCCCGGCTGGGGCCAGCAGGAAGGGGAAGGACTGGGCAGAGGATGCTCATCCTCAAGAGGGCCTCCCCATAGGAGGTGCGGTTTCCACTGAGAACAGGTGACACAGGGACCACCCCTCGTGCCTCCCCAGGGAGCCTAAGGCGCCTGGTGGGACAGGGGAGTACAGTACTAAGATGTGCCCATGGCCGTGGTGTGGGGTCAGGGGCAGCCCACTCCTGCTGCAGTTACACGGGTGGTGGCGGCCGCGCAGGTAGGGCGGGACCATGGGAAGGGGCCTCAGGGCTGCGCAGCCCCTGGGGGGGATCCCTGGCTTCGGGGCAGCACCAAACACAACTGATGTGAGTCCAGAGGTGGGCAGGGGAGGGCAGCCTCACCGCCCAGGTCAGCCCCGCAGTCTCGTGTTGTGGAGGAGGGGCGTCGCAAGGCCAGGACTCAGTGCAGTTGGTCCAGGGCCCTGGCCACAAGGCTCTGAGGTGGCAGTGGCGGAGCAGCATGCACCTGGGCACTGGGTGCCGGAGGCCCTCGGGTCAACGCAGGCTCTGGTACAGGTAGGCTGACGTGAAGAGGGCGTTGGCAGCCAAGCTCACAGCCAGGAGGCCCTGGACCAGGGAGGGGCCAAAACGACCTTTGAGAGAGTGGAAAGACCCAGTCAAAGGCATGAAGGTCAGAAGGTGAACCCTGGGTGGTGGTCTCTGTGCAGCCAAATGTCCCCTGGGCCACCAGAGATGCCGCTGTGGGGCCCGGAAGCCCCAACCCCAGCTCCTTCCTTGTGCCCAGAGGCCTCCCCACCCAGAAAGATACCCCAAAATGGGGTCGTCTGGTCAGGTCATGCCTCCCTGAGGGGGCCTTGTCTCCTGAGCCCGTGCCACCAGGCAGACACTGACCAGAGTGCCCTGTGCTTCCACCTTGGTGACAAGGGCAGGGACACGACCTTGCCTTACAGACAGGAAATGGGGCATTAGGTAATGAGGTCCCGGCCCAGGTCTCAGAGGTAAGCAGCTGACTGGGGTCCCCCACCTCCCCAGGGGAGAGTCCGGGTGCTGACAGCGGAGTGCCCTCTCCGGGACCCGCCTGGGAAGGCGGTATGCAAATCGAGCAGCCACGGGCTGTATGTGGCCGAGCAGCACTTGACACGTGGCTGGTGCAGCTGAGGAACTAAACTGTCACCAAATTTTAATTTTGTTAAATTTAAACAGCTGCCTGTGAACAGAGGCTGCTGTAACTGAGAGCACAGACCCAGACCTAGTCACAGGGTGGGTGTGCCACCTGGTGGGCCACAGGCTGGGTCCCCAAGGCACTGGGCGAGTTACCTAACTGTCCTCCGTCCCTAGAGGGCCCCTTCAGTGTCTTTCTCTGTCAGGGTCCCAGACTGAACAGGAGGTGACGGTGGCTGCAGACTCCAGGCCCCCATGCTGCCCAGCACCCCTCCCAAAATCTGCGCGCACCTGTCCAGGCGGTGGCCCCCTCGGAGCACCCTCTGGTGGTGGTGTCCACCACACAGGTGGATGACTGCGAGGAGTCGTCCTCCTTCTTGATGGAGTGGCTGCTGCAGGCGCTGCTTCTCTCTGGCACCGACCTCATGTCTGCACAGAGAAGGGGTATCTTAGTGGGCACTCCCACCTCACCGCCAGGGGCAGGACAGGCCCTATCTGTCCCAACCGGCTTCCCCCACCTCAGATGCTGGCTGCCAGGGAGCTGGTTTTGGATCAGGAGCAGCAAACGCCAAAGCCCACAGGGGCTGGCAATGATGGCCACAGTGTGGCTTCTAGGCTATGGGGCAGGGGGTGGGATGTGGGCCCTCTACCTGCCCTTCCGCCAGGCTGGCCAGGGTTCAGGACCAGTGGGGCCAGATTTTCTACACCATAACAACCTCAGGAAACCCAAACATTCGCGGGAAAATTCCAGATATTCGAGGTTAAGGTCTAATTTTAATAAAACTTAAATGCTTTGCAGACCAACATTATTTGAGCAAAACAAAACTGTCTGTGACCAGGCACAGCCTGGCACGGTTCTGACCCATCGGAGGCAGAGACCGCCTTGCAGGTCAGTTACAAAACTAGAAAATGGAGTCAGCCAACAGAGGGCAATGTCCTGGAGGGTTCCAGGTCACGAGCAGCCAGGTCAGGGCTACTGGAGCTTGGGAGAGTGGCCACGCATACTCAGCTAAGATCCAGGATAGGCCCCATATGGCCTGCTAACGGTGTCCCCGCCCCCCACTCCGCCCGGCACTGGTCACGGAGGCTCTCCCACAGTGCTGCGGGCCCTGCTTCCTCCAAGGAGGGATCAGGGGGCCGTACCCAGAGTGTGCTTCGTGTCCTGTGCCAGCTGCCTCTGAGGGACCTGGGGTGGCTCGAGGCTGAAGAGGCTGCCGTTGTGGAGCAAGTGTTCCTCAGAGCTGCTGGGAGTGCTGGGGGCCTCCCCGGGGGGCGACGGGAACAGCAGAAGCTTCTGCCCCTTTAGGTTGAGCCGGGCAGGGCTGATGAGGGGCCTGCGGTGGCGCAGAGAGCCAGAGCTGGAGGCCACCGAGCCGGCCACGGAGGGCGCTCTGGAAGGGACTGGGGAGGAGGGGCAGCTCCCCGACAGCAGGGAGAAGTAATCTGGAGGGCGGGAATGACAAAGACAACGGCAGTAACACGTGAACACTTGAGATGGTCACAGTCTGTCTGCTGGGGCTATTTCGTTCCCTGCTAACCCAGGAAGAAAGGGCTGCACGCAGACTGGGGGACAAAGGGAGGAGGAGCCTGTGGGACCCTCGGGAGCGCTCCCTCTGCCTCCTGATTTCTATCAAAGCCCCAGGTGCCTCCCTCAGCTGAGAGCAAGACACCAACTCTTGAGATGTAAGGTCAGCTCACCCATGCCCTGCTGATGGCGGGACCCTGAGTACATCATCTCCACCAGAGGTCACTGATGAGGACGACAGCAGTGCCTCTAATCCTGGAAACTACCCTGCCCATTTCCTCGAAGAGGAAACTGAGGCCCAGGGGTGTCGGTCACTTGCCCAGGGCTGCAGAGCTGGGAGGCATAGGGCTGGGGTCTGACCCTCAGCTCCTGCCTAACCTCCCTGCTGCCCCACCCCACACAGGGTACTGGAAACCCCACCCACACGCTGCCTCCAGCCAGGGTGGCTTCCCTGTCCCTCCTCTCCTACCTGACACAGGAAGCTCCCCAGCTCGAGACACCTGAGACGGCGGGCGGCTCCCACTGAACAGATAGCCCGAGTCTAAGAGGAAAGGAAGGCGACACAGTCAGGTCTGCAGAGACAACTGGCATCCACCTCTCCGTCCCCCACGGCCCGAAATCTGACCTGTACCATCTACACCCGTCCTTTCACCCCGAGGGCCAATGAACCTGAGGCACTCCAGTTTTTAAAGAATAAACCGAGAAGCAAAGTGCCCACCCCCTGGCAGTCTGCCACCTTCTCCCCCGCCAAGGTGGTCAGCGAAAAGCTCCAGCAGGGTCTGCACCCGGCGTTGGCCCGCATCCGCCGCACCCCCACCCCACAGGCCTGGAACCACCCTCCACCGGCTCCTGCTGGGCAGCTCCAGACAATAGTTTCTTGGGGAAGGGCCAGCTGCCGGGCCTCCCAGGTTCCCCTGCTCCAGCTGCTGCTCACGAAGAGCCCAGGAAGCCCCATGAGCACCAGGGCCTGAGCTGGGCCAGCTCCCAGGCTGTGACTCATGTGCAGACACTCGGGAGCTCTGCTAATTAATGATTTCCTGGCAGGAGCACAGGCAGCCGCTCATCTCCCAGCGACCCGGCCACATGTGGTTACCCAGACGGACCCAGAGTCTAGGTCTCTGCACTTAACCCAACCCCACCCTCAATCCCATCCTGGAGGCCCTGAACACCATCCACCACGCAGCCCCAGCCCCGGGTCCTCCGAGAGTCGTCCCTCCTGCGGTGCGTGCAGTGTGACACCCCTTCCCTGTGAGGACCCCCACCTGCATATAGCAGGGCCACGGCCTGAGCTGGGTCCAGCCCCATCTCCCAGCAGTAGCGGGACCCCAGGTCCATCATGGAAGAAAACTGAGGCTCAGAGGGGTGTCTGGCTGAGCTGGAACCCCTGCGGGCGTGGCTGCCGAGGGGCTTAGGCGAGACAATGACTGCGTGTCAGGGAGCCCATGCAACCAAGAGGCAGCCACGTTCTCAGAGAATGGGGTCCTGCCCAGCAGCCTTAGGCCTGGGACCCGGGGAGCCTGCGCCAGGGCCACCCCTGGGGTGAGGCGAACCCAGCCCGTGCCAGGCGTCTTCCCCAGCGCTGAGGACCATCTCAGACCGTGCACAACGCTCTGGGAAGGAAAACCTGGGTTGCGTTTACAATGGCCTTTCCCAGAAGAGCCTGCAGGGAAGGATGAAGCACGAGACAGTCTCTATGGCAAGGACCAGGTCTCGGTCACGCCAGGGTCCCCGTGCAACCAGTGCTCAGTACATGTGACCGACCAGAACTGAACCCTGCCCCAGGACCACACAGAAAGGCGGGGGCAGGATCTCCAGCCCCCAGGCCCACAAACAGCAGCAGTGACAACCAGCACAAGGACGGCAGTGAAAGCACCCAGAGGGTGTGAACCTGTGCCGAGCGCCCGCTGGGTGCCACCGCCCTGGCGAGCACTTCAAATCCATCATCTCGCTGACCCTTGGCCACCCACAAGGTGGGGCTCATTGTTCTCGAAGGAAAGCAAGGCTCAGAGTGGTGAAGCCAGTCCCTTGGCCCAAGGCAGCTCCTAAGTGGATGTAGCAAGATTTGAACCCAGTTTCCCGTTTCTACAGCCGGAGCCCGTGCCCAGCCGCCCCCCAGTCCAGCTCAGCCTGCCGATGCCCGAGTGCCTCTTACCTGCTCGGGTCAGAGAGGGTAGGGTTCCCAGTGAGAGCGCCCGGCTGAGGCGGCCTGGCAGCGAGGAGGGTGAGGCCCGTCGGGGAGACCGGAACAGCTGCTGGTTGGCGAGGGGCAGGAAGCCGGGTGGGGTGGGGAGCAAGAGAGACGGAGAAGAGCCTGTGACGCTTGGGCAGGGGATGGCCAGGCTGGGGCACGTAGGGAAAAGGCCGGCCGGATCTCCGGGGAGGTACCTGCAAGAGCCCGTGGGCAGGGGAGAGTGGAGGAGGGTCAGTGTGGAGGGCTCTGAAGCGGCCTCGGCCCAGCTGTCCACCCCTGCCCCCGTGCAAGGTGGGGCCTGAGTCAGGGTCCCAGAGGGGGCGTGTGTTAGTTGAAGCGGAAAAGCAGTCCGACCACATTCACGCCATTAGGACCGGGTGGCTGGGAGGTGCCAGCGTGACCCACCCCTCCCTGCATGCCCCCTCCAATCCCCCTCAGCGTCACAGCAAACTAGTTCCACTACGAGTCTCGGTATTAAAGTGACACTGTCGCCCTTGCCAACCTCATGCCAACCCTCTGCCTGGAAGCACCAATGCCCAGCCCCACGCCAGGCTCGGTATTGGCCAGTGGTCTCGGGCCCCTCCTTGTCCTTCCTGCTTGCGCCCAGGGCCCCCTGAAGGCGGCCAAGCTCAGGGCAGGCCCTGCTCTGTGGGAGTCCAACTGTGCTCTCTGGCCTCAGACGCTGGACACTAATCTAAAGCCCCTTATAGAGCAGGGGTGGGGGATGGGCAGGCTCAGGATCCCCAGGAAAAGACACGCAGCACACAAGCCAAACTCGAACTTAGAGAAGACCCGTCAGCAACCACGAGGCTGCCCAAAAGACGGAAGGTGACAGTGTCTCTTTAACTCGAGAACGGTACAGATCACACAACAGGACCCGGTGGCCCCAAGCCAGAATGTCAACCATGCTTCTGATTAAGGCAACCGATTACAGAGGGAGGAGGGGCAGACAGTTAATACATTAGTCCGCCCACCATCTGGACGGAGCTGCGGGAGGTCCAGCCTTACCTCAGTCCCAAGGGACAAATGAGCCCATGGACAGTGTGCCGATGGACGGGCACGCTGGCTCAGGCCCTGCAGCAGAGCCGGGGGAGCTAAGGGACCCACCCGGGCCCATCTGGACCGAACCCTGGGGCACTGCCAGCCAAGCTGCACTCCACTGGGTTCCTTGCCATTTTTCACCCCTGGCCCTCCCTTTAAACAAGCTTTGAGGAAAGTGTAGGGTTGGTGTTGCCCTCCTGGCGATCACGTGACCTTTTTAATGTCTTTCAAAGGCCCAGTAGGCCACCTGGACTTCAAAACCAAAGGCGGGCCTGGGGTTTGGGGAACCTGGGGAAATCAAGGCAGGAGCTCATCAAGCCAAGCTGCAGAAGGGTCTGGTCCACCTGGCTGGCCCCAGGCTGCATGTGCTTGCACTACACCTGCGGACCTGTCCTGAAGCCTATCTGACACCCACCTCCTTGCCCCCAAGACACCTGGGGAAGGTCCTTCCTGAGGGTGCAGTTTTGTGCCATCATGTTAGAATCTGAAACTATCTGGCAGGAGGGAAAACATTAGGCATCGTGGGGAAAGTCCAGGTGTGCTGGGCCCTTCGGCCAGCTTGCTCTGATTGCACATAGAGCTGCCCCTGCTGAGGTCATGCCTCCCGGACAACCAGATGTCCTGTGGGGCGGCAGCCTGACCAGTGCAGGGTGCACCCTGCCCCTCCCAGCAGATGACAGCAGGCCTTTACAGGGGAGAGGTGGCTTCCTGAATCACCTCCACAAGGTAGTCCTTCTGGGGGCCACCCCCAACAAGCAGTGAGAGGAGAGGGTCTGAGCCAGTTGCTGGTTTCATCTGGCACAGGTGCTGTCCTGTCTCTGATGCCACTAAAAATGCTGATGCTGAGGGGAGACAGTTCTTCAGTCTGACCCTCTCACTGTGACGCCCAGTAATGTCACTCAACTACTGGGTCCTTGCTAAGGTGCCCAGTGCAAGCTTTTGCAGGGAATGGTCCCCCAGGAGCCTCCTGTTAAAGGAGCCTCGTCTCCACCGGCCCCCGAGAGTTTCACATGAACTGACGCTCCCTTTGGTGAGGCCCCTGGACAGCCCTGGGCTCTCCAATCCCACCTCAAACAGGAACCCAGCCCAGAATCCAAGTCTGTCGCCCACGGGGATAAAGGGAGGGTCAGGTGCTTGTGCTGTGTCCCACTCGACACTGCGAGGGACATCTGGTCCGTTCCAGCCCGATCCCAGTCCAAGGCTGGAGCGGAAAGAGCAAGGGTATTTTCAGCAGTTTACGGAGACGGAGAGAATCCCACCTGGCAGGGCACGCGAGGACAGCTGGGCTCTGTACCTTTCGATGCCCATGTCGCCAGCTCCCCAACCTGACTCCTGTGGGCAACACCTGTGCCCCAAGGTCCCCGCCCTTGGCACAGAAACCTCGGAAGGAACGGGAAACAAAAAACAAAAAAGACGCGGTACCTGACGCCCACCGGTCAAAGCAGGGCCCCGGAGGCATTTATTTAAAATACAGCATAAAACACGCGAATCTAGGGCTGGAGTTGTGGTTACAGTGGTTAGAGAGTCGCTAGACAGTCATCGGCAGTTTGGCTACTTGACCAGAGGGGACGAGACACTCAACACGGGCATGGCAGCAGGGGCAGGGCTCCTCCCCGGGCCGGCCGCTTGCTCCTGGGCGACTGTTATGGAGTTGCCTGCTGGGCCCGGGGTGGGGACCCCACACCTGGAGGGAGAAAACCACCACGGTACCTCCCTTGGGTCTCGGGGACAGAGGTCCCTGGCAGGGGCGACAGTCACAGTTAATAAATCACAAACCCGTGGTGCCTGCACTTCCTGGCCACGCCAGTGACATCAGAAGGTGCTGGAGCATGCTCCAAGTAACGGCGATTTCAGGGACAGACAAGTCATTACAAAGTCACACAGAACCCTAAGGTGGCCAGGAAGCCTTCCTCTGATGAGGCTCATCTCCTGAGGGCGTCTTCCCACCCCTGCCAGAGGGGAAGGCCAGGCATCTGCTCAGCAGGGGCTCCTGGCCAGCTAGAGAGCTGATCGTGGTTATTATAAATAATTTAGCTTAAATACACACATACACACAGATGTCCTGCTTCTACTCAATGCCAAGAAAAGCAGTAATTAGCATCACGCCGTCAGCTTCCCAAGGAACAGGAGACTCCAGACACAAGGGCACGCGCACAGCCCAGCTGACGGACCCCTGGCTCTCCACCCGCCCTCGGGCAGGCAGGCTGTCTGGAGTGAAGGGACAGGACAGGTCACCCCCACACCTCCCCGTCTGGTCAGCATGGCTCTACCTCACCTCCACACAGAACAAGCAGGCAGAACCTGGCCTGAGGCCACACAGCCGAGTGGGGGCAGGTCCCGACCCACTGGGGCCCTTCACATGTGGGTGCTGGGAGAGGCACGGGATCAGGAGGGGGCCTCCTAGGACCCCACGAACATGAGCATTAGTGACAGTGGGCTCAGATGCTCTCTGGGACTTCACGTGGGGTCTGGCCAGGGCACTGTCCCACCTGTCCTGCAGGCCCAGTTGGTTAGTGGCCTCATGCCGAGGGTGGCCCTCATGCTTGTGTGACCCGTTTTTGCCTTCCCAGAGCTCTGAGGTATGGAGTGGAGAGAGGCTTATACTCAGAGTGACGAGTGGCAGGACGTGGACCCTGGAGGGATTGTGTGGTCTGCTTGGGTGTCGCCCTCCTGCCCTGACCCTCGCAGGCAGCCCCCAGTCTCCAGAATGTGTCCCCGCCAAGGCCAGCACTTTCCCAGATGGTAAACTGAGGCTGGGGACAGCAGGGACACACAGGGCCACATAGCTAGTGAGCGGCAAGTCTGTGTCACACAATGGCACCCCCTGGAGCACTGGCTCCAGGAGGAGGCAGTCCCTTGTGGGGCTCTGGGGTGGCACTGGCCCTCCTCTCCTACCTGACCCAGGGACAGTGACAATGAGGCCCCGGCAGGCTCCGTGCCTGCCCCACTGGGAGTGGAAAGTGGGAGCCTCAGCATCCTTGTGAGGGGCTCCGTGAGGGGCCCTCCAGAAGAGTGGTAGTGACAGGCCAGAGTGACAAAGTGACAAATGACCTGATATCCTCATGGACCTGTACATTCCTTGGGCTGCCTATCCTGTGCTAACCTTGGGCAACAAGATCGTCTTCCAGGCACCATATGGAAGGGTGAGCAGAGAACTGGGGACATCCCCGGCATCGGCCCATGGAAGCCATTCAGGCCCAGCTGTGAGGGTCAGGGTCCTGACTCTTGAGGGCAGAGCCAGGGACCTCCAGGAGGGCAGGTGGGGCGTGGGTGCCCTGGTTCTGTCTGCCTGGCCCACAGTCGAAGAAATAGGTGTGTAAAGGCCTTTTTAGGCTCCCCAGCCTCCCCAACTCCCACCACAGCTGCTAAGAAACCTGCTGACCACAGCAGCAGCAGAATTTCTCACCGTTCACCTTGAGAAAAGAGCGTTGCCCTACAAACTCAAGGTCAAGGCTAGTCTGGGCCCCAGAACTGCACCCTCCACCCCCAGGGAAGGAGGCTGAGGGTAACGGGGAGGCTCAGGAGGGCCTGGGAGTGGGAACGGGGCAGCGGACCCAGGGGGCAGCCCAGACTCCTTCTGGTTCCACCAGCTTCAGCTGGGCTGGCCAGGCACTGGGCAGGACCAAAGGGACTGACCAGGGAAGTGATGGGGGACGAGGTACAGGCCTTCCTCTGGGCCCCGCTCAGCAGCATCTGCCTATGTCAAGTTGCCCGAGTGGTCAGGACATGCGGCAAGGGCCCAGCCTGTGGCCACAGGAACCAACCCATGCCAGGAGCTCAGAGAAGGGACTGGCGAAAGGAGCAGCAGACAGCAGGCCCACAGCCCTCAGCGTCAGAGCCAGGATGGGGGCGCCTGCAGCTGCCAGGGGGAAGCCACAGGTCACAGGCAGGCTTTGTGGGTGTCGCCCATGTTCTGGCCTCAGGGCAATGAGGGGTCTTTGGCCAGATAGATGGTGGCAGTGGTGAGCAGCTACAGGGCACTTAGGGGAAGGTCTTGGGCTGGGGATGACTTATTGGTGTGGAAAGGAAAGGGGACAGGACAGGCCCGACTCCTCTGGGAGGTGGAGGGGCTGGGTCAGGCCTGGGGGCTCCAGGCTGAGCGGGGGCGGGAGCGAGGCAGGGAAGAAAGACACAAGGCGGAGAAGTGCCCTGCTTGGGGCCGGGAGCCAAGCTCTGGGGCTGTCCGTCCATCTGTCCTCCCCCCACAATCACTGCTGCTTCTCTGACCTTCGGGGCCGGAACCTTCGCGGGCCTGTCACCTTCCTCGTGGCTACGGCTGCTGTGAAGCCCACCAGGCAGCACAGGGACATGGTGCTGAACTTGAGCGTGTCCAGCCAGCTGGGCGAGGCAGCCTGCAGGTACTGCCCGGCCAGGTGCAGCCCCAGCAGCAGGGCCCACAGGAAGGCAGAGAAGGCGTCAACCCTCCGGAGCCTGCGGGGAGAGCGGGAGATGCGTGAAGGCCCATGTCAGCAGGACAAGACCCCTCCCTGTCCTGCTTCCACCCGACCCTGCTCAGAGGACAGGATCCAGAGCCAAGAGGGGCGCGTGGGCCTCTCAATCTGCCTCTAGTGCGTCCACCCGCACAATTCTGAGCAGGTCCATGCTTCTCTTGAGTCCAATGCGCTAGCTGTACAGCAGGGCTCAGAAACCTCCCCCAGAGCCAGAGATGACAGGGACATTGTTGGACCAGGGTCTGTGCCTGCAGTGGGAGGGAAGGCAAGGGCCCGAGGGCACCAGCAGCTCTGTAGGTCAGGACCCTTGGTAGGGAGGGCCTGCTCTGCGTGCCGCTGCCCCCAATGCTAAGTCGTTTGTTTACTTTTGCCCACCGGACTCCCACCTGCTGGGGGGCAGGATGCGGCGGGATTCGGCCACGAGTTCAGCCCAGGGCAGCGCGCCCAGCAGACCTCCTGGCTCTGCCCCAGCACTGTCCTCCCACTGAGCCCTGCCTGAGGCTGGTCTCCCCGTGACGCAGCGGCAGAGCTGCCTGGCCCACACGCACCTGATGCGGCCGGCCAGGAGCATGGCCAGCAGGCAGGTGAGCAGGCCCAGCACAACAACACCGGTCTGGTGGCTCCGTCCGAAGGTCCAGGCCTCCCGCAGCTTCTCTGCCCCGTGCTCTGGAAGCAGGCCCAGCAGCTGGCGCCAGCCCTCAGCCCTGGGGGCAGTGCCATTGTTGGGAGCAGCCGAGCCATTGCCGCCAGGGGGCAAAGCAGGGGGCAGGGTGACCCCTGGGGCGAAGGGGTCACTGGCGCCATACAGCGTGGTGGCCAGCAGGAAGGCGCAGGCCAGGAAGGCGAGGGCACGGAGCACGATGACCTGGGCCGGGGCCTTCACCGCGGACGAGCAGAAGCTCTGAGGGAGGGAGACACTGGTCAGCGAGACAGCCCGAGCCACCGACAGCACAGCTGGTGCCCACCCTGCGCTTGGCGGTCTGGCCGGGCCCCACAGCACCCACTGAAGAACCCAGGTTCTCAGACGAGCTCGGCCCTGCTCGTCTCTCGCCGAGCCCCTGTGATGGGCCCATTCCTGGGTCTCAGCCCACTGCGAATGTGACCGCTTGGGGCTGGGGGTGGGGGGGCGGTCTACCACACTCTTACAGAAGCCTTTTTGATAGTATGGTAACCTTATTCTTTCAAATAAAATTTTCAATAATTTTGCCAAATTCTCACCAAAAACTCCTACTGTGACGTTAACTGAAACTGTAATAAATATATAGACCACTCTGGCCAAAGTTAAAATACACAGCAATGACTGGCTCAGTCCAGGAACATGGCAGTGAGGAAGACCCACAGGTCCGAGTGTCCTGCTGCGCACACACGGGCATGTGGCTGGGGGTGTGGCCGTGTGGTCAGGGGCCCGGCTGCAGCCTAGAAACCAGAGGCCAACTGGACATAGGGCACATCTGGGGACCCAAGTGGGTAGGTAGGAATTTCTTTTTGGGGGGTGGTTTTTATGTCTAAATCTACTTGTTACTGTATTTTAAAAACTGGAACATTCCACTAACTGAATACTGTGATAAAAAATTTTAGCCAAACTGTCCTGGGTTGAAATCCCAGTGCCTTGGCACATGGGGTGTGGGGCCCTCTGCAGTCACCAAACCTCCCCGTGCGGTGTCTGTGGCTGTGAGTGGCAGTCACAGAGCTAAGCGCGTGGCCGCCCCAGGGCGCCATGGGAACGCCAGGCGTGGGGAAGAGCCCAGGAACAGCAGGGCAACGCAGACCCTGGCACGTGCGCAAATGACAGGTGGACCCCAATACTGAGCCACTCTTCTCAGGACACCCGCTCTGGATACTGACACAAAGGGGCCTGGGAACAGGGTGGAAACACGTCCCCATGCGACAGCACCTCCCTGGGAAGAGGGTCTCAGCTCTGGAGAGCTGCCCTCTGGCCAGGGGGGCCCACCCTCTGTGAGGGGGCTTCCCGCACAAGCCTGAGGGCTGGGACACCCCCAAATGCCCCATGGGCACCTCGCTCCGCTCAGACCTGAGTGTGGCTCTGGTCCGCCTCCCGGCGCTTGAACTGGTGGCTGAGCAGCAGGGCGCGCAGCTGGCGGTTCTGGTGCTTGATGTAGTGCTCGACAGCCGCCTGGCACGGCCGGCACAGCTTGTACATCTGCTCCAGGTGGTGCCGGTACACCTCGATCTCCTCGTCATACCTGCCCTGTGGGGTCAGGAGCAGAGGCTCAGGGGCTCAGGGGCTTTGGTTCAGCTGAGGCTGCCCCTGTCTAGCGCATTGAACCTGGGCTCACTTACAAGTGGGGTGACTGACCAAGGGCAAACCGCCCCCCTCTGATCCTGCTTCTTCCACTGCCCAGCAGGACAGACAGTGTGCTGAGTGTGGTGATGGCAGCTACCAGGGGGAAGGGCTGGCCCAGGTCCAAGATGCAGCAGGGACCCACAGTGACGGAAGACACTCTGGCCAAGTTCTATGCTCCAGAGGATGCCAGTGGAAGCCAGGAGCTCTCAGTGTGGTCCCTGCTTCAGGCCCTGTGCCTGGACTGGTGCTCCAGGAGGCAACGAGCTACAGGAAAAGGCAGCTCTGGGCTGGTGCTGCCTGGACGCAAGCAGATGGACTCCTGGGGCAGGCCTCCCTCCTGTAAACCCTGGGTTTGGAAAGCTCTAGAGGGTCCTGGCTGGTCTCGATGGGAGCTGCAGGGTCCTGGGGGTCTCAGGAATAGCCCGGAAGATGGAGTCCAACCCCTTTCCTCCTCCTAAGGATGCGGCAACACTCCTCTGCCCGTTTCCAGGGCAGCTGACCACCTCAGTCTGCAGTGGCTGGCAGGCTTACCGGTTTGATCTTACTTTGCGGAGACCAAACTCAGGGGGAAAGCTGCCCTGGTTGCCAAGTCACACGTGCCCCCTTCTTCCTGCAGATTCCCCACCTTTCCCTGCCTGGCCCTTGCTTCCCTCTGGTCCCCCCCACCCCCAATCCCAGGCTGGGCCCTGGGAAGGCCAGCAGTTCTGGGCCTCAGCTCGTGAGGTCACAAGCACCGGTCTGCAGGTGAGAAGGCAGGACTAGCCAGGTAATGAGGCTGCTGGGCCCCACGGCAGGCCCAGGGGACGTGAACTCCTACCATCCAGCCTCTCAGTAGCACCAAGCTCCCCACCCCTCCCGGAAGTTGGGAGCTTCCTCCGCCAACTCCAGAGTAAAGTGCCCGGCCAGCCAGTGGGCAAGCCTGACTCAGGGGGACACAGACAGGATACATCTGACAGGATCCCAGACGGAACTATCTGCTGCCTAGGACAATCCCCTCTGGACCGGCAAGCACTAGGTCACCACGATATTCCCAGGCATGGAGCCAAGAGAGGAGGGACCACAAGGCAGAGGGGGAGAGGAAGCGTGCACCAACCGAGGCGGAAGACGACACACCCGGAATGTGGGGCCGGCATGGGGAGGGGCTCCTCTGGCACTGTCAGGAGAGCCCTGTGCGTGCTTCCCTTGGCTGCTCTGAAGCACCCCCGGCCCTCCTCATACCCCTAGCCCACCCCATCCTGGCCTTACCTCATCACGTGGCGTGAAGGCGGCCAGCTGCTTGATCTTGGTGGTCTGATGGTGGCTGCATCTCCTACACAGCAGCACCTGGCTGCTCACCCACTGCTGAGGCTGTGGGGTGGTACAGGGACTGGGCACACTGCTCACCACGTGGTTCAGGTGCTCCAGGTACTGGGCGGGGATCGGCTTGTTGTAGTCACCATTCTGGGGGAGGAGGGACAGCGTTGGCGGGGAGCTCTGACCCGGTGGGTGAGTCTCCACGGCAGCTCAGGCAGCGACACCCCAGAGAGGGACAAGCAGGCCTAGATGGCCCCACCCTTTCTTTCCACACAACAGACAGCAGAAGTTTTTCTGCCCCAGAAACTCAACAGGAAGCCTGGTAGGCAGCTCCCAGCAAGAACACAGCCTGGAGCCACGGCGCGGTGCAGGCACCCGCAAATGAGGGCCAGCGACTGCGGACCAAGTTTTCTTGGACCCCAGCCACATGCACTCGTTTGTATAATGGCTCAGCACAGCCGAGCTGCGGGCAGAGACCACGTGGCCTGCAAAGCCTGAAGTCCTCCCTGGCCCTTTGCACAGAGCCCACCGGTCCCTGGTCAGGTGCCAAGCAGACAGAGTGCACGTGCTACAAAGCTGGGGCCGAACCCCAGTCTGCCAACTTCAGTGGCGTGACCCTGGACAAGTCACCTCGGTTCCCTGGGCCTATTTCCTCATCCTCAGAAGACAGGCGCAGGGCCTGGGCTGTGGTGAGGGCACGGGCCTGCCTGGCCCTGGACGGGACGCACCTCCTGGAAGCCATTGTACTGCTCGCAGTGGGGGCAGTCCCAGCAGTTGCGGTTCCCGTAGGGCACCACCGTGTCCTGGTTGCAGAACCAGCAGTTGACTATTGTGTGCGTCGGCTTTGACCTGTGCGCAAGGGAAGAGTAGAGTCAGCAGGAAGGTACTCACATACCCCCCTGCCCCCACCCCCGCCCTGAGCACGGATACCAGGGAAGGGATGTGGGAGGCAGGACCGGGCAGGGTGAGAACCTTGACTAGATGTTCTGCGTCCACCGGAAGGACCAACAAGGAGGCCACGAGGCTCGGGTCTCAGCCCTCCAGGAGAAGCCCTGCACCCCAGGCGTCCTGACTCTCACCAGGTCCCTGGGTTCCAGCCTGCCCCTGAGGGGACCCAGGGCCACCTGTCCCTGATATCCTGGGGCTCAGGCATGGGGGCACTGGTGGCTCAGGCCACAGGGCTGACAGCAATCAGGGTCTAGGACTGACAGCCTCCCTGTTAGGCTCATTTCCAGGCTGCAGAAATGGTGTTCCCAGGGAGCCTCCCGATGGAAAAAGCCTCCTCTGTGCTTCACAGAAAAAAGGTCCCCAGGAACGAGGGCCAAGGAGACGGAGGGGCAGGGACTGGAGACAGCTGCTCAGCCTGGGGCCAACCCTCCCTGGTCCAGAGAACAGAGTGGGCAGGCAACAGCGGGCTCCCTGGCCACACATGTGGTGGCAGGTGGGGCCTGCAGGGTAATCCCAGCCCAGACACCAGGGGATCTGTGCCCCAGGCCCCCCACTCCACCCCCCACCCCGCCTATGGGCACACACAGCCACTGCCAGTCAAACCCCTCCAGTCCCAGAAAACTCGACAGGCTGTGGGGGACAGGAGGCAGCTGTATGAGCCCCAGGGTCCTGGCCAGGCCACTCCCAGCTCCAGTGCAGGGCACAGCCGTGCCAGTTTCCAGATATGGGCCCCAGGGAGCCCCTCCTCTGCCTGCTGGCCTGCCTAGGGCTGTGTTTGCAAAGTGCGAGATCACAGCGCCCAGGGCATCTGTGTGACAAGGATCCAATGACATAAGACACACAGAGGTGCTCTGTGACGAGCAGGGCCAGCTGTCACTGCCCTGTCCCTTGAGAGCAGTGGTCCACCTCCAGACACTGTAGCCGCCTCCTGCCTTGCCCCTCCACCAGCAGCGGGTAGGCTACAAAAGTTCTCCCAGCCTCGGTCTCACCACCTGCACACTGGGGACAGGCACACCCCTCACAGGGGGCTGTGCGGGGGAGGTGCGCAGCAGCACCTGGCCAAGAGGCCCAGTGAGAGGTAGTCATGCGGGGAGGGCAGAGAGAGGAGGCGGCTCAGGGAAGTCGCCCCCCCCACCGCCCCCCCGACAAAGCCCCCTCAAACCACTTCTCCCCCACCCCAGAGACAGACGGAGGAGACAGAACCAGTCTCCACAGGGCAGGGCCCAGGGTCCACAGAGGACAGCCGGGATCCCCCACCCCCACCCCGGCCCAGGCCATGCCCTCACCGTGGGCAGGGGGCTGCTGGGTCACACCTGTCAACGGAAAGAGCAGCACGGGCGGTCACAGGTATGGGCTTTGGGGGAAGTCACTGCCCCCTGGGGACAGGTGGGTAATCCCTGCCCCAAAGAGAGGCTGCTGGAGAGGACTGAATGGGAGGATTAGAAAAAGCGTGAGCCCCAGAAGCTGGTCAGCCCAGCCCCGTGCCAGCTCCGCTGGGCTTCATGTAAAGAGCGCGAGAGGGAGGCTCAGCCCCAGCACAGATGTGGGCCCCGCTCCACTTGCTAAGGCGCCAGCACTTGGCATCCGGGCAACCTTTGTCAACCAGCACCTGCTCTACAGGCCTCTGGGACCGTGCGTGGGGCGTGTCCCAGCAGGTGCCGGTGACCCGTATCATCTGGCCCCGGGGCCCTTCAGCCTCACCAAGGGCTCTTCAGCCCTTTCACCCCAGAGCCCCACCACGCCACACCCGGCCTCGGGACTGAAGCCAAACAGAAGAGCCGAGTAGCCCACAAATAGAGAGAGAGACGGGGAAGGGGACAAAGACCCCAGACCGGGGAGCAATGGCAGGTGCGCAGCCCCAGAAGTCACCATTTCCACGCAATCTCCAGCTCCATTGCTAGGGGAATGAGCCTGGCCTGGAAGCCAGAGGCAGGAAGGGAGGGGTATGAGCCCTGGTCCCTGGGGCTGGTGGCTCGAGTTCCTGTCACTTTCAGCCCCTGGGAATTCCTTGTCCAGAGTGTGTGTGGGAGGAAGGGTCCTCTCATGGCCAGCGCGGTGGCCAGGGAGTCGTCTCCCATAGCCCCTCTGGGTCAAGCCCTGCGAGGGTCTGCAGACCTGTGAGAGGCAGATGGGCTAGCAAAACAGTGGGGAGTCGGATGTGAACCTCAGCCCTCCTGCACCAGCGTGGGGCCTCCCACGCATCATGCATGTGAGTGAATGGGAATCGTGTCCGGGGGCGACATCCGACAGCTGATTTCACAGCTTGTATAATTTCCAAGGCTGGCCTTGGGGTCGTGGCCTCTGGGCCTCCATCCACCTCCACTCGGCTGACCTGGGAACGTGAGGGCCCATCTGTTCTGAGCCAGCTTAGCCCTGGCCCTGCTCTTGCTCAGGGAAATGCCCCTCAGCTCCTCTTGTGAACCCCTCAACCCACTTCTCCCCAAGTCAAAACCTCTGCCCCAGCAAGGCTCCGGGACCAACCACTCTCCGTGGAGAAGGTCTGATGTGACAAGACAGAATGTCCCTGTCTGCCTTGGGAGGCAGCGTTGGTCTCCGCAGTACTCACCCAGCTCCCGCTACACCACCCCCATGCTGGGCTCCTGGGGAGGAACTGGGGTGGCAGCATGCTCTGGACCCAGCCCTCCCCAAGCCTGAGTACGCACCGGGGAGGAAAAGATGAGCACATGCCCTCACTAACGGTGTCACCCCATCATCCCTGAACACGGATGCTGAGTTAAAACGAAGCTCGTGTTCTCATATCCCACCATTCCCTACAGGTGGTGGGAGGGAGTGTTCTAGGAGTGAGACCACCACCCAGGGCCCAGGACCCTGCCAGAAGCTGGGCACCTGCTGCGGGCCCAGCACTGCACTACGTGGAGGAGACATAGGACGGCGCTCAGTCCCTGTCCGGGGGAGGCCAATGTGTCAGCTAGTGTCTGCCAGACCCTGAGAGGTGCCCAGCCTCCCCTCAAAGGGGCCTGGCCCAGAGCTTGAGACTTTGGGTGCGTGTGCTGGCCTGGCAGGGTCGGCAGAGTGGCCGTGACAAGTTACACTAGGTTCCCTCAGGGGCCGAGAGGTCAGCCTCTGGCAGGGCCCCAGATGACAGACACCCAGGGCAGTCTCACAGGTGAAGGGTCCTTGCTTGCTCCTCTGAGCCTGAAGTGGACAATACATGTCGTCCTACCCAACAGTGAGAATCTGAGAAAGAGCCTCCTATAGCGACAGTGGCATCGAACTGCCAGCCAGGACCCAATAGGTCTCCGGGCAGACACACCTCAGTCCACGGCAGCCCCGCCACCCCAAGAAGAAAGCCCCAAGCCCACCTCTCTGGGGGCAGACCTGGTCTGGAGTGGGCAGACCCCCGCTCACCTCGTGCTGACTGAGCCAGGCTTACAGAGGGGCAGAAAGGAGCAAGTTCTCCACTTCTGACCTGGACACAATGACGAGAATGACAACCTCAAGGGGCAGCTTGTGACAGATGCCACAGGAGAGGCCAACAAGTGGAGCATCTGCTGTCACCCTAAGGAATGGGTTTGCTGGCCAGCAGGGCAAAAGGAGCAGATAGTATCCAAACAGGCGGGGCTGCTGGGCAGATGGGTGACCACCCAGCATGCGTCCAAGGCGCAGCGTCCCCTCGGCCGGATGGCGGCACCAGGAGAGCACTGAGGGAGGAGAACAGGAGCGGGGATTCTAGGTGCCAGGATAAGGCTCTGCTGCTCAACCCAAAAGCTGCATCCCCTCGGTAATAAGCCAACAGACACCTCTGGGTGCTGCAGGTGGCCCCTGAGGTCCCAAGAGGGGATGTGCTGGCAAGAGTGGATCCTGGATGCAATGCAGAGCAGCAGGATCCAGGGGTGGGATGGACTCAGGAAGCCATGACGACCGCTTGGACCCAGGGCAAGCAGGCCCACGGAAGTGTGATTTGGGCTTCCACCTGTGCCGGTGCTGACAGCCGTGGGCTCCCACGGATGCTGAGGGCAGTCCAGAGCTCCAGGCTTGGTTAGGGGCTGAAAGGCTGGTAGGGGGCGGGGTCTGCCATGAACAGCTGGGTGCTGAAAGGCAGGAAGCCCAACCTGCGGAGCCTTGTTTCCTCAGCTGTAGAAACGGGAGAATGGTGGCACCTGCCCCCCAGGTCACACCAGGTGGCAGCATGCACATGCTTCCCCACTGAATCATTTACAGTAACCAAGTCAGGAGAATTGTACAGGTGTGGAAGCCAGGTGGGCCCTGCCTGAGGCTCTGGGAGCACTTCAAGGAGGACACCTCTTCCTGCAGCCCCTCCGCCAGCCTTCCCTCCTGCACTGAGCCCGAAAACACCCACCACAAACAATTCTTCTCACGTGTCCTCCAGAGAGGGCCATTCAAAAAAAAAAAAACCCTTGCTGTAGCCAAAAGCCACCGGGTCCTCTCTGTCACAGGGCTCTCCTCCCTGGAGGGGGAAGGGCTCAGTCTCTGCGGGGCTGGTCTTGCTTCTGAATCATAACAGTGGCCAATTTGTGACCCCCAGACAAAAGCCTGTGCTCTTTGAGCACCTCAGAGCATCCTGGGAAGGGCTGGTCCTTCTCAGCCCAACAGGTCCTGAGGCCACCCACTGACCCCTGGTACTGCTGGGGTGCAAAGCCTTGCAGGACCCTCCAGGCTCCCCTTGCCCAGCTCTGCACAAAGGCCCCAGAGCCTGGTCTCTGGAAAAGGGAAAGCTGTGGCTGGACGCCTGAGAACGGCTGAAATATGCGACACAGTCCAAATCCAGCCCTACTACACACAAATGAGGCATGGCACAGCTGGGGACAGCCCAGGCTCTGGTCCTCGCGGTGACACCTGGGAGGCAGCAGTGGCCGGGAGACAAATCTCAGTCCACACCTCTGTGCCAACATGACCTGAGACTTGAGCATAGCACTTTGCACCTCTGCACCTCAGTCCCCTCAGGTACAAAACGACTGGTTTGAACCAGCTGGTCCCCACAAGCCCTCCCAGCTTCCAGAAATCAGGATGGACTGGGACACTAGAGATGTGGGTTGTCAGGGACCCCTTGAGTTGGGGGCTCCTTCAATCCCCAACTGCCCTCTCCTCCTCGGCCTGCCGCCCGACTCCTCCTGCAGACACAGCCCATGTCCTGCCTCCCCCCGGAGCCTGCAACGCAGTCTCCCTCACTTCTTTTCTTCTTGGGTGAGCAGAGTACCTGCTGGTGGTTAAGGAAGAACAGCCAAACTGCCCAGGTTCAAATCCCAGCTCCACCACTTGTGCCAAGTGACTGTGGGCAAGTGCCTTCACGTCTTCCACCCAAAATCTGAGCTTCACACGTTCCTCGCTGAAGCAACAAACCCATCCACTGTGTCCCCAGAATGTCCTCACAACTCCACCTTTCCCCTCTGTCCCCTGGTAGGTGGATCAGGTGGGGAGACAGTCCAGCTGCTGGAGTCCCTGCAGAAGCAAGAGCTTTTAGCCGCGACCACGGAGGTCCATGAGGCAGGCTGGCTCTAAATGGGGGCGGGCCTGAATCAGCTCAGCAGCAGCCCCAGCGCACTGGAAACACCTCTGAGGTGGACCAGGCTTTCCCTGCTCTTGGAAGCAGGATACCGCAGCAGTTAAGAATGCAGGCTCCAGGGCCAGACCCCCTCAGATGACACCCTGACCTTTCCAATTAGTAAGGGCTTACTTAGCTCTCCTGACTGTCAGCTTCTCTAGGGGGAGCAGGGGTTGTGACTCTTAAATGTGCTAACGTGAGATTAGAACAACGCCGGAGACAGTGTAGCAGACCAGAGAGTGCCACCTAGTATCATGCCACCCGACGTGCTCTCGAGGACCAGGGGCGGGGCGAGGGCGGAAAGCATTCAGAGCGCAGTGCGATGCCGCTGGGTTCTCCCGCGGGGATTGGGGAGCCTGGGTGGGAGTTTGTGGGGCGGGGGCGGACGGCTGCAGATCCTGCGGCTCGGCCAGCACAGGTCTCTGTGGGGGAGGAAGTTTGTAACCACGTGATAAGTGCTGTCGTCCACCCCGCATTCCTGAGGTCCCCAACCCACTTCACAGCCACCTCGGGATAAGGATTCTACATCCGGTCTTCTTTTGGGGGGTGGGGACGTGCAGAGCGAGTATTAGCACGTGGATACACAGGCCCGGCCCCCATCGCAATGCCGAGGCCTCGCCGGGCACGGGTAGGGAGGCGCCGTGCGGCTCCAGAACCCGCCGGGGCGGGAGGGACGCGGGCTGAGGGCGGCTGGCGGGCGGCTGGGGGCGACGGGCCGAGGAGGCATGGGCCGCGCGCACTCACCTCCGCGCGATCCGGTAGAGCAGCACGCCGGCCGCGGCGCACGCCGTGACCCCCAGGCCGCCGGCCAGGCCGGCCGTGGGGCAGCGGGCCAGCAGCGCGCTCACTCCCTCCATGGCTCCCCGCGCGGTCGGCGGGAGGCGGGCGGCGGGCAGTAGGCGGCGGCGCGGGGGAGGGCCGCGGGCGAATCACGGGGCGCGGCGGCGCGCACCTCCTCGCGCCGTGACCTTCGTCGCTTTGTAGCCGGCGCGGGCCCGCCCCCTGACTCGGCGCGCTCCCGCCGCGCAGCCAATCAGGTAGTGGGGCGAGCTCGGTGGGAGGGGCGCAGGGGGGAAGTGGTGGCCCAACTGCGCCCTCTTGCGGCCGGAGGTGGGATGTGGCGCAGAGCCCGGCCCCGCGCATTCCGCTCCCGTGCTCTGGCTACTGGACTGCTTGGAACTAGCCATTGCTCCTGCTGGTCTTGTTTTCCCAACGCCTAGCCAAACCCAGCCTATGTGTGCAAAGCTGGAGTGCTCCTTAACCCACTTCCACTGCAGCCACGCCAATGGTAAAAAAATAATTTATAGAAACAGGGATGAGGTTGAATAAATCACAGGACAGCCATACATCTGAACATAACGCAATATTAGAATGTCTGAACTATAGGGATTGGACTGGAGGGATGATACAATGTTCAAAAAGCAACACGCACATTAACTTTGACATTATCCGAAGTTAAGTAGAGGATGGTCAAATGAACTGCAGTTACCTCCAGAAGGTGGGATTAACAGGGAAGATTCATTTTATGCAAGTGTTTCAGTATTACGGATTTTGGCTAAATTACTTTTGTAACTAAAAAGACAGTAGTAGGAAATATTTGTATTTACGCAATATGTTTCTGTGTTCTCACAACTTTTCCAGTGTTTTGGGGGTCACTATTAGAGTTCAGTTGTGGACAGCAATGGGGTTTTTGCCAGGTTTCCTGTGGCAGGTTAATCCGTCCCACACCCCAGTCGTGTGCTTTAGTAAAGAACTGCCTGCGGAGGGGGAGGGAGCCCACACGGAACCTGGGGACCCCTAGAATCTGTACTGGAAGCTCCTCATTCTCGTCAGAGCAAAGGCCTTTCTTCACTTTGCAGTCTTGCCCCAGCCTTGAGCACACATAAGAATGAAGGAACGGCAGCGAGGCTGTCCTCTAAACATGCGGCGCCGTGCTTCAGTACCATTGCCTTTCCAAGGAGGCTTCAGCATCTGCATAGCATCCCACTCACGGGAAGCGCTCAGTCCTGGGCATCACTGTGGAGTTCCAGCGCAGCTCTGTGGGGACCACGCCAGGGGATGCACAATCCTGAAGGGAACCGAGTGGAATTATTTGCTGGAACTTGGACCCAGACTCATTGCACAGGCTTGGCTGCCCCTGCCACCTGTCATTCATCTACTCCCTAGGCAGCACAGACCTGCTGCTGGTCAGCTTCTGCTGACGGTCTCCGAGACCTCAAGCACGTCGTGCACACCTCTGAGCCTCTTATTTGTAAAACGTGGACGATGGCAATAACTGCCTCACAAGGTTGTCGGGAAAAACTTAAATGAGAAAACATACCCCCTGCACAGCGAGGGTCCTTAAAGTCATATACATACGTATTATGTTACTTAAACACAATAAAACCCCAACGACTAAGCTGGTGGAGAAGAGAGGAATGAAGCATGGAATTTCTCCACCAAGAGCTCCAATAGTGGCATTTTCCATTCAAATCCTGACAAGCCCCTTCATGAAGGAAGTATCACTTTTTCCTGCCTGTTTGCATCCAGCTTTTGGGGCCCACAGTGCTTGCACTTCAGTGCCCTGGTGTTGGAGAGGCAAGCAGAGAATGAACGTGTACTAAATCAACATTGAATTTATTAACTCAAGAATGTATAAGTGGAAGTTACTTCGAAATAATTCTCTTATCCATATAGTGAATATTAAGCAACCTAATTTTTAATTTTCATATTACAATCTTGAGGAAAAAAATCAGGTTTTAATGTGAACATCAAAACAGGAAGACATCGCTATGTGCCACTATCAAACAGTCGTTAAAATGAGGTTCTGGCCCTGGCTGGTGTGGCTCAGTGGATTGAGCATCGGCCTGCGAACCAAAGGGTCACCGGTTCGATTCCCAGTCAGGGCACATGCCTGGATTGCAGGCCAGATCCCCAGTTGGGGGTGCATGAGAAGCAACCATACATTGATTGATGCTTCTCTCCCTCTCTTTCTCTCTCCCTTCCTCTCTGTCTAAAAATAAATAAATAAATAAAAATACATAAAATCTTTAAAAAATGAGGTTCTTAAATAGAAGTCTACTGTCGCTCGTTTTGGAGCGCCGAAGCGTGACTGAAAGCATTTATTTTGACTTCTACATAGCTGTTGACAGTTGAAGCAAATCATACCAGAGAGCTCGATACCACCAAATAACCTCCTTTATGATGAAAGGCAAACAGAATTAAACTCATGTACAAGTAGAAAATACGCCCCTCTCATCCCTACCAGAGTACTGCACCAGTGGAAATGCCATGTGTGGCTATCAGTCATAACTTTCCAGATACTCAGACCGAAGAAGAGCCCCATGTGCAATATGTACAAAGTCCAGGCAGAGAGTAAAGGAAGACAACCCATCTTACCTGCCTTCTGTCTTAGCCTTTGTCCCTTATTAAATTTCCTTTTACAATGCCAGGGTGGGTTTACAATTCTGGTAATTTCTCTTTTCTAGGATTAAAACATTTTTTTTTTTGAACTAGGGTATTTAAACATCACCACCAGTTCCAGTCAGGCTAAAAGTGAGCTTTCCAAGGAGGGGCAATCAGCCTGGGTCACGCTCCTCTCCCCCAGCAGTGAGTACCCGAGAACAGGGCCCGCAATCTCAGAGGGGATGTATCACTCACGATATTCCACGTTCACGGCAGGTTGCTCGGGCGGCTGCACTCTAACATCCCTGCAAAATACCTGGGTTTGCCTAGGGTTACCTTCTGGAAATAATACCCAGGAACGAGGCCTCTGGTAAACAGTTCTTTAAAACTCTTGCCTTTGGTTCAAACTGAGGATAGAAGATAACTCCAGGAAAGTGTACATAGTTTAAAATATTTAATGTCAGAAAGTTGTATGTTCTTTTAAAAAACTCAGCAGCCTGAAAGGCTGGGTCGTCCACCTGCCTGAGATTTGGAAATGTGCAAAGGGGAAGAGCAGCTAGGCAGTCTGTCCGGGGCTGCCCAGTGCCACCAAAACGTGACGCCCCCTACCTGTCCCGTGCAGTATCTGACCGGTTAGAAAACAGCTGTACTTTCACTTCGGAGGTTCCACCTGCCTTTCTAGGGCCACGTCCCGCTGAAGCCCCACAGTTCACAGAGCAGCCAACACGAAAGAGGACACGAGCCAAATGTGTACTTACATTAAATAGCATGATTTAATTTAGTTGCTGCTGAATCCTGAATTCTCTTAAGTTAAAAAAAAAAGTTATAATTAACTATGAACGTTAATTAATTTAAACCTTCCAGAAAACATGAATCCAAAAGGAAATGTCCAACAGGTGACATGAGCCACGTTTTCTTGTGGCTTTTTCTGTTTCGGTCTTGAACATTCTAAACATCAACGGAAAAAAAAATTTCTCTATCGAGTTTTTCAGTTTTATTCTCCCACAGCACAATTCTCTGGCCTGTTACTGAGGACGGTCTTCCAGCAGGTACACAATGAGCTCGTAGGTGGACAGCACGATGGCGGTGTTCGGAATCTGCCGGATGAGCTGTGCGAAGAGCCCTCTGTAAAAGGCGAGGTAGCCTTCTTCCCGGAAGATCAGCCGCGCGGTCTGCACAAAAGACTTGTACTTGGTGCCCTCCTCCCGGAGTCGCGTTCTTATGACTTCTGCAGAGAGAAACGCATGCTTTATGTGACAAGTAAACATCATTTCCGGGCTGCCCGAGGAGCGCCCTCAAAGCCCACCTCTGCCTGTCTGCTGGCCCAGCTCTGTTTGGACAGAGCAGTCACAGAGGCAATGAAAAGGAAGATCTGTTTAGAACATTTTCTCACTCTGGGAAACGGCCAACTAGGGACGTACATACGAAAGTACAAAATAACTTGGAAGGGATTTTTAAAATCTTAGTTTGAACGGGACTTAATTTTAAGATGGTTTCTGGTTTTCTGCTCCCGACTGAGTGAGTGCTGTAATTTCACTCAAGGTGGGGTTTGTGTTAAGTATGGCAGTATCTTCCACAAGACTTTCTTTTCAGGCACTCCCCAGCTTCCTCCTCCTAGAACCCTCCTCTGCTCTGTCCAGCTTAGACGCTGCCTCCTCCTCCTCCTCCTCCTCGTCCAAGCCTCGGCCCACCTGGCCCTCCCTTGCCTGTGCCACAGCAGGAAACGGCCTGGCTCCACCCACCAAGCAGACCTCTGCACAAGCTCCTCCCTCCCTGCCCGGGAGCCTACCAAGAGCCTTCTCCACCTCTTCCCTGTGAGCCCTGAGGCCACTTGGGGCCTTGACACACAACGGGGACTCAATTACCTGTCACTGAGCTCACCACACATATTTGTCATAGCTGACAGTGCTTTTGAAAACAAAGTCCATTTTTCATGGCACAATAAACAAAGTTATTTTTAAAACAGTAGGTCAGAAGGACATTAGGCCTATAATTCTTTAGAAAATAAACCCAAAGTATCTTTACTGAGCACTCCATTCAAAGTGAAAGCTGAGAAAATTTTTAAGTTTGGCTCCTATGTCATTATTTTAATAGAGGGATTTAAAATAAAATCCAGATTTTTGGCTTCTTTGAAATCATCAGAAGTTCTGCAATGCCAGGCCCACATTCTGCTCAGCAAGTTTTGGGGACATCAGCTGGGGCTGAGTGACAGTGAGCTGCTGCCACTCCCACAACCTGCGCGCGTGGGCACATGGCAGAGGCCGGAGGCCCCTGGAATGGGTCCCATCGCTACCGGCAGGCACCTGCACTGCAGTTGGCTCTAGGGACACTGATGAGTGACAGACACCGCCCGACAGCTGTCGCCCTGCAGGGGAAAGGCAGCACATACCATGTGGATAGGCGATACAGGAGGCACACCCCTTAGCGACAGCAGCAGCTGCCATAAGTCCAAAAAAGTTTGTGGAGTTCTTCTCAGCCCCCTTTGCAGAGGAGGCTAACGGGGCGTCTTTCAGATACTTCTTCAAACTTTCATAAATCGCAAAACAGATGACCGTTTCTGAGATTCCTGCGTATGAGGCAGTTAATCCCCGATAGAAGCCACGGACGCCTTCTGTCTGGTAAACATGGCGGGCGCACTGGAGCGTGTTCATCTGCTTGGAGCCGCGCACCCTGGGAAAGCAGGCCAAGGAGAGGCTGTCAGAACACACGCGTGAGTGGGCACCAACAACGATCGCCAAATGGAAAGGAAACCGCTGTGGGACATGTGTCCTCCTGCACTGGGGGCAGCGAGCCCGGCCCGCGGCCAGCTCAGGTCCACGGGCCGGCCCACAAACAGCGTGTGTGTCTGTGCAAGAGTCACAAACACACGTTCATCGCCTCTGTCCTGACCTGGAAAGAGCCATATGGAGGAAGTCATTCATCACAGGGAAAACAGAACTAACTTAGTCAAAACCGGGCAAATACCTACAAACAGACCCTGACCACTAGGCTACGGTACATGGGCCAGGTCAAAACTGCTGCGAGGGCAGGAAGACGCGGGGAAGAGCCTGGAGTGGAAAGCCGAGACAAAATGGTCTGTGAAGCACACGACAGGTACGGCAGAGGCGCGCTTTAGGGAAGCACTGAGGACAGCTTACCAGGCGTCGGCAGGCGCTCTGTCTTGCCGCTTTGACTCCATTACTTCCCACCTCACAAACCCATGGACATCGAAGAGACTACACAGCTGATCAAAAGCCCCAGGCCAGCTGTTCCTCCTCGTGACGGAAAGTGGCCGGAGACCGCCTGGACACACACCGAACCCCGGGACCTGATAGTGCTCACACAGGTCACAGAGTCCCCTCCCGCTCATGGTCTCCGCAGGTCTCCCCCAGCTGTTCTCTGCACCCTAGCTGGGGTGACCTTTCTGATGCAGAGCCAACCACTCCCTGAGGAAGCCCTCGTGCAGACTTTCTCAGCCTGGCAGCCACTGACATTTGGGGCCAGGGAATTCTCCGCTGGGGGATGTCCTGTGCACTGTGGGCTGTTAGTACTATCCGTGTCCTCCACCCGCTCCATGCCAGCAGCACTCCACCTAAGTGTGACAGCTAAAAATGTCTCCAGACATTGACAAATGTTCCCTGGGGGGCAAAGTCTCCCCGCGCTGCCCATGACTGCTCTGATGACTCTCCACAGCCCTCCAAGCAAAGCCCAGGTCCAACTCCAGATTCCTTTCCAGGGCTGGAAGGATGAGCCCTGCTCATTTCTCTCTCCAAGAGCGCACTCACTCACGGTGCATTCCGACCACCGTCCCTTCTGTCAGCTCCCCCACCATGCTCTCCTGCCTCCAGATTTTCTGGGCACACAGCTCTCCGCCTGCAGCCCTCTTCACTGCTGGCTCTTTCTCAGATGGCAGGGTGGATGTCGCTGCCACGGGAGGGCCTGCTAGCTGCCTCTCTCTGTCCCTCCTGCCTGGGCTGTGTTAGGGACCCTGCAGGTCCTGCAGTACTTAGGGCCCTCACACCACCAGACTGAAATTCTCTTTATTTTCTGTAAGGCTGAGTTTTGGGAAGGCGGGCTTGTGTCTTCTCTATGCTGCTTCCCCAGTGACCAGTGCACAGGAAGCGCACCAGACACACTTCCTGTTGAAGGACGTGTTCACAGAGCCCACGCGAACAAAGCTGCATGGTCTCCTGAGCATGATCACTACCAGCAGACTTAGAAGAGTGGACGCGCAGGCTCTCAGCTGATGTGAGCACTTATCCACTGCCAACCAGACGAGGTGCTACGACACTGAGCACACCCGGGATCAGGGGTGAGGGCCCGAGGTCTCCAGGAAGCGGTGCTAGTCAGAAGCCGGAAGGACAAGTCGGTGTTAGCACAACCAAGAAGGGAGAAGGGAGTCCTGGTCAGGGATGACTGACTCAGGGTACAGTCATATAAGAGCATGTGGTATTTTCTAGGAATTGCAAAGGACCTTGAACAGTAAGCCAAGGAGTTAGGATTTAACTCGAGAGTAACTGAGATTCATCGAAGGATTTTAAGCAAGTGATCTGTTCAGAAAGGTTGGACCTGATGCTTTTCAGAGGGTTCTCTCAGGCAGAGTGGGCTGGGGGGATACGGAACCAAAGACCAGTGCAGAGGCCACTGGGGTCATCAGGAAACACGAACCGCAGCAGCCCCCCACATGCACTTCCGGGGCGTTCTTGCTCTGTCCTCTTTCCTTTCTAGGTAGCTCAAGGTTAGACGGGATTCGCTGGAAGTTTCCAGTGCCCCCTGCAGGGTTCTGGGCAACACAGTTACCCAGGGTTCTTAGACAGAATCCCATCACAAAACCTCACTTACCATCACCATGTATCTGAAATTATAGTAGTTACTGGACCGCGCTTGACTTAGTCCATTAAGTAGGTGTATCACTACACCGTAATTTAAAAAACCATGAATAACTGTACTCCAACAATTGGTTTCCACTGCTTTTATCCAAAAAGGGCCTGCAGGCGTCACTGGACCACCAAAGGAGTCCGCAGCCCGAAAAAGAGTTCCAGGGCAGACACCCACTCATGGAGGGCCTTGTAGATGACAACGGCCCTTCGGAGGCCTGAAGGCTTTCGCTGCCCTTCCCTTGCTGGCAACATCCCATGGGAAAGAGACATACCTGGCAGAGAACCCACAGCGGCAACTGGGGTGCGGCCTGCCCAGAGCAGGGACCCGCAACTGTCGGAGGGGAGGGGTTGGCCCTGCAGGCCAGGGGCCACACCGGAGCAAACTCCCGACCCTTTCTGTTGGTCTCTGTCCCCCACCATGCTTGAGAACACAATCTCCAAATACAAGGAGCTGCTACCTGTGCTCTCAGTCAGAAAGGACAAGGATCTGTGCGCTGTCCTCCACAGGGTGGGGAGCCATCCCCAAGAATTCTCAAATTAAGGAAGCAATAATTAGTAACTTACTTCCGCTCTAGCTGCATCCGGGTTTTAACCATCCATATAGGATTCATTAAGGAATTTGTGACAAAAGCTGGAAGAAAAGAAAAAAGAACAACAAACGTCATCATCGAACACAGCCAAGGCGGTCAAAGGTGGTCTGTGTGGTCTCATAAATGGTGAAGTTGGCTCTCAATGTTGGACAATAAAAACGGAGAGCAGAAGCTGCAGGAACAGCAACAACCATCCGTACATTGGACCTAAAGGAAAAACCTCTCCCATCTCTAGCCCGACCTAGAGTTCCCAGCCTCTAGGTGGTGCTGTTGGTTATGTGAAACCGCTCTGAACACAATTTATAAGCGTCAGGTCCAGAAATAACTTGTTTTAAAAAGTTGCTGCCCTAATCCAAAAGGTTGCCTTATAGCAAACTTAAAAGAGAAGGAACTAAATCTCCATTTAACCGAATCCAAACTTAGACACTTTAATATCTGACTAATCATTCCAGGAGATTGAAGTTTTAATTTTTAACACTGATGTGCTTACTGGAGAACCTCTTTCTTAGCAAGCTTTCCCCATCTAACATCGCTAACCAGTCCAGGCCAAGCAAACACGACCCAACAGGTGACTCTTCCCCAACAGCTCCATCAGACACCAGGAGCCTGGACAGTGGATTAAAAACCTCCCTCCAGGTGTGCTGTAGGTACCAAGGGTTCTTCTAAGTGAATTGTGCAAAAGTAGCAAAGCCGATGGACAGCATTTGGGTTATGAGCCTCGGAAGCAGAGACACTACACTTCTTCCTCGGAGCCCCGCCCTCAGCAGCAGGGCCCTTCTTGTGTGGAAGCAGCTGTTCAACATCTCTCTGTTGGGGTCCGGAAGTTACTGTATCAGTAACTATCCGGAGGGGTTACTAGTGCTCTTACTTGACATGAGAGAGACAGACAGAACTGCATACACTTTAAAGGCTGGCAGGAGGCAGGAATTTTTCATAAAATGTCAATTTTAGTTCTCTAAAATACCTTTTTAGTTACACAGACATAAGCCTTATATATAAACACACAGCCTTCTCTCAGCAATCTGTAAGTTGGTGTTTTTTGCCAAGTATTTTCTGGGGGGAAATCCTGTTATAAATTTCCTATAGTAAGTGGGACAACTCCTTCAAAAGAGGAGTGTGCTGATCTATCACGGCCCATAGAGGACTCCAGCCCCCACCCCTCATGGAATTCCACCCCTTGGTCATGGAACCCAAGTGTTAAGGACAAAAGTCCCAACTGTGCACAGGGAGTCGTGGAAAAAGCAGCTTGAATTTTAGAAAATAACAATGAAACAGACACGAAAAACACACTAAAATTACCTGAAAGGAAGCATTACACTGACTAGCATGCATGGAATATAGACATTTTGAGGAAAAACAAAAAGCTTTAGTGATCAAAGAACCAGGAACCAAGTTACAAACTGATTTAAACACTCAATTGAATCAGTTCCAACAAAAAGCTTTAGAAGAATGATCTCAGATGCAAAGGACGCACAGAGTTCATTCCTAATTCCTGGAAAAGGCTGCGGGCGCCAGGCGCGCGTCAGGGAGGTGAGCAGCTTCCCCCCACCCTCCGGGCGCCGTACCTGCAGAGCCAGCAGAGAAAATGTGCACAATGTTGCTGTTAGGCACGAAAATGCCGTTGAACTGCTCTTTGGCTTTGGAGTAACATGCAAAGTACACAGCCCTGTTAGAACAGAGAGAGAAGAAGCTGTAAGGACGTCAGCGCGGCCCTATGAATACGCCTGTTCCTCCGCAACCTCTGAAAATTGTAGGAGATTAAAATGGGCCAGACGTTAACATCTAACCCGAAGCTTGGCCCTGTCTATGCTAAGACCCAGCCCCGCTAGGGCACCTTCGGAAGGCCCCGCCCATCCCTCTAGTATTCAGTGATGACGGGAGCGTCCCAATTAATTGAGGAAAATGAGACTTTGATGATAAACAAAGTCCAGTTACATTCTTCATTTAGATAAATGCCAATCCTTTGAGCACCAATATAAACTGTGATTTTGAAAATTTGCAATTATTTCTAAAATATGCCACACTTGTTCTCTGGTAACCTGGACGTCTTTTGGAGACTGAGGATCACACAGGCACAGCCGCCGTCTTGTGGGCATGAAGAGCCTTATGAAACAACATTCTCATTTTTGTTATAAAAGTTAGTTCTCCTTAAAGTCTAATCGAGTGTTACACGGAGCGATGAGAGTGTCCCTTCCCTGCCACCCAGCTCCCCTCCCAGGAGGGGATTTCTAGAAGCAGTTTCCCGTCCACTTTTCAGTGGTGACTAGACACACTCTCTCTCTCCCTCACCTCATCACTGCTCTCCCCACACGTGTCTGTGTCTGTATCAGCACTGCCCCAGACCCTTCTGCACAGGTGGGAATGTTAGGTGTCTGTGATCTCTGGCACAAGAGCCTCTAGCCACATGTCAGTGTTAAGCACTTGAAACGTGCTAGTGAGGCTGAGGAGGTGAATTTTTTATTTTAATTAATTTTAAGAGCCCACATGGCCAGTGGCTATTGTATCTCTCTGGGCAGTACAGATTAAAGAGAATTAGGCCTTGTAACAAAAATGAGGATGTTGCTTTCCACAAAGTAAAGCCTGGAAGCCTTTAAAATCCGTTCGGGTCCATGCTTCCAGGTGCACGTGGACCACCTGGGGACCCTGGTGGAATGCAGACACTGACAGAGCTCTGGGGTGTGGGCTGCAAGTGCGGACGAAGAGCTTCCCCTGCCGAATTTGGTAATATGCCAAGTCCAGGTACATTCTTCAGTCTGGATAAACGCCAATCCTTTGAGCACCAACATATGCTGTGACTTTTTAAATTTGTAGTATTTCTAAAATACACCACACTTGCCCTGCCTTATAGCACAGTGAGTTAGGGGCAATCGGGGCGGTGCGGCGAGGGCGGCGCTGCTGACCACACACCGCACTTGCTTAGAGAAGGTCCAGGGGTGAGAGCAGATTCATTTTCAACTTAGTAAAGTAGCCAGAACCTCTCTCTCACACACGCACTGAAGACACACCCACAGTCACCACCATTTCCCTTTGTCAGGCTGCTCAGGCACATCTGTCCTTCCCCCTGCACAGAAGAAACTGGCCACCTAGCAGCACGACCTGCCCGCAGGAACGGACTCGCTACGTGAGATAGGTGTGTGGGGACCCAGCCGGAAGTCTGATGCTTACCTTGACGGTGCGACTCCCACCAAATTTGGACCCAAGCCTCTAAACAGTGACTTTGGTCCCTCCTTCTCCAAGATTGACCTGAGTAATAAAAAAAGATTCACCTGTAAAATCCTCGGGCAAGGCCTACATGTCACGGCTGATGGCCTTCCCATTAGGTCCTTGAGTAAAGAAAGAAGAGACTCTCTACAAGACCCCAGGCCTTATGCGAGCACATTACAGGACAGGATCAGAAGGCTGAAGAGCTGGGCTAGTTAGCACAGGGAAAAACGGGTCTCAGAAACGTCAGTCTCACAGGTTTGCGAGGCGTCCAGGGTCTGCACGTGGAAGTCCTGCACGGGACAACAGGCACTGGCGAAGTCTGACTCAGGGGACAGTGTCCTCATTGTAACAAGGCTCAATGTCAGACAGGCTCAGAGACTTCTTTGAATGGCACTTCTTTTGGATTTACTCCCTATTTATAATAATCCCATCTCCCGATTTTTACCTGTGGTAGGAGAGCCCTAGACAGGGATATAAGAGAAAAACCTAGTCATTTTCATGGGCTGGATGGATGTTATTTGAAGCCAAAGCCTCGTATCTCAAGTTCAAAGCAAATACTGTGCCTGTTTATTCTCTTTAACTCTTCCTATTGAGGTAACACATGCACAAGAAAGATTTCTACCATTTTTACGTGTGCAGTTCAGTGCACTCCTTGCTGTGCAACCACCACGCTGTCCGTCTCCAGACTCTTCCACCTTCTCACACTGAAACTCCATCCCCATGAAACGCTACCTCTCCGTGACCCCGCCCCTGGGCGTCCACCTGTCTTTCTGTCTCCATGGATCTGACTGCTCCAGGAAGCTCCTATGAATGGAAAGACACAGTACCGGTCCTCTTGTGACTGATGCATCTCACCGAGCATAATGTCTCAAGGTCCATCCATGTGGAAGCATGTGGCAGAATTTCCTTCTTTTTAAAAGGCTGAATAACATGCCATTGTGTGGCCCTGGCTGGTGTGGCTCAGTGGTTGAGTGCTGGCCTACGAATCAAATGGTCGCCAGTTCGATTCCTAGTCAGGGTACGTGCCTGGGTTGAGGGCCAGGTCCCTAGTAGGGGGTGTGTGAGAGGTAACCACACACTGATGTTTCCCTCCCTTTCTTCCTCTCTCCCTTCCCTTCTCTAAAAATAAATAAGTAAATAAAATCTTTTTAAAAATTAAAAAATAACAACCCAACATTCCATTGTGTGGATGGACCACATTTTGTTCATTGTTTACCTGCCAATGGACAGCTGGGTAGCTTCCACCTTTTGGCTACTGTGACTAATGCTGCTATGAACGTGAGCGTCTGCATACCTGTTCAAGCCCCTAGTTTGAACTGTTCTGGGTGCACACCCAGAAGTGAGACTGCTGGACCACGTGGCAGTGCCAGGGTTATGTTTTTGGGAATGTGCCACACTGTGCACCACGGCAGCTGCATCACATGCCTCCCGACAATGCAAGGGTTCCAGTTTTTCCATGCCCCGCCAACATTCTTCAAAAAACAAAGCAAAACTGTTAATCATAGTTTCTGATTAAAAGAAACGAAAAAACTTTAAAAATTGCTAAATATTGTTTCTGATTAAAAGTGACTACAAAAGCCCTAAAAGGATTGCAGAGAACATTCTTCACTTTCCCACTCCAACACATAAGGATTCCTCAAGTTGGTTAAACTTCCTCTTTCAACAGCTCAGTTTTCATGGTTATCCAAGAGAATTTATGTTGTTAAATTAGGGTTCTCTCTAATTCAATCTCCTTTTCTTACTGAGGATTTTCTTCACTTGGTAATCAGTACTTCCAACCTGACAGCATTCTAAGTTGGACTAGTTCAGAAACAATCACACTGTTTTCAAAAAAGTTTATGTCACGTTTTACCTTCATTAGGACACTGAAGGTACAATAAAAAGATTATCTTTCACTTTATGGAAAAGGTAGTCCTATAAAACTAAGAATAAAGTGAATCCTGCCAATTCTGTTTCTATTTCTACCGACGTCCACCCGAGGACAGGCCCACTGACTGTTTGGACAGGGGGGAGGGAGGGAGGGACACTGCGTTGAGTGAGAGAAGCCAGCCGCAAGAGGCCACAAACACATCTTCCAATTTCGTGTCCATGACGAGGCCAGGAGACAAATCCATAGGGACAGAAAGGAGATGAGTAGTTGGCAGCCAAGAGCTGGGACTGGGGGGTTGGGGGAGAAAAAACAGTTAACTGCTTTAAATGGGTAAGTTGTATGTGAATTGTATCTTAATAAGCTGTTAAAAACACAAAACAAAAACAAAACAAACCCTATGGGGATGGCTGGGGTGAGGGGGAGCGGTGGGGGGAAATGGAGACAACTGTACTTGAACTAAAAAAAAACAACACGGAAAGAAAAAACAACCCACAGGGAGGGAGGGAGGGAAGGAAGGAAGGAAGGAAGAAAGGAAGGAAGGAAGGAAGGAAGGAAGGCTCGCTGAAAACGCTGGGGAGAGTGGAAGAGAGAGATGAGCAGGAAGAATTTAAAACAAGGTCTGGTTCTTGTGCTGAATCCATCACTTCCAAGGGAGGACTGAGAACTGGAGCGGGGGCTGCAATGAGCGAGAAAGTGCTGTGGCAATGCTAAATTTCTTGAATTTGAAAACCGCTGTGGTTTTAAGGGAAAACTGTTCTTGGGGAGTAAAGGCTGCAGCGCGAAGGGCGAAGGGGCGGAACAGGGGCGACCTATTTAAAAAGTGGCTCAGAAAAAAGCAGGGACGTAGAGACCAAGAACGAAAAAGCCCCGACGTGTCACACATCAGTGACTCGAGGCAGAGAGTACAAGCAAGTTATTTGTGCTGTTCCTGGAAGTTTTCTGGAAGTTTCCCGATTTTTCAGAACAAAAAGTTCTTTTTAAAAAAGAAGCTACCCGCTCTAGGTTGTAAAAACACTGAATTCATGAGGACAGCCCAGCAGTGGCCAGGACAAGGCCTGGGGGTAAAGACATTCCTGGGATTCTGTGAGCCTGACTGCCACACCAAGTTCCTGGAGCCTCAGTGGCTTTTGCCACTGAGTCGTCGGGCCCTTCACAGACATGTGAGCCTCTCAGTGTTTCCAGCATTAGATCCTTCACTTCTATTCTTACCGCAGGACTGAGCGTTCAGGAAGCTAAGCTTTCTGAACACAAACTTTCTTAATGAACACCTTGGAGTGACCTACACCTTCCAGTTTGTAAGAGATTTTCAAATGGTCAATATATTCAAAATGTCTGACATCTAGATGGCCTCTGTGGCTCCCGTAAATACACAGGAGTCATCTAAACACAACGAAGGGCTCTCTGGCTCCGGGAAACCCACAGACTCTCATCTATAATGCAGCAGGGAACGCGCGTCCTGGAGTGACCCGGGCCTCCTCCGAACTGCAGAAAGGCTGTCTCCATAGTGACGCATGCTAACAGTGGGCAAAGAGTCAGCTCTGTTACATAATTCAAACTTCTAATCTTGCTGGATGTGTACAAAACTTTTCTGGAACAATCAAGTTCCTGCTATAAATGGTACACTTCAGCCTCAACAGAAAGCACGTTAAGGATCCAGACTAGTTTTCCCACAGCCTTAGCAACTTCCATGTAGGAAAGAAATGCAGGAAGAAACTAGGGTCTTATTTGGAGCCTTTCATCTTCACTGGTTTTAGATCACTACCCAAGGCAAAGATCTCAGCTGAACACACCAGCTTAATTTTTATAAGATAGTGCCTAGATCACTAGTATACGGCTTTTCAGATCAAAAAGGCACCTGAGGGAAAATTCCCTGAGTAATGTAAAAAATAGGAGGAACTCTGATTAAAACAAAAGAATAGATCATAAGACTTTTTAGAGCAGATACCTGAAATGAATTGATACATTATTCCCATTTGCCAAATTTAACAGTGAGAGCCTTTTTAAGGAAATATATTAAACATACAAAGGTTATTGGTACTACGAGGCTAACAGACATAAGCAAACACTGATTTGCGTTTTGAAAAGTAAACTTCCTATAAACCAATTCCGTTGTCTGAAGTCTTTTCAAGAGGTACTTCCTGGAAGAGGGAGATGAATGAGCAGCCTAGGTGTCAACACTGCGCCTGCTCAGGGATGCCTTCGGGGAGAATCCGAAAGCAGCCCAGTAACAACCCAGGGCAGAGATGAGCAGTGGCTTCGGGCGGTGTGGTGACAAAGGGAAGAGCAGTCAGTCACCTTCTCTGGCACGACCCTAGAAGACAACGCTGCACGTGCTGCTGCCCTGTTTGCACGCGCGTGAGTGGCAGGCCACTCTCAGGACCTGTCAGCAGGAAGACAGGCATTCCCCTGAGGAGCGAGCGTGCTTTCTGTAGAAGGGCACTGTGTGTATGGTATTCCCCCCTCTGCCTTGGCTACCAAGAAACTCAGTTATAAGTCTTATATCTAAAAAGTATAGGACGTGCGTAGTATGGCGGTGGCCCATATGTCTCATTTATACAGAGAAAGAGAGGGAGAGAAACATCAGTGTGTGGTTGCCTCCCATGTGTCCCCCACTGGAAACCTGGCCTGCAACCCAGGCATGTGCCCTGACTGGGAATTGAACCAGCAACCCCTTGATTCGCAGGCCCGCACTCAATCCACTGAGCTACACCAGCCAGGGCTGCAATAACTTTCTGATGTGCCAAAATCCATTCATTCATTCAATTTGTACTGAATGATTGCTAGGTGACAGGAAGCATTCTCAGTGGTTGGGGACACCTCGGTGATCAAAACAAATCAAAGTCCCTGACTCCAAAGAACCTCCTTTCTGGTGGGGACAGGGAGAGAAAATAAATAATATGAACAAGTAAGCACTCCTCTATGCTGGATGGAGGTCAAGTGCTGGGGACAAAAATAAGGCAGGGCTGACTTAAATAGCAGGGTCACTGCAAGGCCTCCCTGCAGAGATGACAACTGGGAGCCAGTCATGCAGATAAGTCCAGTCCCAGGGCCCTGAGGCGGGATGTGCCAATGTTCCTGACCTTTTAAAGGGACAGCTGAAGGGGTGCGGAAGGGGCAACAGCAGAGAAGTAATGGGAGGGTGACAGCTATGTGGAGACGGGCAGGCCGCAGGGACAGGAGGAGAGGATAGTCCCTGGAGGCACCTGAGTGAGGCAGATCTTCGCTGGGAACAGGGGAGGATGGGGAGGGGAGCAGGTCTCAGGCCAGACCAGGTGGGAGTTCGGGCAGTAACCCAGGCGGGCACCCGGTGGCTTCCATCAGGACAGAGGCAGAGAAAAGGGGTCACGTGCAGTGCATACATCTGTGGAGCGGGCAGAAGGAGCTGCTGGGAGCTCAGTTCTGCACAAGTGACATTTTGGATGCCCGTCATACACCCGAGATAAGATGTCACACAGGCAGTGGTACGTTCCGTGTGGCTCTGAGGAGAGGCTGGCCCTGGGCCCTGGGCCCTGGGCCTCCAACAAGAGGCTGCCAGGCTGCAGCTGCAGTGAAGGGAAGAGGAGCCACAGCTGTGGGCGAGCGTGGGCCCAGGAGACTGAGCTGGAGCCTTGTCTCTACCGGAAGCAACTCGGGAGTTTACTGCTTTCACATTTTTCTTTGAAAGCGGTAAATACACATTAAAAATGGCCTCACTAAGTCCTTTAACTCCAATTTGCGGTTCCTCTTTTATAAAGTAGGGTAACACTGCACCTGACTGCTAACCTCACAGGGTTGGTGTGAAAATCAGTAACATAATGCTACATAAAAGCAGCTGTTTTTAAATCGGAAGCTATTAAATATCAGCTGAGAATCTTAACAATGTACATATCTCAAGCTGCAGAAATAAAGCTTTAATAAAATAGCTCTTGGGTGAGAAGTGCCATTTTACAAACACTTTTCTAACAAATTAGCCTTTTAACAAGATTTTTACTTAAAATTCCATTCTTTCTACTTTGAATGTGAACACAGACTAGAGGGTTTTAGTGAGCATCCATGTGGAAGCGGAAGTGGCGTCTTCTCACTGCATGGCTGCAGCTGCTGTGGGCTCTGTTCCTGGATTTTAAATGACAGAGAGGCTCTTTTTCTTTGATTTACATTTTAGCAAACAATGGTCCTAATTGGGGAAGAAATACACAGAGAGAGATTTATGAGAGCAAGAGAGATACACACACACCAGAGTTGGAGAGCACGCAGCCTCAGTCAGCTGGCCCGGACACGGCTCATTCCCTCCACCTCCCCTCGCATGTTTGGGCACCAGTGTCCCGTTAGAGTAAGCCTGTAAGCCCACCAGTCACGAGTTGTTTGGGAGGCACGGTAGGAGGAAGTTCATCCTGGATATTAATAAAGTTGGCAAATTACCTGTCTACTTCATTATGTCCCAAGCACTTTATGTTCCTCAGAAGCAAGGTGTCATTTGAGACACTGCCACTGCCTAAGCGTATGAAAAGGCCAACCGGGATGGGGATGTTTTCATAGCCATGTCTTCTGGAGGACGCAGGGCTGTCCCGCTCCTTCCTTGAGATCAGAGTGGGCCTGCCATCAGTCTCCTGGGCCCACCCCGGACTTGCTGCCTCCGGGCCTCTGCTCCCCTTCGCAGGGTTTAATTTGAAAAGTGGACTCTCCCGGGGCCCAGCTGCCTTTCTCTGCCGGGGCTTGATTCTCACTCGGGGCCTTGCCCCGCAGCTGCTCCTGTGCCCGGTTCTGCTCAATGAGCTTGGATGCACCCTCCTCCACCTGTTTGGCATGGGTGCCTTGCAGGCAAGCTTTACAAACAAACGTACCTAAAAGTAAATTCAGTGCTTTCCAACTCATTCCTCCTTATCTGAAATGTGACTGAACTCTGTCCAAAGTGCTACACACCGTGGTTCTTCAGACAGAGCGCGCCCACTTTACTGTATCTTTTCCCAGCATTTCCCACTGAGCGACACTGATAAATAGCGGTGCCTTTCTTGAACACGCCCCCTTCCAGGGGCGAGTGTCAGAGATCTATCAGATGTGGTTAAAGTCAACTACCGCTTACTGAGCATCTCTTTTAAAGCACAAGGGCCCAAGGTGGAATTCAGATATCATCATGAGCTCTTCCGAATTTCTGATTTTACCTTAAGCATAGATGCTGGTAAGTCAAGTTCAGCTTATATTTAGCTACTTCATAAGTGAATGAGACATTTTTAATGCAGCAAAAATGGTAAATTAGGCAGGTAGCCTATGTATGAAACAAAAATATTGAAAACCATTTAATACTAAATATATATTGAAACTTTTCCATAAATGTAAAATTATTTTCAAATAAAAATTAAAACACTAAAACATTTTCTTTCCAGTTTACTCCCGCTTAAGCTACTCAAAACCCTTCTCTTGTGAAATTTAAAGATTTTAATTTCATTCCACCACCCCACAGCTTCCTGCTAGGCCTCAAAAGGTTCTGGGCAAGAACACTTTGATGAAACAATTTACATATACATTTTTGATCTGCTCTGTTAGGTTTGCTTTAACTGTTCCTGGATGGTGACCACATGCACACTGGGTGACCTGCTGGCAAGGGAGCGAGGTCAGAGTTCAAAAGTTTTGGTATAGAAACCTAATTCTTCAGTTTGGACAAAGGCTGTGCAAACAGAACGCCCCACTTGATGGGCTTAATAATCATTCAGGATCGATAGTGGGGGCGGGGGTCTGGCGGGACCCCGAATGGGGACTGGACTTACTTCAGAACCTGTAGAAGTCCTGGCGTCACGGACGTTGGTCTCACCATCCCAGCTCCACTAATGGTCCCCAGATGGACCTGAGGGTAGTAGACGGTGCGAAGAGCTAGTCTTGACGACTGCAGCCTCGTCTTGACAACTTCCAGGGGACAAGTGAAAATAGCACCGACCGTGCCCCCGCACCTGCAGGGAAAGAGTCACAACCTGGTGAGACAAGCCCCACCCCTCTCTGCACAAGTAACACGTGAAGTCTGACTTTTCTTCATTAGGAAAAGAGGACCTATGTTCACTTCCTAATCAGAACATACGGGGAAGTAAAGAAACCCACAGTTGGAATCCCAGCAGCTGAAGCAATAACCACCGCTGACACGCGAGCACACCCTCCGGACTCTTCACGACTGGCTGTTGAGCCTCACTTCCCCAGGGACCCAGATGCTGTGATGTCAGCGTACACACTCACGCCGTTCGCGACGGTTACACACTGCCCCTCTGTATCGACGTCTGATGCTTTAACCCACTTCTGACCGTTAGTCCGTCATGCCGTTTCCAACTCCGCTGCCAGGTCGCAACAAACAGTCTAGAAAACGCACCGTTTCTCAGTCAAACAAAAGTGTTACTCAGATAGTGCTACTACCTGAAAATCAGTGTTTACTACAACAGACTTCTATCAAAATCGAATTGATTTGGACTCCACTGAAACCTAAGCCAAAGCTTGCTTTTAACCACAAAAACATTATCCTCCGTATTTCCATTAGTCACCCTGTCTCTCTGAGTCAGGGTTCCCCTTCATAATTTTTTCATATCAAAATATTACCTGAATTAAAAACTTAAGTAATTTCCTTTGAGACAACTCTCCTTCTATCTTTTCTTAAACTGTAATACCCACGAAACCGGGTGCTTGATGGGCTGCTGATAACTCAGTGTCGTGGACCAGCTAAAGCCACCCCACCCACCAGCGATGCGGGCCCCACCCCTGGGGAAGCACAGAAGCGGTCCAGGACCTGCATCTCATCATCTCTGTATCCCCGGCATCGGGACTCCCAGCTCACAACCAGTATTTGCTAAGCATAGGAATTAATTGGTATTGCAAGGAGAGGGTCTTCTAAGGGATCTCAATGTTTGAAGACGGCACCTACTGTCCGCCTGCTATCCCAGGTGACTGTTCCAGGGGCACTTGGCTGTGGGACAGTAGTACTAGGCACACAACCAGGGTTCTAAAAATGACACAGCATCAGCATCTCTGACCAGGAGCACTCACGGCAGGGGGCAGGAAGGGCAGCCCCGGCTCACAGAATATTAAGTCCGCTCCCCCTCCACCAGACGTGAAGCCCCCACGCAGTGTTTTCAAGTCAGGAGCCTGCAGTTGCAGAGCCAACCCCTGATGACTGAGCACTGGACGCTGCTGGTTCCGACACGAGCATCCCCACCACTGCCTGAGTGTCTCAGGACAAGCATCCGGTCTTCCAACGACCCTACGCGGCAGGAACTGTTATTTGGCCTCAATTCCCCCTAAGGAAGCCAAATGTCAGAAAAAGAGAGTAAGTGTACAGATTTGGGGAGGCACGGGGAAGGAAAATAGGCATTTTGGGCTTGTTAGGTAAACCTGCTTTACAATCATGACAGTAATATACCCTAAATTAAGCTCTACTGGGGGCCGAAGCCCACCGAACACAAAAGCAAGGCCAGGGATCCGTCAGACCCGGGCGGGAGGCGGGCAGGGAGGCCGTGGCACAGGACACGGCTGGCATTCCCCCACAAGCCACCTGGGGACTGTGGGTGGTGTTACCTTTACTTTGCAGACGGGAACCCCACGTCTCAGTGAGGTGGCACACTTTCTCCAAGCTGCAAAGCGGCTAAGTACCAAAACTGAAACCCGAATCCAGACCCTCAGCTCCAAAGCCTGTGTCTGCCCCACCGCACTCAGGTAACCCCCAGGAATATCATGGAAAGACAGGCATTGCAGATAGCTTTGTCGGCTGATTTACACCATTTTCGCTCACACTCAAAATGGAAAACTGTTGATCAGATACGCAGGGCTTTAAAACCGTAACAGATCCTTTTGTATCAGAGAAACCCTGTGAGCTGAGCTGAACTGAACGCTGTTCCATATAATTGGACCTAAGCACCAGAATGAAACAGGCTCTAATGGGAGTGTTTAGAAAAGAGGTGAAGGAATCACTTCCTACCATGTCTTTTCACACAAAATAATCACTCTTATCTATTACCATAACCAAGAGCTTAAAAAGTGTATTTTATTTTATTATTTTTTAAAAAATTTTTAGTTATTTATTTTTAGAGAGAAGAGAAGGAAGGGAGAAAGAGAGAGAGAGAGAGAGAGACATCAATGAGTGGTTGCCTCTCACACATACCTCCCTCCCGCCTCCCTCCCCCCTCCCCCCCCACCAGGGACCTGGCCTGAAACCCAGGCATGTACCCTGACCGGGAATCAAACCAGCAACCCCCTGGTTCACAGGCTGGCGCTCAACCTCTGAACCACACCAGCCAAACCAAAGAAAAGTATATTTTAACACACTGGAAAACTTACATGCTACAGAGTAAGACAAAGAAATAGCTGACATATATTTTCATTCAACAACAAGATTCTGTACTACTGAAAACCCCTCCCCCCTGAGAGTTTCTGGGTAAATTCCTTCATCAGAAAGTCAACAAATTCAAATATGACACAGGTCAACCATCTCTGCTTTGTTCCCAAGTCAGCTGCACTCCTCATCTGGCCAACTGTCATCCAAAGCTATGCCACTGATCAAAGGATGACCGTCAGGACGGTGTGTCTGCTTAACAAGGCAAATGTCCCACTATCAATGAGTCGGTGACTCTTTGAGGACAGCAAGTCACACTCACGCCTGCAGTCACTCTGTTATCTGCTGCACACCGGGCCCAGGTGGAAGTGGGCAGCAGTGGTGGACAGGCCCTGCCCAGCCTCCTAGACCACCCACTTGGGGGGCACACTAAGGCGCTATACACAAAGCCACCACTCAGAAGTTGGTGCCACCTTACCTGCTAGGAAAGGACTCTTAGGCGAAAAAAATGCCCACAGGATGTTCTAAATCATGAAGCTGTGTTGGAGATGCATTCTCTGCAATACTCTTAATCAGAAGAAAACAAGTTCTGATATTAAACTGAAGTTCACAGCAGAAGACTCCAAAGAGTCTCCCTGAAACTCGAAACACTTCATAGCAGAATTTTAAAAGTATCTTCCTGCTCAACTCCTTTTTCCTTCTTCATGAGCCAATACGTACAAAATATTCAACAGTCTGGGAAGACAAATGAATAAAAATACTAGCCCTGGCCAGGAGGCTCAGCTGGTTGGAGCACCGGCCCATACACCAAAAGGCTGCAGGTTTGACCCCCGGTCGGGGCGCATGTGGGAGCCCACCAACCGATGCTTCCTTCTCTCTAAAATCAATAAACATATTAGGAAAAAAGAAAGAAAAACAAAAAAAAGACTGGCTTTCCAAATTTTTCTAAAAATAATTCATCATGTTGGGTCCAGAGCACCTAAGAATATAACAAATTACATTCTTTGTAGGAGAGTTCCTGTTAATTCTTAATTGTGTGATACGAAAGAGCCCTTTCATGTCAGCCTGGCTCCCAGCCTTGGTCAGCTGGCTCCGAGGAAGCCCCATCCACGGCAACTCCGCAGCAGTTCTGACCAGGCCCGTAGGTCCGAGAGGGCAGAGGCGGCAGCCCTGGGGGCCAGTCCTCCCCACCACTGCTTCTTGGGGGTGCTTGCTCTACTGAACACCCCTCCTCACCTATGAACCACAGGTGGGTTCCATGACTTCCCGGTGACTTTCAGCTTTTTAAATTCAGTTCCATCTAAAACTTCAATCTCAAATCTGACTCAAAACCACAGCCAGCTAGACACGGGGCTCGAGGAGCCGTGGTCCACTCCTCCTTCTCCTCTTCTCCTGCCTTTAAGCGTGCTCGGGCACGAGAGTAAGTGCTCTCCTGTCAACGGTCTCAGTCTTGTTGTGGGAGCTCCCGGGCTGTGTACTGTGTCAGTGGCTGCAGCCAATGTTACGATTTCACTAAAATGGTGTGACCTCACCAGGTGCCCCGACACTGGGAGCCCCCAGACTGGTCCCACCAGTAGTCCCTCCGCCAACTTCCTTCAGCCTCACTTGGTCAGGGAACCCTGCAAAAAGCACTGGGTACCTTTCCTTCCTCTGGTCTTCATGCTCCTCGACACCAAGCCAGTGGGTCCCACTAGTGTCCTTCCATGCCCACTACGAGGTGACAAGACTGATACTAAGTAGGAAGTCCCCCCCGTGTCCTTCTCATCCTGCTGACATGGGCTAATGCAAGAGCCCCCCACCTGCAGGAAGCCCCTGGCCACAGAGCAGGTGACCCGTCTCTCAGCCTCACCAGCTCCCTCAATGCATGGAGCCCGGACCACTAGGGGCTCGGGACAGTGACAGGAAAAGCCTCTCTCAACACTCCACATGTCACAGTATTGACAATTATAACCTCCCTGCTCGGCATATACAGTCTGTGGTAGAACGGCTGGTGGCAGTTGGATTTGCCCCCCTTCCATGTCTTAGTGCAGGCTCCTCAGGGCTCAGCTCAGGCCCTGGCAGCTGATGCTCAGCCAACAGGAAAAGTCGCATTCAACACCCAGTGACGGGGTGACGCGGTGTTGGCCTCAGGAGACAGACTAATTCTGATGAGATACCAATGTTACAGACCACTAGTGTCCGAAGTGGGGGCCGCAGTTTAAGAGGTGTGCGTAATGATCCACAGACATACAGGCGGAAAACAGCACAGAGGGAAATATATTCTCATTATATTAATCATTATTATAAGCTCTACCATTTAACTTCTATTTTGTGTACATACTTTCCAGTATGTGTAAGAGTGACAGAGAATATAAATCCACGTGAGGATAGGCACAAACATTTGAATCACAGGGCTGTGCACCCAAGGTCTGAAGACCCCTATTCCAGACCAGTGGTTCTCAACTGGGACAATTTTACCCCCTCCCTGGGATATCTGGCAATGTCTGGAGACACTTCTGGCTGTTGACATTGGGGACGGGGGGTAGCATCTAGTGGGTAGTAGGGAGGCCGCTAAGCCCCCTGCAGCCCACAGGACAGCCCTGCCCCACGCCGAGCAGAGCTCATCCGGCCGAGGCTGAGAAACCCTGTTCTAGAGCAATGCAACGGACAATGTACTTGAAGGAGTATAACCAATGTGGAGGCCACGACTGCCTGTCTTCCCAGCATCCATCCCCTCTTCCTGTCTCAACAGGATCCCAGATTTCTTAAATGGGATTGGACCCATTTCTAGGTACAGCCCCAAGCAGTGGGCACACCACTGAGCCCAAGCAGCGTAGGGCTGGCAGCACCGACTGGTTTAGAGATGGGTGTGTGTCCAGGTTGGTCCAATCAGAGTGGGGCTCCAGCCTGTTCGGCGGCAGAGAAGCACCAGGAGCTGCTGGAATCAAGCAGGCGTTTCTAGAAGGCAGAGCAGTCCTCCAGCTCCCACAGTAACACTGCTGAGCTGTTTAGGTAAGTCCTGACTGAAGCCTGGCTTTCTCTAGAATTCCAGCATACCTGCCAAGAATCAAGCAAGATGGGACTAATTTTTTCTCATTTAGAACTGAAAGCCTCCTGAAGGAGCCCAGTCCAAAAACCCTTACACCCAGGCTTTTCAGGAAAGCACTTCAAGGGTTTTACTCTTACCAATAAACCAATAATCCTCCAAAAAGCAGTTTCTAACAGCTCTGCAGAAACGCCCTGGAGGCTCATTTAATTCACCCCAGGTACCATGCTCTGGTCACTGCCGTCAAGTCCAGAGGAAGAGTTCTGGGCTGTTCCGTTCAGCAGAGCCCGTGCGGGTTTGAACACAGGGGCAGGAAGGCCACGAGGAATGGTGGCAGCGCCTGTCTCAGAGCAGTCACCGCAGATGGCTCCTCCCCGACACCTACCTGCCGGCCTGTCTAAAAAATCTATGACCTCGATTTGTCAGTGCCCTTCCCCTCTTTTACTACTTGTTTCTTTTTCTATAAAAACATCCCTCCTCCCATTCTCTGCCTTCAGTCTTCCTGCCCGGAACTGAGGTCCCGTGTTTGTTACCTATTTATTTAACGGCTGATCTTTTTAGCCACATGGGCCTGGCTTGATTTTTCTCCCCGTGGATTAGGTTCCTCTCCTCCAGTCTACAGCAGAACAAAGCTAGACTTGTATGTGTGCATGTGTGCGCATACACATATACATATACAGAGTCTTTTTGTTGCTGTTTGTTTTATTTTGGAGTTTCTCAGCTAGATTTCCTTTTTTCTCTGTTTTTAACATATGCTTGGGTTTTTATCAATTTTTATTTTTTAAATTACATTTTATTGATTATCCTTCACAATTTTTAAAAACTTAATTTACTGGGGTGACATTGGTTAATAGATTATATAGGTTCAGGTACACAATTCTATCATCTATTGCCTGTATATTGTACGGTGTGTTCACCACTCCAACGTGGGCTCCTTTAAAACACTGATTTGGGAGAGAGGCCGACAGAGCACATTGCTGTGCTGTCCCACTTACTAAGCATCACTGGTTGTTTCTTGTGTGTGCCCTGCCTGGGGGTAAAGCCCACAATCTTGGTGTATCGGGATGATGCTCTAACCCACTGAGCGATAAAAATTTTAAATCACCCGCACAAATTTTTACCTTTTAACCCTGAGTTTCAAGTAACAAGTACCACTTAAAAAAACTTGATGTTTTCAGCAAGAACCTCCACTTCCTACAAATACACTGGCTCATTTTAGGCACGACGGCCCAGACCGGGGTGCTCCTTGGGGTAGTCGCCACCCAACAAAGGGTCCTGCGGGACACGGATCCCATCTCTGCAGCTGCTTTGTAATTTCCCCTTCATCTGCTGGCTCTGTAGTCACCCTTCAAAAACACCAGCACCTCTCTACACAGAATTTTCTGGCATAAGGTTTAGAAGATTTTGATTATGCAAATTCTGCATTCACTCAAAGAAAAATGCATACTTTTTGATGCAACTAATTCTCCTTTAGATGCTATTTCTTGTCTTCTATCTCATTTAGAGAGAAAATTTTAAAAGGCACTCGGAATACATTAAAAACACCACAATACTCTCTGAACTTGAAGAGAATCAGTATCTCACAAATCCAAAATGTTACCTTATGCCAATATAGTTTGAGCAGATCTTAATATAGACCCATGTTCATAATTCACAAATAATCGAAGTACTGCTTCTCTTATTCCGGGACAAGTCAACAAGCCACATCAATCTACACTTCCAGGCACGACGCACAATACTCTTTGTTCGCGTAGGCGACTGCTGATCAAGTATCGGCTCAGCCTCTGCAGCGGGCGGGGCACTGCACTTGGGATGTACCAGTGATGGGCTCAGCCTCTGTAGCGGGCAGGGCACTGCACTTGGGATGTACCAGTGATGGGCTCAGCCTCTGTAGCGGGCAGGGCACTGCACTTGGGATGTACCAGTGATGGGCTCAGCCTCTGTAGCGGGCAGGGCACTGCACTTGGGATGTACCAGTGATGGGCTCAGCCTCTGTAGCGGGCAGGGCACTGCACTTGGGATGTACCAGTGAAGAAAACGGATGGGGCTGCTATCCCCATGAAGCTTAAATTCTAGCAGGAATCTTTTATCCAAACACCACAGAGCTTTTAAAGTGTTTGTTATATATATGAAATACACGGGATGAAATCAATTTATAGTCTTGGTACACTAATATAAGCCATATATAAAATATTACATGCACCTTACATTTGTCTCATCAAAATTTCTTCAAGCGTTTGAAATGGCTTGCGTCTTCTCTACACTGCCCCCTAGCAACCATATAACACGTACCTACCACTGCAAAAGCAACCAGTAGCTAATACAGATTAAACTTGCAGAGAGAAGCATAGCACAGTACACCGGGTGACGGCTGCCCCTAACAGGGGCGGAGGGAAACCGCGTTTTGAAAATATCTTGGATTATATATATTTAAAACCTTAAAGACATACCGCATTCCCACTAAGATAGACAGTAAGGACTATATAAGTACATTTGGTGACAAAAAAGAAAAACTCATGCCATAAAAATGAGACCTGAAGCATATAGTCCAGGCCACTAACCTCTACGTGTAATGACAGCTTGGTCTATTTCAGGTGCTGAGGACGTCCCTAAATCGCACCCTGTGACGCCACTGCTTGCTTGCTCAGCAGGGGCAGGATGTCACTCATGATGCGTGGACAACCAGAGCCCCCAGGTCACTGGGCAGGAAAGTTTAAGGGCTTTTTCTCAACAGACATATGGCCTGGACACAGAAGGGCCACCCACAGATGAGCTGGTTTAGACAGGAGAGAAGGAATGGCATGTGTGCTGCGGAGTAACAAGAAAATCTGTGCGAGCACAGCCCGTGTTTCGACGACACTACCCAGAGTTTCAGACAGGAGGAAAGAAAGCAGGCAGCAGCAAAAGCCCTAAAGGGACTAAGAGCAACATCAAATGAAAGCGCTTCACTCACACAGAAGTCACCCACCCTAAGAGACGGTTTATGAATATGCTGGTAGGTACCGGGCGCCTTAAAAATGTGTTTGAACTCAGCAGTTGTACTTCCAATGGTTCATCCTGAGGAAATAATTACAGAACTACACACATTACACCCGAGGATGCCCAGTCGTTTATACTGGCTAAAGACTAGCAACAAGAGACTAGAAATTATGCCACCAGAGTAAGGTGAGTAGCCCTGTCATAAGCATCCTCATGGACCTCCAGGCCTGGGCTTGGAGACCGCCCCCTTCACTGCGACCCCTGCACGGTGAGGATCCGTTAGAGGTACACGCAGACAGCTCATCGCCTACCCTGCTGCCATTAAAATGCAATACAGCACTAGAAGAAAGCAATTTTTCTATATGAGCCTACTTTAAAATTAACTACAGAATTACATTTGGTACACACATGTCCACAGAAGCTTTTTCTAAAGGGCTCATTTCTGGGTGTTGGTTTGTGGGTGGTTTTCCTTTCAGTTCTCTGCTTTCTTAAAGGGAAACACTGTATTAAAAAGACGATTTACAGCTTAATGTGGGAGTATTTCATTTTTGCAAAGAACCCAAGAAACTGTCTTTTTAAAAAATAATTAAATCTGAAAGACTACTGAGTTGTTTTGAGTGTAGTTCTTACTTTCTAGGACCTAAAATTAATTTTTAACCACTCATAAGCCTGATACCTAATACAATATTTATTCAATGTCATTAATGAGTGATAGCATTAAACCTGGTAGATGTTAGTTTCTAATGGCTAGTCAATAAGCAGGAGAAATGTGACATTTAAAAAGCAAGGGCTGACCTCTTTTCAAAGGAAGTAAACTTCGTTTTTTGGAAAGATGCCAGCTTGACAACATACAAACTGGTCACTTAGAACAAAGCAGCATGTCATCCACTGGACCAGGCGGAAGCACTGGGCTGGCTGATTTTAACTGTATGATACACCCATTCAACACTCAGCTCCCACAATGTTCTTCCCTAAAAGAAATGCAAGTACTATATTTTAGGCTAGTGGGAAGGAATCAAAATCCATTCAGTACTCTGAGAGCATGCTTTCGGCAGATTTACTTTCTTTCTTGAACCTCTACTAGTGAACCTGAAATGCTGCTACTGAAGGAACTGAAACCTGTTAAAATCAGGGCTTGAGGCACTACCCTAATGAACTCTCTGGAGTTTAATCAGTCCAAGGGAGCTGTGCGGGGCGCGCAGTTTCCTTCCACCAAGAGGCTCCCAGAGGAGAACCAGCAGCCAGAGGGCACTGTGAAGGGCGCATTGGGAGATTCATCGAGACAGGGCAATCCATTACGCAGCAAGCCTCACATAGCGGCACCAGAGCCGGTAGGTCTCTCAGTATGAAATACAGAGAACTCTTTAAAAGACCACCTTACGAAAAACAGTAAATCAAAATCCCTGAGGATAACATCATTAGAAAAACAATATCCCTTTTGGCTTGAAAAATGGCTTTAATAATATGGCCAACTTGTTGAAAATTCACCAGAATGACAAATTAATGCACTGTCATAACTTAGGAATTGCTCCCCCCCCACTCCCCCCCCCTCCCGCCCAAAGTTGAAACGTCAATGGGGAAATGAAGTAAAGGAATGAGACGGAATGGCAGGGAAGAGATGAATGAGAACTTCTTACTTATGAACAGCCACCATTTTTTCTGTTGTTGAAAACACAAAGAAACTGCCAGAGCCCCCACAATGAAAAGTACACGGAGCTCAGAACCCTTTTTATCATATTTTCACAGCTAAGTTTTCAAGTTACTCATTTGTAACAGAAACATATCTAGGCGGCAGTCCAAGCTGCAACTAAAATACTCCAGTCAAGATGACAACCCAGAATAAACTCAGTTTTATGCAGAATGTCCCACACTTAAAAACTGCCGGGCTAGGCCGGCGAGGTCCTCAAATTAAGACTCCGAACATCTGGAAGGACCCAAAAGGACCCAAACCCACGGGATGTATTAAAAGAAAAAAAAAAAAAAACTACTAATATTCCAAAAACAATTTAAAGTCTGTTTTCTGAAGAAACAAACAAAGCAGCTCTCTTCCTGAACCCTGTTACTACCCAACCTCCATAAAAATACGTTGCCTCCATTACAAATAGCAGCAGCATGAGGATCGAACGAACGCAGCTCTCAAAACAGAAAACATCTCACCTTGGACGCGTCTACCAGCAGGAAAGAAGCACCTCAACACGCCTTCCTTCTTGACCTTGCTTTCTCCCGGGGTCCCCCAAGAGCTCTCCCACAGGTTGCGGGCCAGCACTGCGGTTCGCCTGCACTTGCAGCCCCCCGCCGACAGAACTGTCTGAACTCTGCCCTGCGCTACCCTGAGGACCTCCTGGGCCAACCCGAGCATCCGTCAGATTGCCCCGGCCCCGGGGGGAGAATCCAGGCTTTGGGACTGCAAGGGAAACGCGGCCACAGCGGCCAGGCAGAACCGTCCCCGAGTGACCCGCGGCACACTAATCTGTAATTGTTTAAAAGAAGTAAAAGGCTGGAGACGCTGCCGAGAGGGGGATGGGCGTGGGAGCGCAGCAAGCTCGGGGTACAGCTACCCTCGGAGGACGTGAATGTGAGAGGGGAAAAGCTCGGCGCCTCCCGGGCCTCATCACCGCCCCGAGGTCGGGACTTCCTTCTCTGGGCACCGGCGCTTGTCTGGGAAGGGACGGAATCGGAGAGAGAGGCGGATCAGGCCGGGATGCTCACCCGCCGGCGAAGAGGTGAAGCAGCGTGTTTTCCTGCTGAGTGCCCGTCGCCATGGCCGCACCGGTGCTACTGGCACTAGGCGGCTGGAAGGATACACGAGGTGGCCCGCTCCGCTGCAGCCGCTGCTCTCAGGCTTCCGCCGGCGCCGCCTCCATGCACGCGCCGCCCCACGACCCGCTCCCTCGGCCCGCGCCCTCCTTCCGCTGTGTACCCTCCGGCCCCTCACCGGCCTCTGCGGCTCAAGCCGGGCGTCCAGTGGGACCACATCGCGCGGCGGTCACGTGGCGGGGGCCGGGCCGTGACGTCACTCGGCGGCGCGCGCTGGGGCGGGGAACGGCGGGGGTGTGGACCCAGATTTGCACGCCCATTGGCCAACGAGTGGACGTGGGCGGTGCGAGTGCACAACCCGGGGCGGGGTTCCGCTTGGAGCACAAGACTGGGCGGGGCCAGCCTGTGCCCGGGCTGCTGGATGGTGAACTTGCCCAAGTAGTCTGCTCCCTGCTCACAGATTGAGACCTTGGGATTGGCTAAGTCTGGAGACCCCCTGGCCTTTTACTTTCTTAGTCTATTTTTTACTTTACTTTGTGATACTTACGATGTGTAAAAAGGTATATCAATTACATATGATATTTCACCACCTGGTTTAGGGAAAAACACAATCAAAAGAGCCTAAAACTCCTAGTGTACCTCCAGTATCATTTTGTATATTTTTTATTTTTCTAGAAATAGCTGTATATGCTGCAATACGCTTTTTGGTCTGTCTTTTCTGATCACCTCCAGCCAAGACTACTGAGCTCCAAGCTTCTATATCCAAGCTGCTTCTCTACTTGTATGTGCTTGGGCCACTGTCAAACTCAGCCTGGCATCTTCTTACCTCCAGGTCTGCATACCAGGCCTTCCCTGGCTACCCTTGCAGCATACCTACCACATGACTCCGTTTAATTTCCTCATACGGGTTGCTGCAGTTGCTTTGCTGGTCAATTTGTTTAACATGTCCTTCTGCCCCTGGAGTATAAGCTTCAGAATTGCAGGGACCCTGTTTCATTTGTTCACGGTTGTTCCTGACAAGGTATCTGGAGCTAGTAATGCCCAAGAAATTAATGAATAAATGTCCCTAACTGAACTCATGGGTTTAGTCTTCCCCTCCCCCGAACCTGTCTGCCTGTTTTATTTCCTGTCCTGGAAATTCGATGACACCACCATCTGCCCAGCCACCAATGCCAGAAACTTTCCTGTTTCCTTGAACTCCTTCTCTCTCTTCCTCTCTCCTTCTTTCGTCTTTTTGGCTCTCCCCCCTGCACCCCCCAGCAGCCCATCACTCACTTCTATCTTCTGAAATTCTCCCCAAACCATCCCCTTCCCGGTGCTCCTTCTGCTGGGGCTGTGGTTTCAAGCTGAAAGTGGTACCTTGGCCAGACCAAGCTGCTAGATGTCCTGAGTGTAAACACAAAAAGAGCTTAAGTAGAAGGGGAATTATGTGCAAACACAGGAGCTGGGAAATTGATTGCTGGGACTCTTCAAAAACAACTCTCAGGGGCAGTCATCCAAAATACAAATACAGTGAGTACTCTATATTAAAACCATTACTCCCAGGCCTAGAAAGGGGGAAAGCCATACTAGCTCCACCATATGTGAGGGAAAGAAGAAGGAAGGAAGGAAGGAAAGAAGGCGAGCAGGAAGAAAAAGTGTTTCTCATGCTTCGTGGATTTCCCAAATCCCTTATTTTAGTTGCTTAGGAAGTCCGTGTTAGTCTTAGCTGAAGATTTATGAGGCAGAAGGGCAAAGGAGCAGAAAGTAATGTGACCTGGTTAGCCAGGAGGGACCTGCTCCCATCTGGGTGAAATTTTAAACCCGAGGAGATGCTGCTATCCTTGGAGCGCTGCCACCCATCGTGGCTGCTGTCTCACACAGGTGTTTGGGACCCAGGCCTCTAATGCCAAGGCAGCACCCAGTCTCCTGTCGTCTTTCCCCAAGAACTGTCAGTCTTTGGGCTGGGCCAGACCCAGAAACAGGCCTCCCCACCTCCTTGTTAATGATAACGTTGCCTTCAGGTTAGAGTTTTTCCAAGGTCTCTCATGTATATTATCTCGTTGGATACTTTCAGTGTTTGGCAGCCCTGTTGTTTTTGTTCCCTTTTTACCGATAGGCAGGATAGATTTGCTCAAGGTCACACAGCTAGTTAGTGGCTGATGCAACAATCTTTCATGCCTCCATGCCTTGGAACATGCTGTTACCTAGGAATCCCCCTTCCGTTGCCAGCCAGACAGAGGAAGCTACTGGACTCATTCATTCATTCAGCATACACACTTACTGAGCTTTTCCTCAGTTCAAGACAGTGTTCTAGGCTCTGGGGGTGGGGCGGGGAGGGGGTACAGCAGGGATTAAAATGGGTAAAAATCCTTAGTGAAACAGTAGCAGTCAAATCCAGCAATAGCTAATACATCATGATCAAATGAGTTACATCCCAGTAATCTGGGGTTGCTTTGACATTCCAAAATCAATCAGTCCAATTCAGTATATGTTGTGTATTGGTTTCATATGATTTCAAACCCACTTGTTTATGATGAAGGAAAAAAAGCTGCTTCGATATAAGAATGACATGAGTCATGCCAAGATGTCATCACGTTTACGTCTGTTGTCATTGATAAGCAGTGAGCAGCCCAGCTGCTGAGGGGCTCCCCCTGGGCCTTATTCATAAGAACATGTGGAGAAGCGACTACAGCAAGGGGACATTTAGACTATAAATACTGAGAGTTTGTGAGGACTATACGGGAGTTTTAGTTTGGACAGAGGGGACTCTTCTTTGCTAATATAAAAATGCCCCAAAGATGCTCAGGGCATGTGTCCTGCCTTGGTGAGGTACTTCTGGAAGACAGTAGTGGTTAACATCTTAGTCCCCCGTGAGAGACATCAGGCTGCCCACCAAGACTTTGTTCCCTAGCAACGGAGCACTTACACTTTTGAGCTGGCAGCAGGAAGTCAGCTCTTTTGTTGGTTGTCATCACTCCCAGGGCCTACTCTTATAAAAAGATACACCTCTGTCGAAATTTAAATTCTATTCTCTCACCTCTCCTTGCCTGGAACAATAAATAGTGCAATTAACCTGTCATTTCTTTGGAGTATGTTATTTCTTTATTTGGCTTCTTAAGAGCTATTATCCTGGGTGCTGTTGGCTTGCGAAATTATTGTAATTCTCACAGTAAACCTGTGCTACATAAATTGCTGGCAAAGACGAAACTCAGTGTCTAAATCATACTTTTGCAGCCTCCCAAAACAAAAACAGAAACAAAGCAGCATATTAGCAGAATAAAGGAGAAACCAGATGATCATGTCAAAAAAATCTTTCACAAAATGGAATGCCCATCTTTTAAAAAGGTTCTCAGCAAACTGGGAACAAGACGGAATTCTACTACCTGATAAAGGGTCTCTACCACAAACCTGCAGCTACCATCATACTACAGGGTAACAGACTGCCTGCCTGCTCCCCTAAGACAGGCAACAAGAAAAAACTCCTGCTCCTATTCAACATGGTACTAGAGGTACCAGTCAGTGCAATAACGCACGAGAATGAAATAAAAGCCAAAAAGGTCAGAAAGGAAGAAGTAAAACTCTCTTCAGTCACAGATGACCTAGTTGTTAACTAAGAAATCTTAAGGAACCTATATAACAACTACTGGAACTACTTATGCAGTGAATTTAGCAACATCATAGGAGACAAGGAAAGAACTAATTTTTTTGCTAGCTACAAACAATTTGAACATTACGGTTTTTAAAAATTCTATTGGTAACAGCAACCCAGCAACAGCAACAGAGAAGCCGGACATAGGGTACATGATTCCATTGACAGGGGATTCTAGGGAAGACCGAACTGATCGGCAGTGACAGAGGGACAGCAAGCGTCTAGGGCTGAAAATGGGGTGGGCAAGGGCTTGACTACAAAAAAGCCTGGAAGAACATTCCTAGGGTGAGAGACATGTTCTGCATCCTGATCAGGATATTTACGTAGATTTGCCAAAACTCATCAAAAGTTACACTTATAGTGGGTACATTTTATTGTATGTGAATTACATATATTTCAATAAAGTTGACTAGAAGGAAAAAAAATAATAAGGGACACTCCATATGTAAATATATGCACGACGGATCAAGTTCAGAAATGAGTCAGGTTTGCACCAATGGTTACTCACAGAGATGCCCTTAGTGAGCGCTGCTGTCACAGACCAGGGCACCACTCCCAGGCTCGATGGGGCAGGGGAGGAGAGGCTTCTCAGGTTTTTGGTAGCCATTCCATTGTTCAAGGGCCCCACAGTCTCTGCCAGCCTTCTTTCTCTGAGTGCTAGCTGTCTCATCTCTCATTGCTTCTTGACTGCTGCTTTTCTGCCGATGCTGTTGGAAGGCATCCCAACCTCACCCCCAGGGGCTGCGATTTCCTATCTTCGCAAGGCATTGTAAGCAGCCTAGGGCTGAAGCAGGACCCATTTCTCTCCCGAGAGGTCCCACTAAAGAATGAGAGGACAAGCAAGGTCTTGATCTGCTCCGGGGCAGGAGAGTCGTGGGGCAGGTGGTGGGGTGGGGAGCAAAGAACAAATGCCCAGCTGCTCTCTCTCCTTTGCTTTGTCTTTAACAGAACCAGCTAGAGCCAAGTTTCAGCTACAGTGTTTTATTTCTTTTCTTTTTTTAAATAAAAGTTTTACTGGAGAAAAATAGGAGTCCCGTGTACACTGGGAAAGGAGCGGAAAAATGCAGCTGATATGGAAGGTGAACCGAAAACTCACAATGAGCCAATGTTGTTAGCAATTACTTTTCAATTTCTTGAACAGCCCCCTTCAGGAAAAGCAGAAAATTTTGTTCGGGTTTTAAAAATCAGAGCTGCTTTAATGCTTTTCGCAGCGGTCTATTCCCTCAACTGTTTGGAGCCATTAGGAAGAACACCTAGGTCCTAGCCGGAGACTTGGTTCTTGTGTCTGCTATTGATCATTTTCCCGAGTCCTCAAAGACGGTCAACAGCTACTTAAACAAAGTTGCCTGTGTCTCTCTAATTGCGTTGACAGTGCGGTTGTCTAGCAGTCCACCATATTTTGACTGCCTTCCTACTTTCTTTTTTCTTAAGATTTTATTTACTTATTTTTAGAGAAAGGGGAAGGGATGGAGAAAGAGAAGGAGAGAAACATTGATCGGTTGTCTCTTGTATGCATCCCAACCAGGACCGAACCTGTAAGCCAGGCATGTGCCCTGACCGGGAATTGAACCAGTGGCCTTTTGCTTTGCAGAGCGATGCCCAGCCAGCTGAGCCAGGGCCCTAATTTCTTTTTAGCAGCCATTACTTACAGTTTCAGTCCCCTGGCATCAGCTCCTCTGCTGTTTCCTTATATAAGCTCGTCTGACAAGAAAATACTATTTGGTTTGTTCTTTCTGCACACTTGGCTGTCTGTCTACTTCCAACTCATCCCTGATGGTCTCTGAGATTTGTAGACTGTTCCACAAGACCTGCAAGTTACTCATAAGAAATTTTTATGTAGAATTGGTCCTGTTTGGAGGAAGCTATTGGTGTCACCTTGGTCATCTTGAAAGCTGGTCCCTTCCCTGAGGCTCTTTTGTTTTTGAAAACCTGATGCTGTTTTAGCTGAAAAATTGGCAAGACCAGCTACACGGTTTTTTCTTTTAAATTTATTTTTAGAGGGGGGTGATGGGAGGGAGAAAGAGGGAAACATCTATGTGAGGAGAAACATCGGTCGGTTGCCTCTCATACGCACTCTGACCAAGGACTGAACCTGTAGCCCAGGCATGTGACTGGGAATTGAACTGGTGACCTTTCTCTTTGTGGGATGACACCCAACCCACTGAGCCACACTGGCCAGGGCCAAGACCAGCTACAGTCTTAATGAGGTTCTGCAAGCTGAGTCTTCTCCTAAATGCAAAGCTGGCGCAGGGTGCGAGGGTCAGCCACAGCAGGCCGGCCTCTCTCTCTGTGTCTCACAGGCTGGAACCTGTTTTTCCTGTCTTTGTCAGCCCAGTGTCCCCGCAGCCAAGTGTCCCTGACCATTTCTCAGAAGAGAGCACCTTTGGCAAAATTCCATTCTAAGAAGCCCAGACTTGTGTTTCTAATACATTTTGAATGGCATGTGGAATCTCAGGGGTGTTCGTATTAACTGATGACTCTTGTAGCTGGACTGCCTGACCACCCAGGGTAGACGGCGCCCTTTTCCCTGTCGCCTTCTTCCCTCCCACTCTCCCTTTTGTCCCAGCTTCTGAGAGGCAGTAGAGCATAGGGTTCTCTTGCCAAACTGCCAAGTTACTAAATCGCCCCATGCCTCAGTTTCCCCACTGGTACAACCAGGCTGGTTACGGTGCACGCTTCAGAGTGAAGACCGATAATGATAAATCTGCTGACACTTCCTTCATATGTGCCAGGCACTCTTTTAAATCCTCTAGGACTCTGTGATACAAACTGTGATTGTATCCCCATTCACGATGCCAGGGAGAGGGCCAACAGCTGGCTGGGCTAGTAAGCGGCAGAGCTGGGATTTGAACAGAGGGAATGCCTTGGCAGAGGGCATGCGCTTCCCCATCCAGCTGTACTTAATGGGCTTAGAGTCCTGTCCACGGCCAGTACGGAACACAGCCATTCTTTTTACCAGGATTCTGACCAGTGTCTGTTAGAATCCACCAAAATGCACAAGAACTCTTGATTCCAAGGGTAGAAAAGCAGAGTGGGCTGGTGAGAAAGGTTCAGGACGTGCGTAATCCTAAAAGGGGGGGGGGTCTGTCATTTTCTGAGCATGTGCTGTATGCCAGTTTTGTATAGCAGATGCTACAAACACAATGCCTCTCCAAAGGCCCGGACGTGTTTCACAGGTCAGAGCTGTTCTGATGACGTTAGAGATGTCAGATGGTGCAGATACCGTGACATTCTAGATGACACTCCTGGCCCAAGGCAGCACTCCTGTTCAAGCACATAACCTGAATAGTCATGCTGCATGGGATCCAAAAACACCCTGTAAATAGCCTCCTGGTCAGGCAAGGTCGAGGTTTGCCACTGAATGAGGTGCAGCCAGGCCAGGTTCTCTGCCAGTTTTCAGGGCTTTGGGATTTGGGTTGTGGATGAGGGGTTGTGGGGTGGCGTTTCACTTCCTCCCCCTGCCCCCCGACCAGCCCTGCGAGCTGGGTCTTCTCTTGCCTCGGTGGATGGGCCGAGTACTTTGCCTGAGGTCCCAGAGCTGATGAGAAGAGCACGCCCCACAGCCAGGTCCAGAACCATCTCATTTAATCCTCAGAGCAAGCCGCTGCCTCTAAGCAAGCTGCCCCTGCCTGTAGAGAGAGCATGCTTTACCACCTTGCTGGGGCAGAAGTTAATCATACTCACCCTAGACTCAGGCCACGTGGGTTAGAATTCCAGAACATTGGGAGCCACTTAACCTCTCCAAGCTTCTGTGTCCCCAACTGTAAAATGGAGATGGGATAACAGTATGGAGCCTGTGTAGTTTGCTCCGTAGTTCATGCTCCAGCCCCTCCCAGGACTGGATTAGAGGCTATAAGCAGGATGTATCCTCAGAGTTTCTCTTACTTTCAAGTTACGCTGCCCTGGGTCCCAAGAGCTGGCTCGGGGAACGGGCTCCTCTGGCATGCTAACTCTGCTGCTCTGGAGGACTCACGTGTGCTTGGTACAGTACCTCTGACGAAACCACAGCCAGGTGGGCACGAGTTGCTGCCACACATAACACAAGACCCTGCCTACAGCATCATGGGAGGATAGGAGGAAGGGGTCCTTTGGGGAAAAAAGCCAAGACCTACCAAAGAGCGAACAACTTGAAGCCAATAGGCTGTCCCTTCAAACGAGGTACCCCGAGCAAAACGCGAAAAGAACAAAGAGAAAGGAATACTTAAACGAAGACGTGAGTGGATTCATGGGATCCCTGAGACAAAACTCCCAGATGGCTCACAGGGGGGAGATAACAGCAGCAAACAGGAAGTAAGGGGAGAAATTGCAGTTGCTTTGAGGAAAGACAGTCACAGGGAAGGAAGACGGCGAAAAAGACAAGCAGCAAAGAAAAATGCAATGGCGTGTTTTCATTGTAGAAAACCTGGCCGTGGGATTGCAGATCGCCCAGCCGCCTTTGAGAATCAAGATATGGGCACGGGAATACGCTATCGATGCGGACCTACAGAGAACGGAATAACCAAGTGCAAGGCTCAAGTGAACCCAGCTCTTGTGAACTCCCTTTTGCAGAATGCTTTGTTTGTGGGGAAATGGGGCACTTGTCCAGACCTTGCCCTGATAATCCCAGAGGAGTCTACGCTGATGGTGGTGGCTGCAGACTCTGTGGCCCTGTGGAACACTTTAAGAAAAATCGCCCTCAAAGTCAGAATTCAGATCAAATGGTTACAGTTGGTTGCTGGGCAAAGGGAATGAGTGCGGACTATGAAGAAATTTTGGATGTGCCTAAGCCACAGAAACCCCCAACAAAGATACCTAAAGTTGTTAAATTTTGATAATGATTAGTACTATCATAAATTACCTCCTCGTTACATTCTGAACTGGACCTTCTTCACAAGTTGGAGCTGGGCTCCCGTGGAGAGCCCTGTGTTGGAGATACCAGTGTGGCCCGGCTGTTCAAACAGTTTGCTGAGTCCGGTCCATCAAGGGGTGCTTATGCTGCGTGGAGAAAATCACCCAAGGAAAGCATAAGATGTTTAAATTAGATTCTTTAATAGAACTTTTTCTAACAGATTGAACTTAGGTGTAAGTGAGTGGTTACGTTGCTAATTGTAACAATCATCTTTTCCTTAAAAACAAAATCATGCATTCATCCGAACCACCCCTAAACAAAGGGTAACTGCTCTCTCTGCATTTGGAAATGCATTTTTAGTTATATTGCTTTTAAGGTTCACAGTATCAGCTTATTTATGTCGCCACATTATCTGCTGTATTTTTTACAATATTTAATAAAAACTTATTTGCTATTTAAAAAATAAAAAAAAGTTACGCGGCCCTGGAAGCTATCTTTCCACTGGTCTCACCCCTCCGTGCTGGTTTGTAAATCTGTGACTGGTGAGGGGGGAAGCCGGGCAGACTTGCCTCTTTTAGAAAAAGGTGCTTAAAATGCTCCCTTCACCAGGTGGTTCGGAATCACCCCGACATGCGGAGTCTCTCAGAGTTAGAATGGGCCCTTCTGCTTCTGTGGGACTGTCTCCCGGCTTCTCCCACCAAACTGCAGGCTTCCCTCGGACAGCGACTCAGCTTGTTCCCAACACCAGCACCAGCGGAATGTGGTTTGATCGTTGATAAATAAGGCAGGCCACGTGACCCACGGTAACTTTACAGATGGGGAAAATGAGACTTGGAGAAGCAGCTGAGTTCTGCAGCTGGTGAAGGACAAAAACAAGAGGACACCTGAGTCTTACCCTTCCCTGATGGCCACCACTGAAGAACACGTGCCGGCTAGTTGACAAAGTGGTATGAAACGTGGTCCCTACAGCCCAAGGACTGCCACGCTGTCCAGTGCTGTGACTGGGGGGCCTTTCTCTCTCTCTAGGTGACCACGTCTAGTCCCAGACTTTAAAACCATCTACGTGGCATCCGTATGACCCCCAATTTCCATCTGCAGCTTCACCCTTTCCCTAAGATATGTTCTGGAACTTCCACCTGCTTGACATGTCCGCTGGGTATTGTGATGTGGACTCCGTCCCACGGGTCTGTGTGTTGTGGATGTTTATGCTGTGGCTGCAATGAACGACAAACAAATTCACACGGACTACAGAAATCTGGTGGAGAAAAAGGGACGGTGTGGCCACTCTCAGAGACAGAGAGAGAGAGAGAGAGAGAGAGAGAGAGAGAATGCCGGCCTGGCCACTCTCTCAGTGAGAGAGAGGGCCCTGACCCTGCCTGGACAGGCTTTTACTGACATTCTAGGTACATTACATCAAGGATGATCTTCATTTACTAGGCACAGGTTCACTTTAGGTGGTTACCATTTACAGATAACAAAGGAAAGAATGTTGCTATTCACTTCAAAGATAAAGGACGTTTGCAAATGTAAAAGAAAAAAGTGGTTGAACTGGTTACACCCATACTTGGGAGGTTTGGAATAGATCTGAGGAATTTTAAAGATATGCAGTAAACATCTGCTGCCCCCATTCAGGGTGAGGGAGTTTTTAGCAAGAACAAGTCTCAAAGTGGCCCAGGAGCAATGCAGGCCTGATTCCCCACAGGAGACCGATCTGTGGATTTGTTTCCCGCATGCCAAACACGCATCTGTCTGTTTTCAGAACAGAGCTGAGCTACATGTAACATTTCTACGCGGACAGGTTCCCTATAGTGTTGAATGGGCAGGTGGCATTGAGTGGTGGGTGACAAAGCCTCCCTTCCTGCCCATATCTGCCGTCCCCCAACCTGCCTCAACGTCCCTACTGGAGAGTGACCATTAAAGGATGCTGCCATCCGCAGGTTGATTTCTAGGCCTAGAATCAGTTCAGGGCTTAATGGTGCCATTGAATCATGAGAAGTCTGATAAATTCTTTTTATCCACAAGTTCTCTCTGAATTCTTCCAGGTGTGGGCACTAGGGACTCAGGTAAGGATAAGAAGTGGCCCCCCACCCCTCATGGAGCTCAAGGTCAGTAGCGGAGAGCATCAATGAACAAAGAGACGAATGTACATGAAATCATTACCTTGCATCCAATGTCATGAAGGAAATGAGTGGGGTGCTATGGTGGTGAGTTGCTTAGGGATCTGGTGTTCCCTTTGTGGAGGGTCAGGGGAGGCCTCTCTGCAGCAGTAGCATTAGGCGAGATGTGGAGGCTGCAAAGGAGCTAGACCGGTAAGACCCTGGGGAGAGGGTCCCAAACAGCAGGTACGGCAGGTTGCAGAGGCCCTGGGGTGGGATTATGGGAGAATCTGGAAGCAGGAGGCCTAAAGCACTGGCAGGAGAGATACCAGGGGATGGAGAGGCAGGTCAGCACCAGGCCAGGTAGGCTGTGTGTTGATAGACACTGTCAAGGAACCAATTCTAAGAGATCCTCAATTAAAAAAGGGCAGGCTAGAGGGTGGGAGAACGAGATGAGAGAGATAATCAGTTAAGAGACTCCAACCAGAACCAGCAAAACACTGCCCAGTGAGCCGAACCCATGTAAAAACTGGATCGACTCCCAGCCTGCTGTCTAGATAGAAGAGCTCCCCACCAGATGCCACCGCACCTTGCTTCTGCGGGAACTTTCCAAACTGTTGCTCAAAGCCAACTCAGAAACAGCAAGCGCTTTTTCCCCGGCGGACGATGCCCCTGTCCCAGAACGAGCCCTGCTCATCCTTCCTCTGCCTCCTTTACCTTTGGCCATTGCACATTCTTTCAGAACAACCCACCTTTTGCTTCCACTAAACATAATGTGTAGAAGAGCCCGGTCAGTCCCGGGATGGCGAGCATGTCTGCCTTCTCCATCCAGCCTGCTGCTGGTGGTTTGGGTGGCAGGCCCAGGGTCTGGTCCTTTTCTAGCTGGCATATGCTTGGTAAACCCTTTCTTTCAGAAAACCTTTCAGCCTGGAAGGTTTTGGTTTAACAACACAAACTTCTTCTACCTTTGGGAGTTGGCTTTACCACCTATGTTCTGAACTCGTCCTGGTTCACATACTGAGACACCACTGATCCTAGCCTTGTGCCTTTGTAGCTGGGCAGACGCAGCCGAAGTGCGTGCTCGGGGCGGAGCAGGCCTGCGGAGCTGCCAGTGGTGTGGACAGGACTCTGAGGACACGGCAGCAGGAATGCTGGGCACCACAGGCTCTTCACTCTTTGGTCCCAGAGCCTCTGCTTCTGGAAATATGGCTGATTTGAGATCCCTAATAGCCCCACTTGCTACAAAACTCCTACAAATTCCAGAGGAGATGTAACAAACCACTTTAAAAAAAGGCTTTAATTATATAATTTTAGAGGGAGGGAGAAAAAGAGGGAGAGAAACATTGATTGTCTGCCTTTCATACGCACCCCCACTGGGGACCTGGCCTGCAACCCAGGTATGTGCCCTGAGCACAGATCGAACCGATGACCTTTTCGCTTTGCAGGATGGTGCACAGCTGACTGAGTCAGGGCCTGCCAGGGCAACAAACCACTTTTTAAACACAAAACACAAGACTAAGTTGTTCTCTGATTCATTTATGTATTTTAAGTGCGATAACGTGGACATAGCATTTGCCATTTTAACCATTTCTAAGATCCCAGGCCAGTGGCATTCATGTTGCTGTGCACCCATCACCGCCGTCCGTCTCCAGGAGCTCTCCACCCTCCCCAGCAGAAACTCTGTCCCCACTGCTCAGTCTCCACTCTCCCTCCTCGAGTCCCTGGTAACCACCCTTCCACTTTGTCTCTGTGAACTTGACTCCTCCAAGTACCTCATATACGTGGAATCAGTCAGTATTTGCCTTTTCACTTAGCCTAGCGTCCTCAGACGACATCCACGTTGCAGCCCGCACTGGAGTCCCCCCCGCTCAAGGCCGACTGACGCTCGCCTGTGTGCGTATGCCGTATTTTGCTTATCCGTTCCGCTGGCCATGCTCACCCGGGCTGCTGCTTCCACCTATTGGCTCGTGTGAGTGAGATTGTTAGGAACACAACAAAAATCTGTTCAAGATGCTGCTTTCCATTCTTTTGGGTCTATACACAAGAGTGGAATTACTGGGTCATATGCTTATTCTATTTTTAACTCTTTGAAGAACTGCCTACTGTTTTCCATAAAAGCTCAAGGCATCTCCAGGGGTCGGTAGAGAGGGGGTCAGGACTGCCCTCCAGCTGTTGGCTGAACTCTGTAATCCAGATTTGAGGAGTGAGGAGGTTGAGGATTGAATAGGGGCAGGGGTGTCTCCAGGGGCCACAGCCTCTGTGAAGGGAGGACACTTGGCAGTGAAGATTTTTGAGGAAAGTCGTCTGTCCATTTGGGCTCAAGGAGGAAGGAAAAAGTGCTCTTCTGAAAATCTGTGCCCACCACATGAGGCTTGCCCCCTACGTAAGTCTGGGATTTGAATGTATTCCACCTCTGTAATCCAGAAAGAACCCAGTCAGAAAGTCTCCAAAGCATGGCCTGGGGCAAAGGGGGTGGTCCCAGGCAGCAGGGCGGTGAGGGCAGGAATGAAAATGTAAAGAGGGTGATAAGGAGCTGATAACACTGTGGGGACACAAGACCAAGTCCTGCTGGGCCCCCAGGGAAACTGTGGGAGCAGCTCAGAATGTCTCCGTCACCAGGGGCATGAGACTGGGTGTCTACCATCCAAGGTCCAGGGTTGCATCTGGTGGGGCTCACTCCTGGATCCCTCAGACAGCATGTGTCCCCACAGTGCCAGAATGTCCTTGTGGAGAATTCAGAAAGCCACAGGGACCTGCCAGGGACATGTCCACTGTGACTTTTGGGGCTGGCTGAGGTGGGTCCTTGGCAATGTTTGCCTCATTAAATCAAATAGTCCTGGGTGGCAGTGCTGGGCGGTGTGGGGGTGGGGGTGGGCAGTCTTACAGAAGGCTGAGACCCCCAACAACGACTTTGGCTTCACAGGGTTTCCATCATAAGGGGCTCAGCTGAACACAAGCTCATGTCTGCTCTTTCAAAGCACAATCTGCCCCTGGCAATATTTCCAGAATCTTCTGCCAGGGGACACTCCTTCATATCTCCAGGGCTTGGCTTTATACACACCGTGCTTGCTGCTGTCCCTCCCCAACCCCAGCTGACCCAGTCCCCTCCCTCTGCACCCTTGGGCACTTTAGCTGCAAGTCCCAACTCCAAAGCTTTTGTTTACAAGTGTCTTTCCTGCTTTAGTTTTTACTGCACCGCCTGTCACCAGCCCAGGAAACACGTGAGAGATAAACAGAACAGCTGTGGAATGTTCAGCCTGCCTGGACCTCCCTCTCACCCCTTCTCCAAGGTTTTTCGCCTTGCTGTGGGCAAAGTGGTCAACTCAGTTTCAATAACCCCATGGTCTTGTGGGTGCAGACGGGTACAGCCACTGTGGAAAGCAGTATGGAGGTTCCTCAAAAAATCAAAGATGGAACTGCCTTATGACTTGGTGATCTGCTGCTGGGAATGTAGCCTAAGGACCCGAAAATACCCATCAGAAAGACTAGATTCACCCCTATGTTCATAGCAGCGTTATTTCCAATCGCCAAGATTTGGAAGCAGCCCAAGTGCCCATCAGTAGATGAGTGGATAAAAAAGCTGCAGTACATTTACACAATGGAATACTACTCAGCTGTAAAAAAAAAAACAAGAAAATTTTACCCTTTGAGACAGCATGGATGGACCCGGAGAGCATTACGCTAAGTGAAATGAGCCAGTCAGAGAAAGACAAATACCATATGATCTCACTTGTATGTGGAATCTAATGAAAAAGATAAACTGATGAACAAAAATAGAACCAGAGGCATGGGCACGTGGAACAGACTGACAGATCTCAGAGGGGTGGGGGTGGGGGGCTGGGTAAAAGAAGGTGAAGGGTTTAGCCAAAGAACGTGTGTGCATGACCCACAGACACAGACATCAGTGTGGTGAAGGCCAGGGGAGGGGGCCACAGGGGGAAACATGGGGGACATCTGTAATAGTGTCCACATTAAAAAAAAATAACCCTGTGGCCTTGAAAATGATAACATTTAATTCTTTAAAATAATCTGTGAGGTTCAGACCACATCTCCCTTTACAGCGTGGGTATCGGGGTTTGGTTTTTGTTTTATGCAGAGGGGAGACTCTTCTCCCATTAGTGAGCGGGTTTTAAATGCACCCTCGGTTCACTTGCGGCGGGTAGCAGGGGTTGGCTGGTGCTGCCCAGCCCCAGAGACGGGCTGGTCCTGGCAGCGGTCCCTGGGAACTTGCTGTACTGTGGGAGCGTGGAAATGTTCCCTTCCTCCAGCCATCCCCTCTCACTCCAAGGGCTTTCTCCTGGGGAGGCCAGGAGGGCTTGGCCAAGGCTCCAGGACAAGCCTGCAGTTGTCAGAACTTCTTAGTCAACCCCAAGGACACGCCAATCCTTCAACTGCTTTGCAACCCTGGTTTTAAGGACACGGTACAGGAACTTGGCCCCCACGTGCCCTCGCAGACAGCCCTGACAGTCACTGATCACATTTCCATCCCCAGAAGTTGAGAAGCATGTTGTTCCAAGTCTGAATGGCAGACTTGGTCCCAGGTCACATATCCTGAGTGAGGTGTGAGCTGGGAAAGTCACATGAGTGGGTGTGGTCATCCCAGGAGCAGCCCCCTGGGAGGGTGGAGACAACCCCTGGTAACTTTTTTTAATAGCCTCGGATTTGACACCAGGAACCATATCGGCAGCAAAGACCAAAGCAAAGAAAAAGCAATCAGTTACACTCAGGATCCTTTTATGGTACATCTGGCTCCACGGATTTTTTTTTTTTTTAGAATAAGGGTGGTTAAACTATAGCCTGTAGGCCTGTTTTTGTATGGCCTGGGAGCTAAGAGTGTTTTTTACATTTTTATGTAATTGGGGGGAGAGCACAAGGACAATAATATGTCGTGACATGTGAAAAGTATAGAAATTCAATCTTTTGTGTCTTTAGATAAAGTTTTATTGGAACACTGCCGGGCCCAGGTATTGACGTACTGCCTGGAGCAGTTTCCCTCCAGAGGCAGAGACTGGACAGCTGCAAAGCTGAAAGTTGTTACTGTTTCACAGAAAGAGGGTTGAGCCCTGAGTTAGAGTATCGGTGATAAAGACGCTGATATGTCGCTCATCTGCGGCCCCTGGCAACACAGCGTTGCATACACATCTGGTGAATGAATGAACGGAGGAAATGAAAAAGTCACTGGGTCTCATGCAGAGGTTGGAATGCCACTGTGCACCCGACCTAGGCTCCACCAGTGCCTGGAAGAGGACGGGAGATCAGGGCCCCTGCAGACCCCTGCACAGTGAGGGCTGGGCCCATGTGATGAGTCTCACAGCTTCAGGAAACTGCCCCCTGGACAGCCACCAAGCCAGCTCTGCATAGGAACATACCTGTCCCAGCTCTCGGAGCTGGGACTGTCAGATCACCTAATGTCTCAGTCGGTGACGAGGGATGCCCTAACCAAGGACCATAACCTGGGTAGCTTAAACCACAGACGTTGATTTTCTCTCTGTCCTGGAGGCTGGCAGTCAAAGTCAAGGTGCTGGAAGGTTTAGCTTTTCCTGAGGCCTCCTAAGACTGTCCCTATGCGTGTGCACATCCTTGGGGTCTGTGCTTCTCTTATGACCTGCTGCATTCGAGCCCATCCATCTGACCGCATTTAACCTTGATCACCTCTTCCAAGGCCTTTTGTCCAAACAGCACCGTTCTGAGGTACTAGGAGTTAGGACTTGGACATGAATTTTGGAGGGACCGAGTTCAGTCCATAACAATTTTCTTTAGATCAAAGTGCACGTGCTCTGGGGCCCTGTCCTTAGGCACAGAAGGCAGATTTGTTAGTAGGCATTCATGCTGCTCCCCACTCCTGCCCCCCCACCCCGACACACCCCACCCTGCAGAGGTTCATCCTGAAGGTCTTCTGATGCCCACATATTGGGATGGGATCTCGGAACTTCTGGCTCCCTGGTCACTGTTGATCTGCCGTCTGTCCACGCTGCCCTCTTCTCGATGAGGCTGGGAATCTCCTCACCCGGCCCCAGAATCTGAATCTGTCCCCCCACATGCACCGAGCCCCCAAGGATTCAGGACAGCCCTCAGTCTGCCCTTCCCTGCCTGCTACTCCCGAAGCCCCCCACCCCGCTTCAGACTATTCAACTTTTTTTGGAGATGGAAAAAAACCCTCAGAACTTTATCCCAGAACCCAGCCTCAAAGCCCAGCCAATACACGTTCAGGTGGGGAAAGGGAAGGACTGAAAAAGACCTTTGTTTTCTTTTGTCCTAGAGCAGGAAAACAACATACTCATTACTCCATAGCTTAGTAGGTGATACGCCCCACCCAGCCATGGCCTCTGCAAGCCTCTGCAAACCCGCCCCCCGGCCCCATCCCTAAAGGATGCCAGCTTGGCCTCAGAGAGAAAACGGATGACAGGGCTGTTGGCCTCAGACAAGTGGCTGCCTGCCAGGAGCCCTGCAAACACTCGCTTCCCTGCCCTTCCCCGGCAGCGGAGGGGACCCCCCTCCAGGCCAAGTGCTCCCCACCTCCGGGCTCGGTCCATGATCCCCTCCTCTACATTCTGGTTTTGTTTAAATTAACCTTTTAATTTCAGAATTGTTTAGGTGTACAGAAAATTTGCAAAGACAGTACAGAGAGTCCCTGTCCACCCGCACCCCCCCCCCGACCCCACACACCGGTTTCTCCCAGGGATAAGGTCCTACGTTACTGTGGCTCATTTGTCACCATCAATGAGCCATGTTGATGCATTATTATTAACTGATGTCCACACTTCATTCAGACCTCCTTAGTTTTTACCTAATGGCCTTTCTCTGCTCCAGGAGCCCACCCAGGACACCACATGGCGTCCAGTTGTCATGTCTCCTTAGGCGCCTCTGGGCTGTGACAGTCCCTTAGACTGTTCCTGCTTTTGATGACCTTGACCGCTTTGAGAGGTAGTGATCAGGTATCTTGTCGCGTCCACTTGGGTTTGTCTGACGTTTTTCTCATGATTAGACTGAGCTTGTGTGGTTTGGGGGAGGAAGACCAGGGAAGGGAGCTGGGCTGTTTTCATCACATCACACCAGGGGCGACTCACCGCTGCTGATGTGGACCTCGGCCCCCTGGCTGATGTGGTGCTTGCCTGGTGTCTCCAAGTCGGGTTCCTCTTTGTCCTCTTGCACAGCGGGTGGGGAGTTACACTTCACCTCCTTGAGGGGTCAGTATTGACATTACTGATTTAGAATTCTCCTGCACTGGAGATTTATCTCCTCTACTTAGTCACCTCTTCAAGTATTCATTTGTATCAGGACAGATATGTGGATGTTTATTTTGTACTTTGCGTCCTTATCCAATGTGGCGTTATTTATCTTGTTTGCCCAGCCTGTTTCATCCTTGGCCCCTGGGAGCCCTTCTGGTGGTTTGGCGTCCCTGCAACATAGCCCCAGAGTCTAGTTTTTGGAGCACTTCCCGTCTTTCTGGCTTTGCAAGATGCTTCGGGCTCCTCTGATCTATCCCCTCCGGCGGTGGCCTCGCCCCAGCCATCTCTCCCAGGAGCCTCGAGTCCTGAGGAGAATGGGATGAGAACCCCAGGTCTGGGTGCAGCATGTGCTCGCTGGCACTTGGGTGTCATGGCTTCTAGCCCTCTCAAGGGACAAACTGGAGATGCAAGTGCAGATACAAGTCGCCTGTGTATGGATGCCTATCCAGGATTTCTGTATTTACCCATCTGTGTCTGCATGAAGCTCAATGTGAGTTCGTGCTGACGTCTCCAAGCCCACACCAGGACCACGTGGCTCAGTCTTGCCTCCCCCGCCCCCTCGTCTACCTGCAGCTCTGCGCTCCCACAGTGGGAATACCAGTTCCCCGCCCCCCATCATCCACCCAGCTGTCTGTTCAATCTCAGGACACAGCGGCTCGGATCTGCTAGCCCAGCCCGTGTGCCAGGGGAAACCACTTTCCCAGCCAGATGCAGCACTTATGGATCTTCCTTCTGTCTAATGTTTTAAAGTCCCCACTTGTGTCCAGAGTTGCTCAGGCGACTCTGATAGCATTCTCCCTCCCCCACCTCCTTCCGGGAGGTGGCCACACATCTGATTCTTCGTTCCAGCGTGCAGTCCGTCCTGGGGACCCCAACCCCTGATTGATTTTTTAAAAATCTTTGTCGGTGAAGGCTCACTCTGCACTCAGAGCCCCAGCACATTGTTCTGATGATGCACATTGTTGCCCACCCGTAAATTTACACACAGACATTTCACTGTGCCCCCAAATGTCCCGTGTGTCACCTGTCCAGTCCTCCCAGACCTTGGCAACCACTGATCTGTTTCCCATCTTCCTTTCCTGCATTTTACCTGAACTTGACTTTCTCCACAGGCTCCTGCCCACCAGTATCGAGCATCTTTCAAAAACCTGCTCTCGGGGCGACTCGGGAACCTCCCACTACGGTGTCACATGTCACTTTTCCCTTCATAGCCAAACTCTGTGTCTGTCCTCAGACTGACTTCTCTCCTTGTCCCTGAAGCAGATCCTGCCAAAGTCCCCGCTGGCCCTCCACCCCTCTGTGACCACCGCCTGGAGCCAGGAGCGGGGGCCACCCTTTTCTGTCTCTGTGGTGTCTCTCCCTGGGGGCTGGAGGCTGCTGCGTGGTCACCTCCCGGCCACACTTACTTCGAGGGTCAGCCTCTCTGGCCTCCACTGGAGCTCCTGCTAGGACGTTCTCACAGGTGCTTCCAGCACAACAGGACTCGACCCCGCCGTGGTCTCTTGCTGCCCACCACGAGACCAGGGGTCACCCCAAAGTGCGGAACATAAAGCAATAAAAATTTTAAAAATGTTTGAATGCCGAGATAAAAATGTTTTCAGAAAATCCATCAGCTGCCTGGCTGTCTGCCAGCATTCCACACTTGACCTTAGCCAGAAGGCTGAGAAGTGATCTCCTTGCGCTCTCTTTCCTACATGCGGCCTCATGCTTCCTGGCCGGGACCTCGCCCCAGCCCCGTCACCACGTGGGCTGAGCTGTGATGAGTGGTACAAGTGTTTCTGGAAGCCTTTTCTGCGTTCACTTAACCTGCTCAGATTGATTCCCAGCCAGGTAAATCCACTCCCTGAAACCCAGCTCCTCTCCCCATCCCACCCCCATCCCAGGCCGTGGCCTGAAGCCTCTGTGAGGTTCCCCAATGGGGGTGGGGCGGGGGCAATAGTTGGAGGGGACGTCGGAAGAGAAAGAAGCAATATTTGATTGATTGAGGTTAGATCTCTCACTTTGGCAAGGTTTGCAAAAACACGTGACCGTGACAGGCCTATGACTAGGCTCGCTGACCATTGAGCTCTGGCCCCTCCATGACAGTCCCCCGAAGGGGCTCTTCACCTGAGCCGTCCTCATGTCCCCGGCGAGACGTGTGAGGGTTCTCTTAAGGACATTTGTACATTGTCTGGGTGGCGATTCCAAAGGAAAAGCACTATTTTAAAAAGTTCCTTCCACGAATATTTATAAAAACATCATTCCTAATAGCCAAACAGCATAAAAACCCAGATGTTCACTAAGGGATGAACAGATACGTCAAATGTGGTCGGTCCCCGTGACGGCACATGGCTCCCCACACAAGGACACGCTACAGCAGGGGTGGGTCGGAAACTGCTGCCTTCTCCCACGTGGAAGAAGCCAGACCCCAAAGTCCCCCCCGTTTTGGGTTTCACTGATATGAGTTGTCCAGAATAGGTGGATCTATAGAGACAGAAAGCAAATTAGTGGGTGCCAGAGGTTGAGGGGAGTGAGAATTTTGGGGTGAGGGCTAAGGGGTGTGGGGTTTCTGTGGGGGGTAAAGGTGTCCTATAATTGATGGAAGTGACAGTGGCCCCTACCTGTGAATTCAGTAAAAGCAGAGTGTGGGTGAGTTGGATGGGACACGAATTCGCGCTCGATAAAGCTGTCACCAAGAAACAAAGAAAACGGGCCCTTGCTGATTGCTTCAGGGCAATATTGACTTATACCAGTGATTCTCACGGACGGAAGTGTCAGTGTGTGAATTTTGGGCTGACTCAGAGTTAGACAGGGACTTTCGTGACAGCCCCAACTTATGGCTGACTCAGGACCAGCCCGGGTGACTTAATGGAGGGGGTGGGGTGGGGCCCAGAAACTGCGCCCCGCAGGGAGCTGTAGGGTTCTGGAAACTGAGCGGGGATGAAAAGGAAGCGGGTTGTACCCAAAGCAAAAACGGTCACCTCTCTCCACTCGAAGACATGAACTTGGAATTGCAACCTGGGACACTTCTGCAAGTGACGGAGTTTTAGCCCTGACTGCCGGTCGGTGGCCCTGCCTTGGAGACAGGCCGCTTTCTGATGCCAGATCAAACACAGACACGATGGCAGCTGCCAAGCAGCCAGGAAACAGCAGCAAGGAAACAGGCCAAGAAATCGATTCCAGAAGGTAATCGGAGCGGAAGGCTCACATGCAGGGTGACCCATCACGGGGGACATGGAGGGAGGCCAGGTGGGTTTTCAGAGCAGCTATGAAAAATGTGCTCCTGCTCAGATTCCAGCTCCACCTGCAGACCTTTGGCCTCCTTTGCAAAGCCTCAGCACAGGCGTGCTGAGCCCAGGCGCTCAGCGGGTGTCCCGTGCCCAGTTCTCTCCATCTGCTGCCAGGCAGAGAGTATTAAAGCAGCTGGTTTTCCTCAGTCACTCACCTGAGCACTATTAGGCTCTGTGCGAGGTTGAATGGTGACCCCTCCAAAAACATTTCCACCCAGACAGAAGCTGCGAATGTGACCTTACCTGGGAAGAGGGCCTTTGCAGATGTGATGAAGGATCTCGAGATGAGAGCATCCTGGATTCTCGAGGGGGGCCCTAAATCCAATGACTGGTGTCCTTAGAAGGGACAGAAGAGGAGAAAACACAGAGGAGAGGCTACGTGAAGGCGGAGGCAGAGGTTGGGGGCGATGCAGCCACAAGCCAAGGGACACCTGGAGCCGCCAGAGGCCGGGGGAGGCGAGGAAGTGTCCTCTCCGAGAGCCTCTGGAGTGGGCATTGTCTTGCCAGCAACTTGCTTTTGAACTTACAGCCTCTGGAACTGCACGAGAAAACACTTCTGTTGCTTTAAGCCACTCAGGTGGTGGCCATTTGTCACCACAGATCCCGGAAATGACGACGGTCCTCCTGAGGCGTCGGCACAACAGTTTGAAGTGAAGCAGCATTTCCTGCATGCCGGGGACTAATCCACTCACCCCGCCGGACCCTCGGACCGACCTGCGTGGTAGACTCCACGACAGCCCCATTTTGCCCGGTGGGGAGGGAGGGGTGGCGGGCTGAGTAGCTGGGTCGGGGCCTGCTGTGTGGCCCGCTGCCCCAGTGCCCTTGTCCCTGGCTCCCTAATAAACACTCCCAACACCACAGCAGACACCCAGCCTCTGCCTGGTCTGTCCCCGAGAGCTTTGACTCTGGGACTCTAGGAACCAGGTGGTAGGTGAGGGACCTGAGGGACCATGAGGACAATTCAAGGGCTAAACCCAAGCCCTACATGGCCAGGCGCATACATAATCCTGGGAGTGTCCTATTGCCCGGTCCAGCAGGACCCCTCGTACAGCAGCTTCCCAGCCTGCCCCTCACCTCCGGCAGGGACAGGGACAGGGACAGGGACAGGGACAGGTGGGTCAGGTGGGAATGAAAGGCCAGTGCTGGAAGCCACCTCAGAAGTCACCTTCTCCTGGTGTGGGCCAGACCCCCATTGGCCCACCGCTTCGTGTAGGCAGGAGTGATGGCAAGACAGCGGAGGTTGGCTGGGTACGGACAGGGCCGTGTGAGAAGGGACAGTGGCCGCAAACAGTGTTCAAGGGCACTTGGGCTTACTGAGACCCTCGGAGGGTGGGGACCCCTTGTCCCTGCACAGGGCCGAAGCTGCTAAGGACAGATGACTCTTCTCCCCCAGGCCACCCCTCCCCTCTCATTCTTGTGCCCCAGAAAAAAGAAGTTTTGGTCTTTACAAAACATTTAGTAATAAGTAAACAGGTGTGGGTCCCAGAGTGCAGGGGCTCTGAGGGACACCTGTCGAGGCAAAGTAACTTTAGCCCTGTGACCTTTCCCCCACAGGGAGCCGGTCCACCTGCCAGGCCCAAACAAGTGCACCTGGGAAAGTCATCCAAGCTGCCTCCCTCTGTACACCCCCTTCCCTCCCCGCACTGTCCCCCTACCCTAGTAAATAACAGCTCCCAGAGGCCATGCAGGGAGAGTGGTGTTGGGGGTGTGTGGACTGTGCCTCTGGCTCCTAGGGGCCAGGCCAGGCGCAGGGGGTTATTTACAAGCCCTGGCAGCTGCCCCAGCTCCTGGATCGGACTGGTTTTGCTTGAGTTCCTGTGCCAAGTTATTTTCTTTTCCCAGTGAGAATCGGCATCTGCACACAGCCAGGTAAACCCAGCATCAAATCACTGGGTCACTACCTGCTCGCCGCCCCATGTCAAGGCCTGGAAGTTTCCAGTGTCCAGTCTGTTTTCCACTTCCCTCCTGGACAAATCCCTTTATGGTGGAAAGGAAATGCTGGGGCTGAGGGGGCGTGGGGCGTGTGTCCCCAAGAGCATGTGCCTCGAATCGGTCCTCGATTGTGTCCTTCTCAGTGAGGGGGCACATCAGAGCTTCATTGCTGGCCGACTGAAGTTCTGGAAGCAACGGCCTTCGGAGGGTCGCTGGAGGGCTCAGGGCTGTGGGCTCAGGGCTATGCTGACTTCCACGGACCCCAGGCCCTCTGCTCCCACAGTTCTCTTCCAACATAAAAAAAAATACATTAAAAGTTATATTTTATAACTGCCTTGGTATAAAGACAAACATAATTCAGGCTGGGTTCATTATTATATGTAATTAGTGTATTTATTGTTCTTCTGATTTTATGAAGTAATTAAAACATTTCTGCGGGTTCCTAACAGTATCAGGACCCTGGGCTGCCCCGGCCTGAAGCTAGGGCCCGCCCTGGTGTGGCTGGGAACTCCCTCCCCTGCGGTTTTATTCTTTAATGGTTGTCTGTATCCAGGTTTGCTGCACAAAGCGATTTCCATGCAACGTTGCATTTTTTCCCTCCGCAACAGGCCCACGTGGTGGGGAGTCTTGCAACCCTCCCAACACACAAACGTGGAAACTGAGAAATTAGATAACTTGTCCAAGGTCACACACAGCTGGGGCTGGGCCCACAGCTCGTCACCTCCCCACAGCCCTGTGCTTCACCTCTGTGCTAGATGCTTCCTCACCCACGTTTGACTTTGAAATGTTTACATGCCCACAGTTCATTGTAAAAGCTGCACACAGCGGCCCGGAGGCCTCCGTTAATCAGTAGCCATTTGCACCTGGCCCAGTGGGCACTATCTAGAGCAGAAGGTACAGTTCAGACAAAACCGCAGGGCTGTGGCTGCACCTGGACCCGTGCTCGGCCCGCCCACCCCTGCCTTGCTTTCCCTGGGCCCAGCGTCCTCCGTGCTGTCGAGGCTGTCTGTGCTGTGAACGATGCTCCCTTCAATGTGTGATGTGCCACACCACACAGGGTAGCCCTGTCCAGGCCTCCAAAATGCCCCAGCACCACTGCCAGCTTTCCAAGAATTTCTGATCTAAATGGTGATAAACCAGTCCCGGGAGAAGGCGGGGGTGAAGGAGTGTTCACAGCAGAAAGAAGGGGGACAGTGGGAAGGTTCTCAGGCTGACATCAGAGGGAGGGCTGGTAGGTATGCACGAGCTGAGAGTGGAAGCCCAGGTGGCCTGGTGGAACATGGTAGCCACATAGGGACTCTGGAGACCAGCACTACACTATCTCAGGGAGTTGGACTTGGGGTTGGGACCATCCGGCATAGTGTGCACCAAAGGTGGAGCTTGGAGCGTGCACCAATGGCTACAAAAGCAAAGATGAAAAGACAATTAATTTTTGCCTGGGCAGAAGGGACAACCAAGACAAGTTTCAAGGAAGATGGAACATTTGAGCTGGGCTTTGCAGGACGAATAGGAGTTTGCTGTGCCAAGAAGCCAGGAAGGACATTTTAAAAGAAGTGTACAAGGAAAGGACGGGAGATCTAGAGGCCCGAGACTGCAGTTTGCATGGCCACTGAGCTGCCTCTGTTCTGGCACTGACTCCCCTGGGTTACAGAGGTTGGTTCACTCACATTTCTCTCCCACTGCACTGCAGGCTCCAGAGTGACTGGGTCCAGTTTGCCCTGTATTATAGAATTAGGCTCAGGGCCTGACACAAAGGGGCTGTCAGTAAATATTTGCAGGATGAACGTACCACCTGATGATTTGTTGCCTGTTTTAGCCAGAGTTTAAGGAGCTAGGAATTAGTGAGGAGGTAAGAAGAGACAAGCCCCACTGGAGACATTGTGTGGGCCTGGGGGCTCTGCCTCGGAGCCTGGGTTTCACTGTACAGGGCTGTTGAGTCAACAGAAGGGTGATCCGGACCTGCCTAGGCCCCTGCTCTGTGAGAGTTTGGGGTGGAGCTGGCCCCTGAGAGAGCAGACGAAAGAGGAGGAACGGGTCAGGCCTGCAGGCTCTTGGCCGTGCCTACCTGCTCCGCCATGACGGAAACAGTTCCACCAAGGGAGCTCTCCAGATTGGAGGCCTGAGTCAAGAAGAGCTTCACCATCTCCAGGGTCAGTTTTGTTGAGGGGAGTAGGGGTGGCAGCACATGGGACTCATAACCTGTCACAGGGCTAGTGTACAAAATTATTCCCTTGGCACCACAACCAAGTGGAATTCATCCTATACCAGGCTGGTTCAGTATTTAAAAAAATCAATTAGTATAATCCATCACATCAACAGATTAAAGCCAGAAAACCACATGATCATATCCATAGAGGCAGGAAAAGCATTTGATAAAATCTAACACTGATTCAAGATTAAAAAAAAAAAACCCCAACAACCTCTCAGCAAACTAGAAAGAGAGGGGGAACTTCCTTACCTTGATAAAGAACATCTACAGAAAACCCGCAGCTAACATCACATTAATAGTGAGAAAGTCAAAGCTTTTCCACTAACATCAGGAACAAGGGAAGAACGTCCCATTTCATCATTCATTTTCAACATCGAACTGAAGTGCTGGCTAATGCAATAGGAAAAGAAAAGGAAATCAAAGGTATACAGCTTGGGAAGAAAGAAATAAAACTATCTTTATTCATAGATGGCATGATTGTTCATGCAGAAAATCTGAAAGAATTGATAACAACAACAAAAAAAGACCTCCTGGAACTAATGAGTAATTTTAGCAAGGCTGCAGGATACAAAGTGAATATACAAAAGTCCATTGTTTTCCCGTATACAAGGAACAAACAGGTGACATTGGAAATAAAAATCATACGATCATTTTCATTAACAGCCCCCCTACCCCGAGAAATGCTCAGGTATAAATCTAACCCAGGTCTATATGAGAAACCATAAAACCCTGCTGAGAGAAATCAAAGAAGAACCAAGTAAACAGAGAGATGTCCATGCTCATGAATAGGAAGGCTCAATATTGGCAAGATGTCATCTCTTCCCAACTTGATTTATAGATTCAACACGATCCCAGTCAAAATCCCAGCAAGTTGTTTTGTGAATGTAGGAGAAGAACAAAATTGTAGAACTGACAGTACTCGACTTCACGCTACATTAACCAAGACGATGTGGCAGTGTCACGAGAACAGATAGATCAATGACACAGAAGAGAAAGCCCGGATATAGACGCGCTTAAAGTCAACTGAACTTTGACAAAGGAGCAAAGAGAGTCTCTCCAGCAAATGTGCTGGAACATTGGACATCCACATGCAAAAAAATGAATCTAGACACAGATCTTACACTTTTTCAGCAAACTAGCTCAAAATGGATCACAGACCTAAGTGTCAGATGCAAAACTATTACTCTCCTAGAAGGTAACGTAGGAGAAAATCCAGATCACCTTCCGTATGGAGATGACTTTTTAGATAAAAGACCAAAAGCACATGATCTATGAAAGAAAGAATTGATAAGCTGGATTTCATTAAAATTAAAAATTCTGCTGTGAAAGGCGAGGTCAAGAAAAAGAGAAGACAGTTCACAGACTGGGAAAAATAATCTTCGTCAAATACACATCTGATAAAGGACTGTCCCTGAAAATACACAAAGAACTCTTAAAACTCAACAATGAAAGAGTGAACAGCCCGATTGAAAAATGGGCAGAAGACAGACACCTCACCAAAGAAGATAAATAGATAGCAAATAAGCACATGAAAACATGTTCAACAGCATACGTCTTCAGGAAATTGCAAATTAAAACAAGGACTCACCATTGCACACCTACTGGAACAGCTAAAGTCCGGAACACTGACAACCCGAAATGCGGGTGAGGACCTGGAACAGCAGGAATCTCACTCGCTGCTGGAGGGAACACCACTCGGGGGCAGCCACTTGGGAAGATAGTTTTAACAGTTTCTTACAAAACTAAGTATGCTCTTAACATATGATCCAGCAATCACACTCCTTGGTATTTTACCCAATGGAGTTGACAACATGTCCACACAAAAATCTCTTCTTCTAGGAGCTTTATTCATAATTGTCAAGCATGGAAGCGACCCCGACAGCCTTCAGTGGGTGAGCGGATGAATGAGCGTTGGGACAGAGGAACAATGTAACTCAGCGCTGGAAAGAAAGCGCTACCGAGCCAGGAAGAGGCCTGGAGGAGCCTTAAACGCATGTTGCTAAGTGAAAGAAGCCGATCTGAAAAAGGTTCCATACTGTGTGATTCCAGCGTTATTAGGTTCTGGAAAAGGCAAAACTACAGTCACTTTCAGTGGTTTGTGGGGGTGACAGGGGAGGGCTGGATGAACAGGCAGAGCACAGAGGAGTTTTAGGTTACACAATGTCCAAACCCACAGAAGTCCCATGCCAAGAGTGACTCCAATGTGAGGTAAGCACTTGGGTGGTGATATAGTGTCAGTGTGGGCTCCGGGTGGTAACAAAGGCCTCCCTCTGGGATGGTGTTGATAGTGGGGGAGGCTGTGCATGTAAGGGGCAGGATATACACGGGAAAGCTCGACTTTCTGCTCAATTTTGCTGTGGACCTAAAACTGCTCTAAAAAAGAAAGTCTGTTAAAAGCCGCCCACCCTCCATCAGTCCCGAGCTGGAGTGGAAGGGAAGGAGGGGCTAGCCAGAAAAGCGCCTCCAGGAGACCGGGAGAGGCTGCAGGAGGAGGCAAAGGACCGCAATTGTCCCACAGCCAGGCCTGCCAGGTCACCGTGTCCCCAGGCCTCATCAGCCTGGGAGAGGATTACGGTGGGTGGGTGTGGGTGTGGGGGGGGCGGCAGGGTGATTGAAAAGCCAGGGCTGGGTGGTCCCTCTCCTCTGGGTAGGCTGCAGCTGGGTACCCCTCCCACCCCACCCCACCCCACCACTTTCCAGCTGGGAAACTTGGCAAAGACAGTGTTCATCTACAAACCGGTGGCAGTAACTGCACCTTCCGCGGGTGCCGGTGAAGATTGCGGAGATGACACACCCAGGTGGAAGGCTCTGGGTGGACGGGAATGTGGTCGCCGGGCGAACTGTTAGATCCCCGCGACACCTGCTCGCGACGCCGCGCCCCCTGGTGGCCGCAGCCCCTGCAGCTCCCTAGTCGGGGCTTTGTCTGGGGTGGCCACTACCATTTACTAATGGAGAGTCCCCGAAGGTGGCCATACTGAATTTTCTCCCAGCCTTCTCTTTCGAGGGTCCTTGGCCACTATCCCCAAGACAGGATTGGTGGACGCTTTGGGGTCAGTAGGCAGGATTGTGATCCAAATCTCTTCCACAATCCACAACCAAACTCACCAGAGATGGAGCTCCCTCCCCTACTCCCCTATCTCCACTCACTGCCTCTGCCCCTTGGGCTCTTCCACAACACACCCGAGAGGTGGAGGGAGCCCTCCCCGGGAAAAGCCCACACCAGCCCAGGGCAGCCCACCCCACTAAGCCCAACTGCTAGGGTTAGGTATACAGAGAGGTCCTGCCTGGGACCCTCAGGCAAGGGGCAGGAAGTCCAGGGAAGGGCCCTGCTACCCGGTTTTGGAGGGAGGCCGAGTGCCCAGACTTTCCAGGGTGGTGCCCAGGAGAGTGAATGGCAGGGCTTTACCTGCCTGCACCCCCTCAGCACCCCCAAGTAAAGGTGAAAAACTGGCAAAGTATGTGCTTCAAATTCTCAAATCGATGGTTTAATCCACGAAAGGAGGAAATTAAGAGAAAGACATAATCTACCCGTGAAATAATTGATTGGCCATTAGGGGAAAATTCTAGATTCCACTTAAAGAACCTTATTAGGTAACCCATTTGTGAAGATAAAGTATTTTTTCAGTCACATCCTGCTGGATCATTCTTTGGTGCTGACCCTGCATGGCCAGTGACACCTTTCACTCAGATGTGCCCCCCAGACCCAGACTAGCTCAATAGTGCCCCCAGCCCTCATTGAGGGAGGCCGGGGAGCCTGCACTCACCACGTAGACCTTTACTAACCCTGGGACATCCTGGGTGTGACTGCATTCTGGAGGACACAGGTGTGCTCACCTGAAGCTGAATGGTGATGAGTATGTCCTCGTTTGCGGTTTTAGTCTGGACTCGAGCAGGTTGTGAAATCAGGGCATCTGAGCCACGTTTGCCTAAATTTCAAAAGGCCAAGGTGGCCCACGGTGACGTCTGAGTCGGTCCACAGTGCCATTTTATAGCACTTGACATCGCCTTGGAAGTAAAGGTGCTGTCAGCCAAGCTATGATGTGGTGGCTGTCCCAGAACAGCATCCGGCATCCGATCTCAGGGCACCCAAGCAGCTAAGAGAGGCGCCATAGCCTTCCAGTGCAGACTGTGGCCAAGCTCAGGAGTGAGCGGGGTGAGAGGCTGAGCTTGCTCAAACTAGGACCCACCTGCTCAAACCGGGACCCACCTGCTCAAACCGGGACCCACCTGCACGTAGCTCCTTGGATTTCACACCACCTTCTTCACAGTGAGAATCTTTCTTCTTCACAGGCTCAGAAATCTCAGGACTTGGGCACATTATAGTTCTGATCATTTGAGAGTTAAACTGCAGCGTTTTTCAGTTTTCTCTGACTTGGTCTCAGGTGCCTTTTCTGTTTAAGGAGTGTTTTTTTCTATGATAAAAGGAACAGAGCCACGGGAGAGCTGGGGAAACTGGGACAGAAAAACAAATCAAACCTCTGTTATCTCCATCCACGAAACACGGTCGGTCCGCACGTGGCTTGCTTCCCTCTGTTCACTGACATGGCTGTAACCCCGGACTACTTGTAAATTTAAATTATGTGCTAACATAGAAAAACAGTGAGAGAATAGATTGTAGGCATGCTTCCCACCCACACACAAAGGCAACTACGGGAAGTGATGATGTGTTAATTGGCCTGATTGCAGTGATCATTTCACAACGAATATGGATCAAATCTTCATGTTGTACACTTGGAATCCATACAATTTTTATCTGTCAATCACGCCTCGACAAAGTGGGGAAAAATAGAAAAGCAGGTTTCTTCAAGAAGTGAATTCCAAGCTGAACAGGGAACCTAGAAGTGAAATTTAAACAGCAGATCAACCAATCTCAATGGATCCTGATTCAAACAGGCTGTTAAAAAAGAGAAAAAAAGAAACACTCCAGGCATTGATGAGGCTCTTGATAATATGACAGTGATAATTTCCTGACGTTGAAGAATTTTTCGAAGATGTGATAATAGTATTATGATGATGTTAGAACGAGTCCTTACCTTTCGTGCATTTGTAAATATTTACAGATGAATAATAGGCTCTCTGGGATTGGCTTTAAAAGGACAGGCTGCAGGGAGTGGGTGGAGGCCAGGATGGCATGAGAGATTGGGCACATGGCTGTTGTTGAGGCAGGGTGGGGTACGTGGGGGTTCATTAGAGGGTTTCTCCATTTTTTATGTTTGAAATTCTCCCTAATACATACCCATAATAAAAAGATTTTAAAAATCAAAAAGAGTGTCACATAAGGGCTAGGACTGACCATCTTTGGGTGCAAAAGGACTGAGTCACAGACAGGTAGGTACCCCTGTGGGCTGGGCGAGAGCCCCAGGCTATTTAGCCAGCTCCCTGCTCACTCCCAAGTGCCCGCCAGGGGGCGTCCTATACCACATTAACTGACTCAGGGAAGGCGGAGGGGACTGGGCTGGAAAGAGGGGTGGGGCTGGGCTCCGCTGGGTCCCCCCATCCTTCCTCAGCCCTCTCTGAGATCTGCTGAGATGTCAAACTCCTCTGTGGGGAACAGTGTAGGCACAAGCCTAAGAGATAGGCACAAGCCAAGGTGAAGGCCAGGACTGCAAGAACGTCTCTGAAAACCTGCCCACGAAAATTGGATTTTCCTACTGTTTCCTTATCCTGGTGTCACTTCAGAGCATTTTATTTTTGGGGGTTTCTGTCTCAGAGTTTCTCAAGTCCTCCTTTGTGCTTTTCTTTTCTTTTTTTTTTTTTTTATCAATTTTTGGGATACAACTCACATATCAGACAATTCTCCCATGTAATGTGCACAATTCAATCGTTTTTAGGGTATTCACAGATATGTGAACGGTCACCTCCGTAATTGCTAGACATTTTTTACCACCTCAGATGGAAACTGTGTACCCTTCAGCAGTCACCCCTCTATGCTCCCAGCCCCCACCCAGCCCTACACAACCACGAATCTCTGTCTTTCGATCTCTCCAGTCTGCGCGGCCCCTGTGGTGCTGATGAGCGAGCAGGCTTCTTCCTGTGCCCCCGGAGGTGAGAGCAGCATGGGAGGCCCCGAGGCCTCCTGCCCTTCCCTCTGCAAGCTTGGTCCCGAACACGGAGGTTGCCGATGGCCACTGCAATGCCTAGACGGCTCGATGGGACTGGCTTCTCCAAATTAGAGTCTATAGGGTGGGGGTCCACTGCAGTGGATCGCCACCCCTCCCCCCCAAACACACATGTGTGCACGCACAAGGAATCAGACCAGGGTGACGGGCAGTTGCAGTTCCCAGAGGTCCCAGCCGCCCTTATACATGGGCCGGGGGACTGTGAAGTGGAGTGGCCACTGTGGAAACCAGTCTGGCACTTCCTCAAAAAGTGAAACGTAGAGTCATCATGTGACCCAGCACTTCCTTCTCAACACGTCATTTGGATTGATCCTTTAGTCATAAATCAGATCACGTCACTCTTCTGCTCAAAGCCTTCCATGGCCTCCTTCAGAGAAAACGCCGAGGTGGGCACAAGGCTCACAGGACCCTCCGTGACCGGAGCTCTTGTGTGGGCTGGGTAAGGGCGCTCTGAAACATGCCCATGTCCCAGCCCCTGGAGCCCGTGAATGCCACCTCACACGGTCAAAGGGTGGGTCTTTTGCTGGTGGGATTAAGGATCTGGAGGTGGGGAGATGATCCTGGATTATCCAGGTGAACCCAGAACGTAATCACTGGTGTCCCTATGAGAGGGAGGCAGAGGGACATTTGGCCCCAGAAGAGGAGAAGGTGATGTGCCCGGGGAAGCAGAATTGGAGGGGTGGGGCCCCCGAGCCAGGAAATGGGGAGGGAGGCAAAGCTCGGGCTCCCCGGAGCCTGTAGGAGGAGGCCTGTGAGACTCACTTTGGACGTCTGACCTTCAGAAAAGTGCAAGAAAACAACTCTGTGGTGTGAAATCACCAGGTCTGTGCTGATTGGCTGCAGCACCCGGAAGTGAACACGCCCTCCTCGCCTCTTTGACTTCACCTGGCTCAGCCCCTCTCTCCACTCACGCCCACCACGACCTCCCGGTGAGGCGCCTCTGGTCCTGGGGTGTTTGCTCTGGCTGCCCCGTCTCCTGGGAACCCGCTCCCCCCCCATATAAATGCAAGCCCGCTGCCTCACCTATCCGAGGAAACATGTAATTGTGGCCTTTCGTGACGGGCTTCTTCCACTCAGCATACTGTTTTCGCGGTTCATCCACGTCGTAGCATGTGTCAAAACTGAGTTCTTTTTGGTGGCTCAGTGATATTCCATCGCGTGGCTAGATCACGTGGTGTTTATCCATTCATGTGTCTACGGCACTGGGGTTGTTTTCAATCTTTTGCAAATAGTGTTGCTATGAACATTCTTGTATAAGTCCTTGTTAGAGAAGATTAATTTTCAAGGGGTAAATGTGAAGTCCCACCTGGAAGAACAAAATATAAATTGCCCAAGAATAGGTAGCAAAGCTCTGTGACCAGAATCTGGACTTTTCCTTCTTTCTCATGTCACTAAGGCTCAGTGGCCCTCGCCAGGTGGCCTAGTGGGTTGGAGCATCGTCCAGTGCGCCCAAAGGTTGCAGGTTCATTCCTGGGTTTGGGGAGTGTACGAGAGGCAACCGATTGATGTTTCTCTCTTACATTGATGTTCTCTCTCTCTCTCTCTCTGCCTCCTTCCTCTCTCTCTAAAAATCAGTAAAAACATCCTCGGGTGAGGATTTAAATAAGACAAAAAGACCCAGTGGTATGCTGTAGCTGCTGGGGGAAGCATGAAGGAATGCAGTCATTCAAGTCCAAGTTGCTCAGCTTGGCCTGGGGGCCAGGAGCCCACAGGCTGTTTTCCGTTGGCGGTAGCGGAGATTGGAGTATAGTTCCCTCGTTATCTTAGCACCAGCCCCTTGTGTCCTGGGCTGATCAGGCCTGAGCATAGAGGGTCTGCGGGTTCCACAGGGAGGTAAGGCCTTGGGTTCCAACCCCAGTCCCGCTGCTTCCTGACCTGGTGACTGTTTCAGTTACTTCATCTGCCCAATCCTGGTGCCCACTCCCTACAATGGAAACAAAACCTCCTGGGATGGTCGTTTCAATGAAACGGGTAATGTGGCAGAACTGTCTGGTAGAGCCTGGCACGTGGAAGAGGCTCCACGGACACTGCCAGGGCCCTGCAATGTCGGAGTGATCGGCGGGGTGGTTGGGATGGGCCCTGGGCTCCAGGACTCCCCATTGAGCCCCTCGGCTTTGCCCAGGCTGGGTGTGTGCTGGGTGGAAAGAGAGAGATCTCAGCACAAAGCCTTTTCCTCCGACAGATAGACGAAGGGGATCCGGGAGGGCAGGAAGGTGGGCAGGAGGGGGAGGGGACCCAGGCTCAGGGCCGAAACCCATGTGCATCCCAACGGCTTCCTCCCGCCGAAGCCGGGCCTGCAGTCAGGAGTACCTGCACCCTTGGAAATACGACGGGGTTTCCTAGCCAGGGGATTTTCTTCTGGGTCTTCACACGTAGCGTTCACTGATGACTTTGGAGGGAATTTGGAGGAAAAAAGACCATAAAAGTGATGAAGAGGCTGGAGGGCCTGATTATGAGGAGAACGAAACAGCAGCTTGGCCGTCACACCGATTTCGGGGAGACCAGGCCTCCCTCTGGCGGCGGTCCCGGGTCCCAGATGGAAGCAGTTGGGTCTGGGAGGACATAGGGAAGACTAATGATGTGACATTATGAAGAGGAAGTGATAGGCTAAGGATCAAGACGATTTCTGGGCAACAGGCCTGCTGGGGAGAATAATAGCGTCCCACGGGCCATGGGCGTGCTGCTTGGCTTGATCTCGTTAGCGTTTCTCCAGATCAGAGTCTCTGGATGGTTCTGTTGGGAGTGGTCACCCCCGCCCCCAGCTCTGACAGTTCATCTCCAGACCCCTCGCCTCTTTCACAAGCTTGTTTGGAAACGCTGTTGCAGGTTTGCAGCCCAGGTCTTGGGGCTGTGAGGAGAGCGTTGCAAAGGGAGCAGATGGGTGTGGTAGGCAGAGAGCATCTGTCTGCCCCAGGGAGCCAGGGCTGGACGAGAGACCAGAGGAAGGGGGTGCTCCCGGAATAACACATGGGCTCTGGCCTCTGGGCTGAGCTCAGCAAACGTGTCGGCTCCTTCCAGGCCAGTTTCTTTGGTGCCTATGGTCCCTCTGCCCACTGGGCTATGACGCCTCCGCATCTGTGGCTGAAAAGGCAGCTTCATGCCCATAGCCTTCCTTATCTTCTCACCGCTGTTTGTTGAGGTGACCTTAAGAGTGGGCAGCAACATCCGGATCATCTTCTCAGGTCCTCTTATTTGCTGGCAAGGAAATGGAGGCCCCCAAATGATGACGTCACGGAAGGCACATGTGGGCCCGGACTGTGCATGCGGAACGCCGGGACCACTGAGCAATGACTCCACGCCTATGACCTGCTAGGGCAGGGCTGCGGGAGCTTGAAGGTGCCGGGAATCTCGCTGGTGTCAACGGAGCCGTGCCTGAGGTGCTGCATTTGCAGTAGGCTTCTAGGTGACGCCTACACTGCTGGTCTGGGTCCCAGATGGTGAGTGACAAGGGGATGGGCAGCCTCAAAGCCAAATCACGCCGAAGACCCCTCTGCCACAGGCCCCCTTTCACGGTTGCTACCTGGCCCTGTCGGGCACCTGAGAGAGGAGAGGATAAAGACAGAGGAGACACCTTTTCTCTCTGGATTGGGGGCCCAGGAGCGTTCCGTCTTCAGCCAGTGATCTGGACCCTTTTTGTGCCCTAGAATTGCCCACGTGCATTTGTGTGGGATGGCAGGGCCGGGGAGGGAGGAGGGTGGGGTGGCTTTTAAACCCAGGATGCTCAGGCTTCATGGACTCCCTAGGGATTCTGCTCCAGCTGGTGTTTTCAGAAGCTTCTTGGGGATTCTAACGTGCAGGGTGAGAACCTCTGCTCTTAGCCGTCGGATTGATACTTCGCATCCCTTCCTTCTTTACTTTCCTCCTTCTGTTGAAAAGAAACAACAAGCCAGCATGGAGTCACTCTTGCTCAGCCACATCACCAAACTCAAAACTAATTCCTAACCTAATTGCAGTTTCAGCCTCTCCCTCGAGTGGAATTTTAAACCAATCCATCTGGAATTTCCTGATCAACACTAGTAAGGTAATCTGCCCAATAAGACCCCTTGCCTTCCCCAAAGGAAAGGTGTCCTTGCTGGAATAACCCCCCCTTAACTCCTCAGTCCCACCTTCGCTCTGCCCATGAACACTTCCATCTTGTGCGACCCCCTCAAGTGCTTTTCTGGTTGCTGGATGGGGTGCTGCCCAATTGGTGAACCACTTAATAAAGCCAATTAGACCTTCACGTTTACCTGGTTGAATTTTATTCTTTAGCAATCTACATAGTTAACATTTTACAAGATCAAAGCCCTAGTTGAGAGGGACGACCTCCCCGCCAATATTTATTGAGCCCTACTAGATGCCAAGCACTGACCTAAGCCCCAAAGACTGTGAGCAAAAGAAGCCCCTGACAAGGAGTGGTTGAGAGCCTGGGGAAGGTAAAGTCAGGGAGGAGTGGGGGGCGTGGGGTGTCGTTTTATACACGGGCAGGGCAGTTCTCTAAAAAAGTGACCTCTCAGCACCGTGGAGGTGCTGAGATAGGGGCGTTTAAGGCCCAGGCCTGGTGCTGGGGCGCTTCCGGGATGACCCCGGAGATCAAGGAGCAAAGCGCTGCCATCAGACTCGGCTCCGAGCGCAGCGAGGGGAGGGGCCTCGAGCAGTAAAAAGAAGAGCTTTCAAACCGGACTAGGAATAGCGAGAGGTCCCTGCAAGTGGGACCCACGAACTGAGTCTTCAAAAGCTATCGGGTGTTGGAAAGGGAGGAAGAATATTCCAGAAGAACCCACATGAGAGGCGTCAACAGAGATTGCCGACATTAGATGGGGTCTGTGTGGGTGCCAGAGGTCCCTGCTGGGTGCAGCATGAGCAGCCCGCACTTGGGTGTCATCCCCAGAGCTGTGCCCCCCTATCGGGGTCCCTGGCGGCCACAGCTCCCAGGCCACAGCCTGCTCACGGCCTGTTTTCTTTTGTTGTTATTATTAAATTTGTTGGATCATCTGCTTTTGAATAACCTGCCAGCTACAGATGGCTTTTACTTTTTTTAAATGGTTGGGGGGGGGGGGGAAATGAAAAGCATAATAATACTTCATGAAATCTGAAAATGATATGAACTTCAAATTTCAGTGTCCACAAATAAAGTTTTATTGGGACACAGCCACAGACATTCCTCACGATTGTGTAAGGCTGCTTTCCCTCTGCCAGGGCGGAGCGGGTCGCCCTGACACAGACATGTGGCCTTCGGACTAAGAACTGGTCACCACCTGGTCCTTCACAGAGCGGTGCGGCCTCCGTGACAGGGGTTCAGACCGAGGCCGCAGTGAACTGACGGGACCCGGGGCCCTTGCAGAGTTCCTGTGCCCTGGAGGCTGCCCCACTCCAGAAGGTGCCTCTTTCCAAGAAGGGGTCCCCCTCCTGCTGTTAGAATTTCACCTGGGCCTTCTCCAAGGAGCAGAGTCATTTGTCACAAGGAAGCCTGTGACCCGAGGCCGGCCCTGCCCTGTGGGGCTCCCTCACAGACCCTGGGGGAGAGGTGATTCGGCCACATGGGCCACCTGGACCTTCTCTCTGGCACAACGTTTATGAGCGTCATCTGTGATCCCGGCCTGGGAGGAGTCACACCGCTGTCCCTGGGGGAGCTCGCCCTGCCCCCAGCCCGTTCTCTCCCACTGGCTGAACGGGAGGTCCTTTACCTAGAGTCAGGTTTCATTGTTTTGTTTCACCCGTCAGGAACAAGCTGTTCATCAAGGGCAGGCGCAGAAATGTTGTTTTCTGTCTCTGTGCTGCTGGAACCCACGTGGATCCTGGGGTTCACCCAAAGGCTCGCAAACAGGGACAGAGCTGTCCAGCCTGGGAGTCCCACAGGTGTCCTGGGAACCCCTTTGCTGGGCTGACTTCTGACCTTGGAGTTGGCTGGATGAGTGGGGTGGTCCAGTGACCCCCACCGTGCCCTCAGCTGTAAGGGCATGCTGGTGCCTGGCCACCTGAGCAGGAAGCGCCCTGGCTTCCTGAGTGGTCTGGCAGTTGGCCGTGAGGTTGGCCATCGAGACGTGCCATCAACAGAGCAGGGACCTGAGCCAGACTGCTGGGGTGCAAGCCCTGCTCTGCTGCTTAGTGGCTATGTGACCTTGGGCGACTTACTCAACCTCTCGGTGTCCCTGCTCCCCCAGCTTCTATTGAGTGTGGTAATTATAGCACCTATTTCATCAGGCTGCTGTGAGGATCAAATGGCTTAGCATTTGTTCTTAGAACAATGCACGGGACAGAATGTTCTGAAAGTCCTTGTCACAAAAACTAGACAAAGGAGGGTGGTCCTCCGAGAGAGCCCGGCTGCCTTGTTCTCACTTACCGACATGCTGCCCCAGCATGCACTGCTGCCACTGGGTCCCACCCAGCGCCTAGTGCGCGCCTGGCTCACAGTGGCCAGGTGTGAATGTTTGATAAGCAAAAGAACATCCCCCATCTCCCCAGATTAATAGAGTGGTCAGGGAAAAATAAATCCCCGAGGAGCAGCCCTCAACAGTGATTACCAAAAGACTTCTAAAGCTGAAGCCAGTGTCCTGTCCAGTGAGGTGGCATCTGGTGGGAACTCGTGGGGCTGCTCAGTGACCTGGTGGGAGCACGTGTCAAGGAGGGGAGTGCAGGTGCAGGGGGGCAGCTCCCAGGTGATGCGGCTTCCAGCCTGCCCTGCAGACCCCAGGAGAGAAGCTAGGACCGGCAGTCATTCGGCCAATGGTGGGCTTCCCCAGCTGAGCCTGTGACAGGGGACCATTCTTCTTCAGTCCAAGGGTGGGCTGGGCTATTAGGACTCGGGCTGGGTGTGCAAGTCTCTGCAGGAAAGTCCCACCAGCAGAACTCCAGGAGGCATGAGGTGTCCAGAGAGACCACTGCTGTTCCCCAACAAGCACATGGAGGGACAGGCAGGGGAAGGAGGCCACCGGGAACCATAATTAATCTCAACTACAACTTGGGTCAAGGTACCTTAGGAATGTTTTTGCCAAGCACTCTCTGGAGAGCTGGTTCCCAAGTACTCCTGGGCCACCCAGCTCAGCACCCCCCCTCCCATCATATGTTCAGACCCTGAGTGTCATCCAGAGGGGTGGCCCCTTCCAGGAGCCCCACAGACAAAAAATGATGGGCATGACAGACCCTTTGCCCCACCTCAGCCAACGTCACCCCTCGCCCCCCGCAGCTCCTTTCTGTTCCCAGAGGCCCTGACACTGAATGGAAGGGCAGGAAGCCAGCTGGCCAGAGGCAGGCGGGGAGGTCTGAAATCACTGCCTTGGCTGGTCCACAAGTCAGAGTCACCCAGTGAGGAAGGGGGGGCGATGGATGACCCCTATGACATCCTCCTGGCTGTCATATCTGAAAACATGGATGTGGCCGCTACCAGAAGCATTACACAGGCTTCGGGTGGTGTCTAAAGGCCTGGTCAGGATCACTCTGGGCTGGGGCAGAGACCACCCCCACCCCCACCATCAACAGTGAGTGTCAGAGGCATCCCTTGGAGTTATCTCTCTTCCCATCCCCCTACACAGGCAAGAGTGGGGGCCCCAGGGAGGGGAGGGCCCCAGAGTCCATTCTCAGCCAGAGCAAAGAGCAATCCCTAAAATATTAGAAATTACATCCTTGCACATGGGACGCTTGCCTGGACGAAGGCTGCTGGTATAAATTTAAACTCCGTATCTTTGGGAACCACTTGGAAAATACATTCTCTTTTCAAGCAGTGTCTCAAGGCATTTCGTTTGTTCGTTCGTTCATTCATTCATTCATTCAATAGATATGTCTTGAGGCCTTACAATGGCCCAAGCACTGTGCTGGTCAGCAGTGAGCCAGGCACAGACTCGGCCTTGGGGGATCCCGGTTTGGGTGTGTGGGGGGCAGAGAGGAGACGATGACAGATAATTAAAAATGTGTAGGCAAGTGCTGCGACTGAGCCACACACAGGGCTGTGTGGAGCTGGGGACAGGGCTTCCAGCTGCAGGACAGGTGGGGCTGTGCGTCATGGAAGGCTTTTTGGAGGAGGTAATGCCTGACTGAAGTGATAAAGGGTGAACAAGCGTTTAGGGGTCCCGGGGGGTGGGGTGGTAAGAGCATTCTGGACAGAGGAGATGGCAGGAGCTGAGACTCAAAAGCAGGAAAAAGCATCGTGTGTATGCATGTGAGTTGTGTGGCTGGCCCATTAAATAAGAGGGGGAGAGTATAAGGAATGAAAGGGAGAGAGGCAGGAGCTAGACCTGGAGGGCCCTGTGTTCCTTGCTAAAGAGTTGTTTTTTGTTTTTTTAAAGCGTCTATTTTGCATAGTCCTGTGCCCTGACTGGGAATTGAACCAGCGACCCTTTAGTTCACAGGCCGGCACTCAATCCACTGAGCCACACCAGCCAAGGCAGGAGCTGCTTTTTATTCCATCAAGGATGGGGGGATGCGAAGGCAGGTTGTTACAGAATTAGCCAATGGTGTTTTGACCCCGTTACGAGGTGAGTGAAATGGAGTCACCTTTGCCGCATGTGTTGTTTGGGTTCCTTTTAGCTGCATATCACAGAAACCCAGTTCCAACTACTTTGAGCACAAAAGGTTGACCAGCTCTCAAAAGTGACAAATCTGAGGATGGATCGCTTCACCTGCAGGCAGAGCTGGGTCCAGGCGCTCAGACAGTGTTGGCAAGAGCCAGCCTCCCCCGTTGTCTCTTGTTTCTTCCATGTGGGTTTTATGCTCAGGTGGGCACCCCTTGCTTGGTGGCAGAGGTGGTTGCCAGCCTCCTTTTCTGCAAGATTTAGCAAGCCAAGCAGAGGGCTCCAGGGCATGCTCTAGCTAAAGTCCTGTGGCTGCTCTCCTTGGCTGGGATTGAGTCACAAGCCCATCTCTGAACCAATCACAGTGACTGACATGCAAGGCTTGGGTCTTGGGCCCGCCCCTGCAAGCAGCGGGTGGCACAGGCCCAGGGATTGAGGAAGGGAGGTTGGGATGGCTTCTCGAAAGTAAAATGCAGGTGCTGTGGTCAGAACGGTAAACGGGTCGTGGAGCAGGTAAAAGCAACAGATGTCAGGTCACACACAGGCATGGGCAAATGTAGGTTCACAGCCGTGATTATGTGAAACAGTTCATTCTTGTATTATTTTTATTGTGCTATTTATTTGTATTTCAACTGCAAACCGACTTTTGCCCACCTTTGTGTTGTAAGACTCCGTTTACACAAAATGTCCAGAACAGGTAAATCCAAAGGGCCGGAAAGCACAGTGGTTGCCAGGGGCTGGGAGGAAGGGGAACCGGGAGTGACCATTAAATGGGTCCAAGGTTTCCTTTCGGGGTGGTGAGAATGTTTTGGAACGAGATAGAGGCAGCGGATGCCCAACGCCGTGAACGTACTAAATGCCGCTGAATCGTTCACTCTACAATGGTTAATGTTCCGTTATGTGACACTCACCTCGATAAAAAACGAAAACACAGCCCATGTCCGCCCCAGGCCCCCGGGGATGCTCCCTCACTCCGTGGGGCCTGCTGGGGAATTCGAGCCCAGCCTTCCTCTCCCCGCCTCCTGCCTTCTCCCTCCGAGCGGTTGGGACCTGCCAGGGACTGTGGAGCGGAGGTGATTCCAGGCGTGGGCACTGGCAGGGCACTTCCCACTGCAGGGGCTGGGGACCTGGGTGGTCAGTCCAATAGCCAAGCTCATGTATTTTCACAAGACCTGGGAGAGCGAGCCCCCGGGAGGTGCCACGCACGTCTCGTTTGCCGGCTGGGCCTGTTTTCCTCCAGCTTCGGGCGGTGGAAGGGCGCTGCCCCACGCAGGGCGGCTGCTGCAGCCCTGACCCGCTGGCCCGGAGCACTCGGTGAGCGGGCTCTCCCTCACCGCTTGGCACTGAGGATGCGCACAGGACGCCACCACGAGAAGGGGCTGGGCTTGGGGAAAAGCTGTTTGCCCTGGAACCGTGAAGGAGGGAGAGGGTTCTGGCTCACTTTCTGGGCCTTCCCAAACCCTCCATGCTGGGGTTTGGGCAGAGCCCAAGCCGCCCGGGGGCTCTCCCAGACTGAGCCTGGGTTGGCTCCTTCAGGAGCGGGAGGTTGAATCCAAGCCCTCCTCCTTGGGTTGCTCGGCACCAGCTGGCTGCGGTGGGCCTGGCACTGGGCTCGTCTGGCGTGGACACAGGGACCAATCCCTCTGGCTCAGCTGTGTTCTCTGCTCCTACCTTGAGCTGGGGACAGGCCGATCTCCAGCCTGGGGGCTGATCTGAGAGGAGGCTTCAGGGATTCTCACTACATGGTCCCAGACCTGCCCCCAGTGGGGTTCAGGGTCTGTTTACAGTGCAGACCCTGGCGTGCCCCTCCCCCACCAGCCCCCTGGGTCAGGACCCCTGGGAGTAATGTCAACAGCTCCTTCTGGGGACTCAAGCACAACTGAATTTAGAGAACTGGGGACTGGCCGTGCTGTGCTCCCGAAGGCTGCGATGTGTCCCCTCCTGCCTGGATGTGGGGAGTAGCAGTTCTCATGGTGTTGGATTCTAGCGGCGGGTCCTGGGGCCATGTGGCCTGGGTTTGAACCCTGAGCCCACTCCTTACCAACTCAGGGACTCTAGATACCCACTTCACTTCACTGATCCCGTGTCCTCATCCATAAAAAGGGGGCCCCCAAATTCATGCCCACCCAGGCCCTCAAAACATGGCCTTATTTGGAAAGAGGGCCTTTGCAGATGTATTTAGTTAGGGATCTTCCGATGAGATTATTCTGGATTTTGGGTAGACCTTAAATCCAATGACAGTATCCTCATAAGAAAAAGAGAGGCCCTGGCGGAGCATTGCCCAGCACAGCGAAAGGCTGTGGGTTCGATCCCTGGTC